>VZDJ01006092.1:6440181-6478765 GCA_008694505.1 Cyanoderma ruficeps
TGTGGGGTTTTTTTGGGGGGGAGGGTGTTGGGGAGGGCTATTTGCTAATTTACAGACTTGTGCCAAATTTTAATAAATAGTGTTACGACTGAGGAAAAAAGAAAACAAAATAAACATTTTCAGAAAGGTGAAGTAGAGCTCTTGAAGAGCAAGCCTGCATAATTTTGATAGATATCTGAGGAAAGGGAAGAAGATAAATATCTGAGGATGGGAAGAAGAAAGATGCCCTCGCTTTTGCGGTAATAATATATTTGGCCACAGCAATGAGAAGAAAAGGCATTGGCCTTGTTGGGAGCCAGGGTGTGATTTGTCTGGGAAACTGAGCTGTGCTGTGCCTTTCTAGGTCTGGAATGAAGATAAGTTTCAGGCTGCAAGTGAATCACATGCAAGAAATCATGGTCAAACTTTAGACAGGAAGAATGGAAGTAGTGGGAATACTTGGGAGTAGTATCATCTCAGTGGTGCTGAGAGGCAAAGAAAATGATGGGAGAAAAATGAGGTTTTAAAGGGATAGAGAGAGAAATTTCATGGGAAAAATAAAAGGAATACAAAGCTATAAATACACAATTTCAACATTTTATGCTTAATAAAGATCAGATTCCACACTCCATTCCATGCTTTAATTTCAGCGGACTTGCATGGTCTTACACTACTTTGCAATTGGCAGAAGACCTCTTTGGCCCTAGGTAGACTCAACTCCTGTTTCAAAATCTGAAATTGTCTCTTGATGTGTTGCAATGTGATCAAAATTTGTGGATAAAAGAAGAATGCTTAAAATAATTCCATGAAGCGCCCAAAGACTCTGTAGTTTGATAAGTATGATGGATGCTCCAAGGTGCCCCCAGTCTTCCTTGTCCAATTTTAATATTATCTCTGATCAGTCTCTGGGCACTGTCCTCTAAAAGCATAAGAAAGCTGAAAGGTGATAAAGAAAACATTATTATTACTAGAGATATGTTGATAGCTCTGACAAACATATGGATTAGAATATCCTGTTGGCATGCTGAGCAGCATAGTATAGCACAAATCTCCATGAGAAGGATGGATCAGGAAATTGTACATCATATCTCTTCTGTGGCACCAAGCTTTCACATTTCCTTCAGACCTGGATCCTTTCTGGTCTTTGTGGTAACTTGAAGAATTAGGGACATAAAAAAATTTTGATGTCCTTCTCTTTCAAAAGGTAAAAAAATTCTCAGAACCTTTAAAATGTCAATAACTGTACTTGATTTTTCTGTCCTAGTTTGAAGAGATGCAAGAAAATAATATTTGCCTACTTCTCTTTGCATTTTTTTAACATTTTGAATGGTAAGTTCATGTTTCACACACCTTATTTGTCCAAGCATACCTCAAGCGTTCCATCTTCCTTCTCCTGTGGTACATGGAATGCTTATCCTCAAAAAACTTCAGCGACAGCCCCAACAGCATTAGAGCACACAAAAGCTCTGAAGAAGTTTGCCTCTGAATTGTGATCCACAGGCTTTAAGTGGTTTGGGGTTTTTTTTTCTGCTTTCTGCAAGATATAGCTCATTTTATGTTAGTAGAACAGTCTTAGCTCCTATTTGCACCTTCAAATGTGACATTTATTTTTTGTAACAAAACCTTCCATGTTCAACCTTTCCTTTTTATTTTCTGGAATGAAGCAACTTATGACCAAAAGAAAAAAAAATCTACTACATAAAAATCAGGGACAGGATGCTTGTGTTTGGTGTGTTTACAAGCTATCTAAGAAAATTGCATTTTGCTGCTGCAGAAAGCCCTTATCCTATAAGCCAGGTCTTTGTGAATGTGTTCTTGCAACCAGTCAATGGATTTTATCATGGTTCAGATGTCAAAATATATCCCATTCAGTCTGAATTTTGCAGCACTCGGCATCCAGTCTTGTCTTTGTTCCTTTCACAATAACTTCTCAGCATCCAGTCACATTCCTGTTCTACACAGATAAACAGTATTATTTGTTTTTTTAAGTTAAAATCACATTCCTATTTGGAGCTGTCAAGTATGAATACATTACTTATGCAGTAGTAAAACCTCTGATGGATAAGTTTGTTCAACTGCGTATTGAAATGGCATAACATAGCTCTGATATTTTTCTAGTTGGCCACAGACAATTTTTACATATCATGTGGAAATTTGCATGTCAAAAAAAAGCTGTTTTGTTTGCCATGAAGCAATCTCAAATCCTTTCTGGCTACCATTATGCACACCCTATTGCTTTTCCATTTTGAATCGAAATTTTCCATGTATGCATCTTGACAATTGTCCACATTTGCAAAAAAAAAAAAAAAGAAAAATGATTGCACAATTCCAACTAAAAGAGGAAAAATACAAAAAAAAAAATTCAATTTCCATCTTACAAAAGGCTTAAAGATGTTTTGATGACTATTTTAATAATGCTGAAATGACAGATTTTCATGGTCTTGTCCAGAGCAGAGGAACATTTTCTCAGTGGGAGAGGGCAAGGGCCCTTCAGTGAGAGAGCACTCCTTACCATTCTTTGGCACAAAAAATCCACACGTGTTCGAGCAAATATGCAGCCTGTGTTCTGCAGAAAACCTGAAGCAAACACGATGTAACTGTAAATGGGTACAAGATAAAAGAAAGGAGGGAAATATTCTGCCTTCAGTTCGGGACAACAGAGTCATTTATCATGAAGCAGCAAACAAAAAAGGAGCTATGCCAACAAGCAAAGCTTGTCTGGCTCAGATTTTTTGCTACCTCCTCATCCAACACCTGTCTTCAAGTGACTGCAGATGAGGAAGCATGTTGACTTTATTTTGCATATTTTCCCTGTCCTCATTGTCACTTTAGTGCATCAATTTATGCTGATAATCCAGTAGGGAGAGAAGAGCAAAATCATAAGCCAGAGGTATCCGTTCTTATTGGGCATGGGAGTGAACATGAAAGGGATGAGGGGGAGAGCAGATAAACACACCAGCAGAGGGTGTGATGGGAAGGAAAATGAGAAGGGGAAAAAAAAAGAAATTAAGATATGATTTTTTTCTCCTTTCTGGTGTACATATTGCTCTTTAAGAAAGTAAAAGACATGGCTCCAGAAAAAGCTGCTAAAAAATTCATATGTGTTCCTGGCATGCTCTAGTCAGTAGTTATTAAAGAGCCTTATTTCTCCCCAACATGTTAGTTTTTAAAAAAATCATAAATTCAAACTGTAAATAACTTTATTGTTTTTCAATCCTTGCAATGAGTTCATCATCATATTTCAAGTGCATTCTGCAATTTTAGCTTCACAAGCTTTTTGGCTGATTCAAAACCCTCAATCATATTATTAATTCCATGTTACAGTTACAAAGCTGTAAATGGTAAATAAACATAGCTCTGACTACATTGTTTGGCTATTGGTAGAAAATGTATTTTTGAAATAACTTTGCCATCATCAGATTCTATTTTGCATTCTCATGTGTGGGCAAGAAAATTCAATAAATCTATTTTATTTCCAGAATGAAACAAGTACACGTTTCTATTTGACCTTCCAGTTTGTCAGCAATGCATCTACTCAGTTTTAATCTCCATTACTCTACAGCCAAAGTTTTATCACTATCACAACATCAATGTTACTGGCACCTTTCTCAGTTGCCTGAAATATTTGCAATATTAATTAAAAAAATTTTGAAAAAATGCATGGCTTACAGACAACATTTTCATTTAAAGAGGTGTTCTTTTTGGTAAAAGCATGAAATTACATAAATAATAAAAAACTTGCAACTTGTTTTCCTAGAAATACAAGATGTTCTTTATCAGAATAATTACTTCTGCCTAGGGATGGTGTGGATACTTATTTAACTGGGCATTACAGTACAAAGCTGCGTTTATGGGATCCCTGTTAAACTCTGGAACAAAACACATACCAATTAAATGCATTTTTTTAATTGTATTTTGTTTACAATATTCGAGTTCATGCATCAGTCTGTGCATGAACTTGAAACATGCTCCTCTTGACAGAAACAAGGATGTTCTCCTGTTGTTAACAGCATTTTCTGAAATACTTGCTCAGAAGATACATGGATCAGTCAGTAAAGATAAAAAAAATATTTTACATGACATTAAATATCTGAGTGCGCTGATATTTCTTTCGATATTATTTGTTCTCTGAAACTCTCCCGCTGTCCACAGATCAGCAATCAGAAATGAGATTGTTTTGATGTTCAGCCCTAACACTGGTGCTAGACATTGCCTATCCTGTGTGAAGGTCAGGTGAATGCTGACCCAGGGTGTCGACTTGGACAGGCAGAACACAGGGTGTTTCTTTTCCTCCTCCTTGGGAGATCCCTGTGCTGCTCTCACCTGGCTGCTGCTGCCTGGAGAACAGGTTTTCTGATTAGTGAGTGAAGGTGTTATGTATTTCAAGATGGTTTTCTTGAAGTATTCAGGCTGTGGTCAAATCAGATACAAAGAAGAAGGTTCTGTAAAACTGTCTCTGCTCACAGTGTCTTTACGGGTGGGTCGTTGCATGTGGCCTTGGTTCCAGTTCCCTTGGAGACTCCAGCTGGGAGCCAGCTCCACACAATCCCCCAAAAGCTGATTCCCAGTACCCAGAAAGGGCACAGGCAGCTCTGCTGCCTGGTGTAACCACCTCTTTATGACTTATTTGGAATTTCTGTCTCCGAACTGAAACTAGTTCTTCATTAAAGGTAGTACTCCTGGTTTTTTGGAACAAAAAAAGGAACTGATCAATCTTTGTCATGTTTCTGCTAACACAGACAATCTCTTAATGGCAGACACAGAAAGCAGAAATTTCACCAAAGACAGTGTTGGAATACTACACATTCCTTTGGAATCAGCATTCCATGGGCTTTTATTAACTGCATGTTACTCAGTAACTACTGAGGGGAGACCTCTACTGATCTCCTCTGTTAACCAACAGTGGGACCCAAAGAAACAGCAAGAAGTCATGCCAGGGAAAGTTTATGTTGGATATTAGGAAAAGATTCTTCTCCCAGAGGATGGTGGGGCACTGGGATAGGCTTCCTAGAGCAGTGATCACAGCACAAAACCTCACAGATTTCAAGAAGGGCTTGTTTCAAGACAAGGTTGGACAACACTCTCAGGCACACACTGGGATTCTTGGACCAGGGTTTGTAGGATCCAGTGTGTCCCTTCCAACTTAGGATATTCCATGCTTGTGTGAATGTGTAACTTGGGATAATTGAGATATTTTGGCTACATCCTGACAATGGCTGGTGCAGTTTTAGGGAAAAAAGCAGAAACTTGAAGGGTTGTCCCAGCTCCTACCAGCTGCTGTGCCACCCCAGTGGGCTGCCTGCCAGCCAAATCTAGGCAGGCACAGGCAGCAATCTGGCACCCTCTGAGCACAGATGCAGCATTCCTTTGTTCCAAAGGCAAGGGGAGGTGGAGTGTGAACAGGAGTTACTTTTGTGCTACTCATAAACAAGAGATATACATAAAAATGAATGATAATAATAATCCATAAAAGTGTGTTAGCATCTAGGTCAGTTCTTCTCCTTTGCTTGTTGAAGTGGGAGAGACGCTCCTGGAGATGATAGACAAAGAGATTTTTATAAACCAGTGCAAAGGAAAAGTACGGCAATCCAAATGAGATCCAGAAAAATCTCCAGGCAAAGCAAAGGAAAATGTTTATGTCTGTTTTTTATGGCGTTGTTTCTAAAATACTATGCTGGAACAAACAGATTTATTTAAAACGTTTCTCTGAGCTGTGTCCTTCTTCTGAGATGGAAAAATTTCCTTGTAAATAAAGCCCACGAAATTCTGGGGTAAACCCAGTGGTAGTTTTACCGTGATTCTCTCAGTGCTCATTTACTGCAGCAGCACCAGCAAGTGGATTGGTTGGCTGGCCCTTCCCGTGTCACTCCTGTACAGATGGCATTGACGGGAAGCTCGGTTCCCTCATCCAGGCTGCTGATTGTCATCAACCCTAATGGGCTGCAGCCCTGTGGTGGGTGGAGAGAATGGTAATTTGCAGGCAGCTGGAAAGAGGGGTATTACTTGATTTGCCTCCTTATTCCATAGTCAATTTTTGTGCTTAGCTGACTGTTTTTAGGTGATTGTGCACATTCCAGCATCTCTAGATGGTGACAGCGTCTCACATCTGATGGCTTTGTCTTCTGTAACTCACTCCTTCCACAAGTTTGCCAGAAATAGGTGCCTCATCTAAGTGATTAAAGAGACTCTTAAAGAACAATATTGATTTAGAGCATTTAGGGATTTGGCTCACCCTTTAAAATCCATCAATCTTAAAACAAAGGATAGAGGTCTTGAAATAGAGGCACGAGGCTAGATACATTTATTTTGGAAATGATGATGGAGAATGTAAAACAGGAACTGGGGAGGTTGCCAAATCCAATTGGGAAAAACACTGTTGAGAAAAGGAGAAGATATTAAAAGGCAGGGAGTGAGGCAAAGCAAAAGCCATAAATTTTTCATCATGAGGGATCATTCTAGCAGAGCTGACTCAGGGCTTCTCAGCAATGTAGGCAAAAATAAATTTTCCTCTCCCAGCTGCTGTGGGGTAGAGCTTTGACAGAGTGCTGGCTGAAGAGCAAAGAGAAAACACTTAGCTTTATGCTGGCCATGTTAATAGCCAGCAAAGATATAAGTGTGCCTTCTCATCCTGTGGGTGAAAATTGAAAAGGAGAGATGCAGTTTGCCAGCAGAGCCTGCTACCAGCCCTGGCACTGACCTTTCCCTTTGAATAGCACCTGGACTGGTTTCCAGGCCTATGGCATAGGCTAACAACTCAGCAGTCCCACATCTGTTCTTCCCAGGGACAGGGAGGGTTGGCCTAGGCAAGTTTTCCCATCCCTTTTAATGCTCTCTTGATATGAGTGAATAAAGTAAGCATACTTTATGTAAATAATTTTGTCAGTTTAAAATTTACATTCCAAGGTATGCCTAAATAGCTGTCAAGTGGTGGTGAATCCTGTTCTATTTTGCTCAGGATGTCTTCTGCATAATATTGTTCACGTACTTCTTAATTGATCTGACATGATTCCCTCAAACTGTGATCGTGGCTCCTGTCACCAACTGTGTATCGTGGATGTGAAAGAGTTAATGGAACAGAAGTGAAGAGCAGAAAAAAACAGAAACTGCAGATATCTGTGAGGAATGACAGAGGATCTATAAATCCCATGATTAAAGAGATGTAACTTTTTGATACTGGGCTTTAGGTTCATTCCAATCCTTGGCTGTTGCTGGAGGTATTAATTCAGAACCTACTGATTTTAATGACTTTGTGGAGATTTTGGGCCAAATGCTGATGACATTCCTTGTCCTTGTTGTATTCCTGACCAGGTTTGGTTGAAAATTATTGTTCTCATGGTTCAGTTTTAGAAAAGAAACAGTATGAAATGCTTTAGCAGGTTGCAGTTACTCCTTCTTCATATAGGCCTTGTATTAAGGTAATTTAAATCACACTCAATATATCAAAAATGTATGAAATTTTCCTTTGCCAGGATGTGACTGCAAAGATGAGCTTTGTGTTAACAGACTAACAAAACAGGATCTGCAAGTTTTACATTGATTTTGGCAGTAAAATTGCTATACATGCACATTCACTATGAAGTGAATTCAGCAGAAGACTGAAGTACCACATAAATCTTATACTAGCTGGAAAGAAAAAAAAAAAATGCAGTAAGGATAATCTTGTGGCCTCTTGCTTCTTCCTACCTCCCCTGAAGTGTGTGAAATTAAGATATTTCATCTGAGTTCTGGATAGCAAAAATAAAAGTTTCTCCATGACAGAAGAATATATGTTTTGAACCTTAATTGTTGAGTTCAAATTTTGGGATATAATAATATTGTATATTGCGAAGCTAGATTAAAAAATGTCTTGGGGGAATAGTCCTGCCTTTAATTCATTCTTTTTAAAGTGCCGTAACTCCTGAAGGTAAAATGTTTTAAAGCATATTGATTTCTGGAGTAGAGAAAAAAATAAAAAGAAAAGCTATTTTAGAAGCTTTTTGAGACCTCCAGCCCTTGGAAGGTCTATTGAACAAGCAGCGTTTTTCACCCACCTTTGTAAAAGAGTATGGTTGCTAATCTAAATTTATCAGGATATGAAACATTGATCATGACCCATGAAATGTTTTATTCAACTGAAAGTGCTGTCTATACACAGAATGACTTTTATTTATTCCTCAAAGGGGCTGTCAGCAGAGTTTTTTGATAGTCCTTTGGCAAAATAATGTATTAGTAAAAGAGTTTTGCAAGCAACAACTTGTGTTTCTGCTGTGAGGAAACAAAGGAGAAGCCAGGGATGTTCAGGCTTAGGATCCTTTACCCACAATGACAGCAATACTGGATATTGCCTACATTTTTTTCCTTGGAGCATTTCACACCAAACACATTCACCCTTGATTTTCTGAAGCTGCAATTCTCTAATCTTCCTCTGCAGAAGTGACCTGAAGACAAGACAGCTCCACTGTGAAGTTATAATTGCAGTAAAATTATGAAAACTTGGCCCAAACAAGCTATCAGGCTGGTCAAGACTCAAATTGCTGACATGGATTTGTCTGTATCTGGATTGCATAGATCCCAAAAACTATTTTACAAATTTCCCTTACTTTCCTGTGTATGTGCAGCTGTGTATATGCTGCATGTGAAGGACTCTAGTTTTGACTTTTTTTTCACATTTCTCTGGAGGTTTTTTTTTTCATGACTAATGCTTCCCCCTCCCCCCCCCTTATTATTTTCTTCACTTTATGAATGATTTTTCAGAAACAACAGGAATATCAAGTACCTTGTCAGTGCCTTCATGACTGACTTTGGTAAATGGTACTTTTCCAAAATGATTTACCAGATAGATAAGATGAAGGTGTAACTGGCTAGGTGAGGAGCCAGAAGAAACTATGTTTTGTTATTTGAAATGAGAGCAGTTTCCACCCTGGCTGTTACTGTATTTATGTTTGCTTTTGAGCAAGAATATAAAAGCAGTCACCCTAATATATTGTTTTCATTTGTCCTCAGTTCAGATGTTAGGGTAAGTGCTGCTAAAGCTTCATGATCCATAACTTTCTGGTGTGGAGATGAGCTCTGCTACAGGATGCTCCTTCACGAATAAAGTCCCAGGAGCTCGTGGGAAGGGCAGGGGCTGTGTCAGTGCTGCTGTTCTCTGTGAGCACATGAGCCTAATGCTTTGTGATACGTGTAGGTGGTTTGGGGTTTCAAGCCTGGGCCTTATTGACCTCAAACTGCTAAAACCTCAATTTACCTAGGTCATCTAGCTGTGGTGTTGCTTCACATCTCAATCAAGTCAAAGCAAATTGATGGTGTTGGCAGAAGCAGTGGCTGTGTTGTCCCCAGTGCTCTCTCTGCCAGGCATCCCTTCCACCTGCCTTGAGCCAGCATTAATGTGTGTGGGGCTGAATGGAAAGTCAGCTCCAAGGATGGATCAGACCAGCACTGACAAATGAACACTAAAAAAACATAAATTGATTTTCAGATCAGTGTATTTCATATCGACATAAGTCTTATGAAATATTTTTGTGTCTATATTAATATTATCGAGATTATATTTTGTTATGAGCTTGACAATGGATAAGCCACAATGCATTAAAAATTGCAGAAGCCATTTTCCTTAACACACTTACGTGAAGCAAGGGTAACTCAAGTAATTTACATCCAATAAGCATGCATGAATATATGTTAGAAGGCATATAGTATCTATTTCTAAACAGAAGCCTACACATCCTAATAGTGTAAAAGGACAGAACCAGACTGAAGGGACAATTTAGATAAAATTCTGAGGTAAAAAGTCCAAGAAATACAAAGCTCTTCTTACAAAACTGGTCGTGAAGAAATATGGAATATTCACTTGAGGATGTTAGCCAGTGGCTTAGAGTCTTATCAGTCAACATAGCTTCAGTTTATAGGATGCTCATTAATCACTGTTTTCTTAGAGCAGGAGGAAGCTACAGCCAAAAACTTCACATGGGAGAAAAGAGGGAGTTGCTAGCAAAAGACAAAGCTTGAAGGCTTCCATTGATCCAAATATTTATCAATGACAATGTGGCCCCAGGTCGTTCACAGTTTTCATAAATGATCTCATATATTGAAAGAATTCAAACATCCTGTAAATTTACTCTCTTTTTTTCCCTTCTTTTTTTTTCTTTTTTTTTTTTCATGAGACAATCCAGGGATACCAACCAGTTAAACTTTGAAGCCTTCTGCCTCTCAGATTGATTTCATCCAAGCAAATCAAGGAAAATGTTTAGTTTGTGCCAGCACTAGGCAAAGGGTCATGGGACAGGGTGAGCTGAAATGTGTTAGCTAATCACAACCTCCCTTCAGCCCCTTTTTCCAAACTAAATAAAACGTCAGTGGGTGAAGAATAAAGCAATCACACCAAATCCATCAGATCCTGCAGACATATCAGTGACACTTAGCTGTCAGCACTATCACAGACCGCTGATAACATTAACATGGACACCTGACCTTTGTCCACAGCTGGTGGAAATCTTTGATCAAGTCTGTACTAAACTGTCTCATCTCTGAAATCAAACTGAAATGGCAAAAAACACCCCCAAACCCCAAACAGACAACAAAGGCAACCACTTAGAAGTATCTGAAGTTGCCCTAAGTACAATGCTGTGTAAGTGTGTCAAACATAACTTATCTTCTGTTAGCAGACATTCAAAAGGAATCAAAATCAAAATATTTGTATTTAGCATGGAAAATCCAGGTACCCTTGAATACATACCATACAGTTAGAGTGTCCTGATAGTGTGTTAAACTGCCTTTGAAGTTCTTGATGATTCTCTTTAGCTTCACTAAAATCTGTTTTCTAGTTTTCTAATGTCTGTTTTCTAGTTCTCTGGTGCTTGCTTAAATTTTCATGTCAGATGTAATGGTTTTCTTCTTAGTTGATAAGGAATATATTTGTATCTTAAATATGTATTGAAAAATATTAATGAATGTTTTGTTCTTTGAAAGTGTTTTAATTAATCTGAATTTAAAGAATGTGAGTGATTTGATAGTGAGGTGTGAAGCATCCAAGGCATTCTATTTTTGTAATATGCAGTACAGGTACAAGCATTCATAGACGAGGCAAGTCTGAGTTTTTCGAAAAGAAACAGCTAAAAAAACCCTAGAAAACATTTGGAATAGCTACCAAAAAAAAAAAAAATTAACTTAGATCAGGATCTAAAATTATACATGATATTTATTTTCTTATTTTTCAAATGAGCAAATGAAACTATATGCTATGGCCATGCAATTTGCAGTGGATAAGCCTGATTTAGTAGATCTAATTACCTAGGTTTGCTTTCCAAGTGCAGCCATTTACAGAATATACTCAGTGTTTAACATGATAAACTACTCACATGGTGAATTCAATAAATCATCGCATTCCAGGCATTAAAATATCACTGCAAAATCCTAACAAATTCAAAGGAATTTGTACTTTATCCCAGCTTCCACAAGAGGGCAACATATACTAGGCATTTAACTACAAAGGTATTATTAAAATCCTTTCATTAGTCCACAAACTTGGATGAAGTTCATTGGTGTTGTATTTAGCATTCTCCAGTATGAATTCGTGCTGTTATCTAAACCTTACACATTGATAGGCGGTCATAGAAAAAAAATCCAATTTTATATGGTGCTGAATATGGGCGTTGCTATGTGTGCCTGTAATTAATTACAATAAAGGTTTCATCAGCATTTCATTTATCACTTGGGCTGTCTTAGCATGAGCATTCTCATATTGGCGATGCCTTCACAGCTAAGGGAAGCATGAAATGCTAGAAGGTCGCACATTAGCAGAGCATATGCTAATATTCATGTTGGAGTAGATTATGACAATGTTGGGAGGGCTCTTGAAGGGAGAGAACACCCAACAACACCGTCTCACGCAGCTAAAGGATGGAATCTCTGCAGACTATTTTAAAAAATCCCCAAGCTGTAATGGTGGAAGTGCCATTTTTTGTTTGATTAGCCCATTTTCTCCCTGTGTCAGGAGACTTAATTTCTTATACACACTAGATAGGACTTTTCTCTGCAAATCATCACAGGGAAATCAATTAGATCCTTAATAGAACCAGGGTGGTCCAACCTGATCCAAAACAATTAAATCAGTCCTGCAAGACACTGACATCTGATCAACGGCGCTGGCACAGAACTCAGCGTTTCATAGGTCTCTTCACACTCTCCGGGCTCACAACTAAGGGGTGAGCAGTTTTATTTTGCTCTTGCAATGAATGAGCAAGACAAACTCCTCAGTTTTTAGTGTGAACGTTTTTACACAGTCTTGCTTTTAGAGAAACTGATGCATTGATATTTCAGTGTCAAAACTGACAGTACTGTCAGACAGTATGGTCATTAAAAAATGACCAATGCAGTAGGATGCTCGAACTCTGGAATATACTTTCTTTAATGTATGTGAAATACTTAATTTTTTACAGAGTTCTCTTTTCAGCCTGACTCTGTGATGAACTTTTTCTTGTAAGTTGGAATGTCTGACCCTTTATATCACTATTTAGACACAGGGATAGCCATTATTGTCTTCACAGGGCACTCAAATTGGCTTCTTCTTTTTTCATAGTGGTCTGTCTGAAACGGGTAAAAATTTGCTGGAAAAGTTAATGCTACCTATCCAAAGGCTGTAGGAACAGCAGACAAAGAATTCTGCTTTTTATGTTTTATTTCACTTCGAGTAATGCTTAATAGAATAAAAATAAAAAAATGTACACCACTCGATAGAAGAACTCACTGCTTTAGGTCAACCATATGATAAAATAGGTGGAGAGTGAACAAACTCAGAGCAGGGGAGATGCAGTGCATGCCCAAGTAAGCCCATAGATATTTAAAATACAGTCACAGCCGTTATTTGTGTATGAATTGATGAGCTCTGTGCTGTCACAACAGTTTGACTACTGAAACTCGAGCCAGATAAAGCCTGGCAGGTTTATCTCTCAGCTGCACAGCCCTGACTACAGTGTAGACATTGCTAACTCCAGCATACCTAGTTCTCTGTATTTATCATTGTTGCCTAGGAGCCTTGATGTTTTGTTGGGTTTATTTTTCTTTTTTCTACTGAAGTGTTACTTTTCCTGAAGTAGGGTGGATCAGAGAAATTGGGGTTGTCTCAAGCAGCCAGCAGCCAATACCTGCTTTTGCAGCCTCCTGGTCCACTCAGCAGCTGCCTGGGTTTTGAAACAAAGCAAAATGGAATGTTCTTCTACCCTTAAGTCTTCCAGATGCACCTCAGCTGAAAAAAAGTCTCTTCTGCTTGCATGTTCTTTACCATGTGGATAAGTTCTTGTTGCTATTGCTCATCCCATAACTAATATTTTATATATATATATATATAAAAATAAANNNGTATCATAGCCATTTTTAGTCTTTGTTTCTGCAATAATTGTCCTGTGTGCAGTGATGGATTAAGCAAAATGAGCTTCATTTGTGTTTTCTCACTAAGATGTTCTTCCAGATTCAAAAGTTGTGCTCGGCTTCTAATGAAACCAAGCTTTGTTTCCAAGCTCTTACCACTGATACCTTGATCAGCTCTAAAAAATTTCTAACAGTATATTTGAAACTGGAGGATGTGGAAGAACTTTATTAGGTTTGTTTTATTCCTACTTAGGAAGTTTTTGAAGTCAGTACCAGTAAAATCTGAAGCACTGATAAATTGTTTCTTTTAGTCCCTGTGAGATGAAGTTTCATCTCATTTTTCCACAAACAGTTCCTTATATTCCAGGTACCATCTTGAATAAGCGTGGACTGAAATTAAAAACCCTCTCCCTTTGTGTGACCTTGCAAAAGCTCCACACCCAGAAAGCTGCTGGCCTTCCTGGGTAAAGAATGTCTGCTGAGATCACTGATGGCACCGTCTATTCCTCATTGACAGGCTGTCACGATAGGTAGTTCACGGAGGAATATCTGGTAGGAAGTGCCTGGATGTATTTGATAACGTGCTGCAGTATTTATTTCATTCTGGGGAGGGGAGGGAGAGCAGGGCTCTGCTCCTGTGTCCTGCAGTATGCATGCAGCTCTCAGTGCATCACTCTAACCCTTTCAAGGTTATGAATGGCCTGCAATATATATTGCTGCACTAGGAAAAAGATATGATCCTTTTATTTTTCTTATCTGGGAAACCTTCCCTGATGGGAGGTCAAGGGTGTCCCAAGAGTAATGCAATCTCCTCTGGAAATTTCAAAGAAGGCGATGATTATCTGCAATTGACTGAGGACATCTGTGCTGGCACGCTGACACCCTACCTAATTGATTATCCCAGATTTGCACAGCCACAGTCAAGCCCAGGGCCCCAGCTGAACAGATGCCACGGCTAACACCCCCTCACACTGCACCAAAAACCTCCACAAGTGGTTTGTCTTCTGCCAGAGCAGAGACTGTGTGCAGATGCTCATTGTGTTTTATAGGCTTTCTCTTTCTGTTCTTGGGAAAATCCTTATGCAACTTCAGCCAGTAACTTAGAAAAATAACTGATTGGTTATTTGCAATACCGTGGCAAAACTGTCCTTGCCCCTGGCTTTGAGGTAGCGATATTAAGATGTGGCTTTGTCCTGTAAAGTTTGTCCTGTCCTCTGTGGCAGGCTCTGAGGACAGTGCCTGAGAAGATCCCTCAGCTCTTCCCCAAGGGGCTTTCTTTCTTTCTTCATTTCTCTAAAAGAAACAAAGAATTCTGTAAAACTTAATACTGCATGATGATATCTGTATTTTTCAGTGGCATGGTCTCCTTGACCTCGACCACTGTAGGAGTAATTCTCCTTTCTTGTCTCTGCAGTTGACCACATGCTCTCATTTTATGTGAACAGTTTAAGCAAGGTCTCACAGCCTCTGGTTAGTCCAACCCCCCTCTGGTACATGTTTATCATCACTTCTGCCAGTAGTGAAAATGCCATCAGTCCTTAATATAACATGTGGGACGCTTTTCAACATATTTGCCATAGCAATCTAACCAGCAGATGAAAATTAAGTGTGAGAGTGTATTACAGTACGTTTCTTAAAAGTTGCTTTTACATAAGTGGGAAGTCCATCACAATAAATTTTCCCCTTAATTTCAGTAGCAAGTTGAGTTTTTTTGGAAAGGAATAGTAGTTAATCAGTTGTAAGTTTATGGTTCTTGCAGATACAGATATGGCAGTTATGAACATTACAGAAAATGTCTGCTACAAGGAAATGAAAAACACGAAGTGAAAAACTGCAACTGTTTCCCCCAAAATTATATAACTCACCTTCAATGTTGGTGATTGAAAAAAAGACTGAACTCCTTTGAGCTCAATTTAATACCAGTTTTTCCTGACTACAATGCATTTCAAGATACTTTCTATGAAAACAATTGGGTGGACATCCACCACCCAGCAGTTCTTGCTTTATACTTCACTGCAGGCTAAACTGAGTTTTACAGATGATCTTTGTTTAATGTATTCTGACTTTCTGTCCTGATTATCAGAACTGCAATGTTTTCCAGGTGGTCCAAAGCCTACCATCTGGGTGGAGTCTCTAATTAAAGTGGGGGTTTATGGATTTATTCTGTATTTCCAATCAGGTTGCTGCAGAGCTGATATGTTTGTTCATTGATCACAGCTCCTGAGGGAGCCCTTTGTACTTGTTTCCACCCATGGACTGACTGTGCCATTATTTGCCAAAATCCATTCCGCTCTCTCCATTTTAGTAATGGGTAAGAACTGAAACAAATAGAAGCTTCAGGGTTTTTTAAATTCATGGATGTAAAATGTTCTGTGAGAAGAGTTCTGCTCTCTTTGGAGATAACCTTAGGATGATCTGCTTTAAAATTAGAAATTGGTGCAAAGAAATGCCCATAACAGCAAAAAGAGCCTCTTACAACTACCTTGAGATTTCACTGTAATGGATATATCTGTTCCATCTAATTTTTCTGCTTTGGAACAAATTAATTTATAATTTGGCAGACGTGATCTTGGGTTTGCTCATTGCTAATATCTCAAGTTAATCCCTCTTGCAACATATATTGCAGAACACTTCCTATGCTGAGCAATGCTTGGTTAATGGCTTAGTTCCACCCATTTATTTCGGTTTAGACTTTCTCATCGATTAGGAAATTTTTTATTTTCAGTAATTACGTTTGACATTGGTGTGTGCTGATATAAAAAAAGCTCGGAGGAACAAGAATGAAAGTTGCCTTCAGAAGATGGCCACCCGGGAGCTCCTGACCTTCCCAGCTGCATTGCAAGGGAAGGGGAAGGAAACTCCCACTTGTAAAGCGGAAAATAAAAAGTTGGAGCGTGACTTTGTGTTAAGCTACTTTGGAAAATGCAGAAAATAATCTCCTGAGTGTTTTACTGTGCAGTTTCTGCTCCAAAATGTCACTCAAACGGTTACTTGCGTAACTAAAATGTGGAAGTATTTTTTGCCCAGAAAACAAATAATTTTTCTGTGTCTACAGAATTAGTGAGTTGTAGCATTTCAGAATACGATAACTTTAGTTCAGCTTTGAGTTTTCTACTTGAAAGTTCTACATGTTGACCTTAATGCTCTGGAAACACACAGTTTGTTAGCAGCTAATGTCCCTCACCCAAAAACACATTGGTGTTATCTCTCTGGTGTTCTCATGATTTTTTTCTGGAAGAGAAGAATAGATACACTGAATAACTCTATGTCCTTTCCTATCTAAATGCATTGAAATGCTTATAGGATTGGCTGAGGGCAGGGAAATTCCCTGTAAAGATGTGGGATTTTTTTTTTTCCATTAGATTTTCCATACCTGAAATCCAGGTTAGTTCAAAGAGAATAAAAATACTTTCCTTCTCACAGGTGTGTCATAAGTAGGTTGCAAAAGTGATATGGTGCTTAGACACTTTAGTGAGGGGATTCTTGAAAGTCAGGGAAGTGGGTGAGTCAGATTGTAAGAATTTTAAAGGAAAGTGAAAGGAATGGTCCCAAGAATGCCTTCCATCTGCTCTTACACAGCAGTGATGGAGATGTAGCTACCCATGCCACAGCAGAGCCCAGGGTGGAGAGAGGCTGCCAGAGAATTCTCATAAATAGGCAATGTCTCCAAACACAGAGAGCAAAGATGTGAGTACACATGCAAAACAGTCTCTGGGAGGATGAAACAGATTGTTTTACTTGGCCAAAGCATGTGGAATACAGAAAAGAGACAAAAGAGACTAAGCAGACTTTCATCAACAATTCTTTAGCTGCCTAGTGCAGGGACTAGGAGAGAGTTGTCATTATTCAGCCTCCCAAATGAATTCAGCTGATGTAAATGGAAAAGAATGGTGTATATAATTTCATATATAAATATAATAAGATCTACCAGTAACATTTTTAAATTGTCATCACAGAAAAGGGAACAATCACAACATTAACATCATCATTAACAATATTAGCTGTTAAAAGCACAAGTTGTTACCTGTGTTTGCTCCCTGTTCTGGGAAAGGTGGAATAGCTGAGTGTGTCTGGTTTGACCCACTCTTAAGTGACTGTGGTTCCCTTAACTGTCAAATTGTAAAACCTGAGATACACTGCAAATATTGTCCTTAAACTACAACATGGATGAAAGGCACTTTAATTGCAGCCAAAATCTGTGGGTTGACCTTTGTGCTTTCAGAGAAGCTGCCTTTGCTCACCTACTGGGCAGGGAAGAGGAAGAACCACCAGAAAGGGGAAATGGTTTGTAAGGTGGGAGTGTGCTGCAGGGCTGGTCACTCACATTAAGAAGTTTTGATGAGTTTAAGATCTGACGGCAAAGCTGGAGGGTGTTTCACAGAATCACAAAGTGGTTTAGGTTGGAAGGGACCTTACAGATTGTCTCATTCAAGCTCCCTGCCACAGGCAGGAACACTTCCACTAGACCAGGTTGTTCAAACTCACATCCAACCTGGCCTTGAACAGGGATGGGGCACCCACAGCTTCTCTGGGCAACCTGTGCCAGTGCCTCACCGCCCTCAGAGGGAAGAATTTCTTCCTAATACAAAAGCTAACCCTACTCACTTTCAGTTTGAAGCCGTTCCCCCTTGTCCTCTCACTCCAGGCCATTGTAAATAGTCTGTCTCCATCTTTCTTGTAGCTCCTGTCACATACTGGAAGGCCACAGTTAGGTCATGCCAAAACCTTCTCTTTTCCAGGCTGAACAATCCCAGCTCTCTCAGCCTTTCCTCATAGGAAAGGTGTTCCAGCCTTGCGTCCCTGTGTTCACCCTGGTGGCCTCCTCTGTACTCACTCAAACAGGTCCATGTCCTTGGGGACCCCAGGGCTGTCTGTCAATTCCACTGATACCAGTATATATCAGAAATAGATATTAACTTTGAAGTCATTAACATATTCATTATATCATTAAAATTATTATATACATTATTATTAATGTATCTAAATACAATTATTCCATGTACAAAAATGTGCCTACATATTTGACTGAATTTCCTTTGAATAAAATACTGGGGTCTAACTAAATTGATAGTCTGGATAAAATGAATTAATTCAATACATGTTTAAAAAAATAACATTCACAGAATAACATATTTAAAGCCGTTTGCTCAGCTATATGTACTAAAATGATTTTAAAAGTAAACCGTTTTAATTAATGGTTGCTCACTAATAATGTCTTGAGGTTTCTCAAACCACTGGTCAGTGAAAAAGCCACTTCAGCAATATTGAACAAGGATTATCCCAGGGTGTACTGTAAATTGCATTAAGATATCAGAAAGAGTTCACCCAAGCAGCAAAGGTTGCTGCATCCTTGACTGTAATCAGTAGAAAGGAAGCAGAAGCGAAGATTATATTTGAATTTAGTCAGTCTGAGGCAGGAAGAATCCTGTTAGTCATGCATTGATTTGGAATATTCAAGTGCAGCCTGTGTTGGTTTGGTGGAGGAGTAATCCTGATTTAAACGTTAAGCTTCTGAGGGCTAGCTTAATTTAAAGAAGATAAACCTTGGGATTGTATAAGGTATTTACTACAAAGAACATGCACTATGTTTGAGATACTGCTTAGCAGTTTAAAGAGCCCGAGGAATTTGAAGTTCTGAAGGCCAAGGAAATGCTGGAGTTCAGTAACACTTTTTAACATACTCTGCTTGTAAAAAATGAAGAATGGCTTTTCCCTTAGACTGGTTATTAGTCAGGCTGGTCTCTCTCCAGTTTGTCCATTCTGTCTCATGCTGGAGAGCCCAGGACAGGACCCAGCACTCCAGGTGTGGCCTTGCCAGTGGTTTTTTACCTCTGGGAAAGGGACAGGATCACTTTGCTCTGTCTGCTGCCAGCAGCCCTCCTAATGCAGCCCAGGATGCCTTTGGCCTTCTTTTCAGCAAAGGCACCTTGCTGCCTCATGTTCAACTTGTCTGCCAGGACCCTCAGCCCCTTTTCTGCAAAGCTGGAAAAAGCATATTTGTAGAAATGTCAAGCAGACCATTAGGTTTTGCGTATTAGTGGAGGTCCATGGGGTTCATGGTTAATAAATATGTCAGTATTTCATGATGGAGTCTGTGACTGGCTTGGAACCACTGTGTCCTTTGATGAGAAGCGAAAATCTTACTTCTCAATTTGATTCACTTAGGTTTAAGTAGAATCATATAGAAATAATAATTTTTAAAAAAACAAAAATTCTGTAGATTAGAAAAAAAATCTACTCATTTTGTTTTGCATGAAAAAGATCATGCCATCTGATCTTTTCCTGGTGTCATTACCAGAAGGATGGAATAAAACAGTATTCCTATTTTTCTATATAGAAGGACAATATTCAGTGGACCATACGAAGCTGCTAAAAATTAAAAGAATATTTATGGAGTTAGGAACTTTTAAAGAGCCACAAAAAGGACTAAATTCTGTAACCAAAACTGCAATTTTATTTTTGACAATTAAGAACCTTTCTATTTTTAGTTTGCTAGGATTGTTATGTTTCTTTCTTATATCAGAGCAAATGCTTGAGCACAGTGATACTGACCTTTGCATTCCGACTGAATTTGAAATGCATACTCCCTTTTCAAACAAAAAAGAGATGAAAATGAGGAATGACCTATTATCTTTACAAAGAGGGAGGATCATCCTTTAGTTGAAGGAGTACTTCAAATTCCATATTCTGCGTTTTTTAAAGATTCAGGATGGATACAGCTGAATATTTTTTTTGTAAATCCTCTTTTGTGTTATACAAATTGTCCTTGCAATACAGTAAAACATACTGAATAACTACAAAAATATAGATAATATCTAGATGCTGACTTGGCATGAGTGTATTCTTTTTGAATAGAAAAAAATGGCCAGAAAGGAGTTAAGGATTTTTTATCTCTGCTTATATGGTTTCATATTTCATAAGCTAGTCCTGCAGACTTAATGAAGTTCAGAATGCTGACTACATATCCTAGAGAAACCCTACTGGGACATTAAAAGGAACAATAGCAAACATAAACACAAAGTCTCCTTCAGATTCCAAGTACAACACACCCATCACTTTCCATTTGCTTCTGTTCTCAAGGAACACAGGGAAAATATTACGCAATAATGTAAAATCTTAATTAAGAGCAAGCTATCTGGTTCTATTGACCACGAAAAATGCATTTATACACAACAGTTGCATGATTCTACCTTGTCCAGCTTGGTTGTCAAAAAGAAAAAGGAATTAATGAAAAAGATGTACTATATTGTAAATCCATAATTTCGTTTAATGTGTGGGAAGTTCTTGCATACTAAATATTTTTTGAAGGTAGGAAATTGAGGAGAAAAACAAAACCATCTATTTTTAATCCAACAAATATAGAGACCATTCAGTGACACTCAAGACAACAGAATGTGCTTATTTTGAGATTAGTGGACGTCAGGCACATGAAGACAGTTTTGCCCCTTTTACATTTTCTGTGGAGCTCTTTTAAGACTGATTCCTGAATGCATAAAATAATAAATGTTGAAATGATGATTCAAACTAGTGCCAGAGTATTATAGCACAAATTTGAAGACAATGTCTTGAACATAGCATGATCACCAAAATGAAAATTAGAAATCAGTATTTAGAAAAATGTTTAAAGACTAGGAAATCATGAAGTACAATCACGAAGTACAAAGTGTGATAGCAACATTGTAAATATTTCTGTGCTATCAAAAACAAGACAGAGGTAAAATTCTTTAATTTTCTGTACTTTCCATTCAGCACTCCCTTTAGTCACCTCACCTCTCACCTTGTTTTCGTTGTTCTTATCCTCTGTTCTGCTGTTATTTATTAGCTCCTTTTTTAAAAAAATGCCCTAAATCACCATCTTTTCTTGCCTTTCTTTTTTCTTTTCATGTTACTGCTGGGTCTCTGGTTTGATTTATAGATTACGTGCTGAATTTTGGAGTCAACTTTCTGTTTCAAACTCCCAGATGGAAATTACAGCAGTTGCTTTGTGTAAAAGCCTGAAGACCTTTACCTGAGATTTCCTTTCTGCTCCCTGGCCAGAGGGGCAGCCAGATTTCCTTTCTGGCTCCCTGGCCAGAGCGGATCACTCTGCATCAGGGTCATGCTGGAGACATTACAGAGCAGGGGGAAAATCTGTCTTGGTGCCAGGGATCACTCAGGTTTCATACCAAAGTCTCTATTTGAAATTCTTCCTCAAGTAGCCTGAGAACATTGTTGACCATCCCCTAAAGCTCTGGATTTGGTATTGCACAGAAGGTGGGAAAATCTGAAACACTGCTGTGTTGATGTCTCTGTAGGAGAAAGAGTTTCTTCCCTTTTTTCTTCCAGAATTCAAGGGCTGGGAAAAATTTTGTCTCTGCTGTTTCCTTCCTGTTGGTCCTTTATTTTTAAAAATGTGCCATTTATATTCTATTAAAATGTTGGTGAGAGAACCTAGAATATGAAATAGAGAATAGCTTTATTATTTCAGATAAAGCCATAGAAGTAAATGTGTTTCTGTCATTATTCCGTATGCCGAGGCTCATTAGCTATTGCTAATTTGGCTTGAGTCATTGAATGAAGCTGAGTTGTTGCTTCAGAAAGAAGAAATTAACTCTCAGATATTCATTGGATGCATTAAGTTGTCCAGCAAACTTTCTCACTGGCATTTTGTGTAAAAAAAAAATTCAAATCCATCCTTTAAGGATATTTAAGGAAAGGAGAGTCAATACTTTCAGAAATACATGTTTGACATGTTTATGGAGAAAATTAAACACAGGTAAGATGAAAATGGTATTCAGATACAAAGATTTCAAGCCAAGCCTTAGGTCATACAAATGTTAACTGCACATTGGTCTTCCAAGGAAGAAATTTAACACAAAGCACACTACATGAGGAGTTCTAGTTAATTATGAAGACCTTGCTAAGGTGATGCATTCTTGGTGCAGTAACTAAAATATACTTTCAGATGGCAAATAAAATAGTAAGCTATTCTCTTTTACTTGTATGTTTCATTAACCAGAGCAATTTGTAGAAGTTCATCTTTTTTAGGGTTGTGACCTACTAATGGCTAAATAGTTTTTAACATTCTTTTCTCATCTTTCTCAAACTGAAGGCAATATATCTGCATTGCTTGAGATAACTGGGCTTGAAGCATTTCAGCTCATCCTCCCCCTAAAAGCAAAGCTCAGGTGGAGTTGGTCCTTCCCCTGTAAATGTATTTTTTTTTGCCAGGAGAGACATAAATGAACCAACATATGAAGGGTGAAGATAATCTGGGGGTTTGGGCTGCAGGAGAGGTTGGAATCCCAAGGTAATGTGATGTTACAGATGCAGCTTTGCCTCGCTTTCTTTTCTCTCCAAAAAGTGGAGGAAGAAAACTGGGCTCTCCCAGCAGGGAAATGCATAGCACCTTAAAGGCAAAGGTTCATTCTGGAAACCTAATGTGAGGAATCAATTCTGATCCATACCAGCTTTTCACAAGTAGCTCTTTCATGCATGAATAATCATATTGAACTCAATGAACATGCTGATGATTGGTTTCTCCAAGACAGCCTAAGTGCTATTTTTCTTTTCTGCTTTGCCATTTCTGGTCAGGATAGTGCATCATGCTGTTAAACACAACTAAAATGTCCTAGAAACAATGGATAATAACAGGCCAGGCCTCTGAATATGAAATAAATAATTGTTTATATATTTGTAATCTACCACACCTTTTGAGTATCTGCATAGGTCCTGATGTTATGACATATATTTTCATTCCTTTCCAGCATAAAAACAGTTAACTGTCCTGACCAGTGAATGTGTTGCCTCATATTTCTAAGCTCCTTTGGCAATTCCAGGACTTATTTAAGGAGGACTGATTTTTATCTATGGCTTGGATTGCTTCCTTAAAAAGCACATTCTCTCCCTAAGCCAAAAATAATACGATTGAATAGTGATGCTTCTGCTGTCCCAGCATTCTCTGGGCCCTAAATCAGAGCGTGACACGAGTGTGACTGGCAAAGCTACTGATGCTGCAGTTATGAAAGTCCATTTTTCAGAAATGTGGGCTGGCCTGCGATGTGTATTGTCATGTTTCTCTATATTAGCATTGATTTTAAGTTACAGCCATTTCTTTTATTGCAATTTTCACAGGGAAATCATGTACCAGCTGCTAATATGTTATCTGTCTCTGGGATGCTTGGGCAGCTGAACCTAATATTAGTATTTCACTGACCTTATAAATTTTACCTTTGGGTTTATTTGTGTTTTGGAATGGATTTCCCATCCCCCCCCCCCCCCNTAAATCTTGTTTGATGTGTTAGAGGACAAATAACCTCTAATGAAACTGATGGGACTGTCCCTTTCAATTACAAAGACAAAGGAATCAATGGGACTCATTTCACACATTGAATGAGGTTGGTATTATTTAACACTACAAAGAGGAACAATAATTGATGATAAATTATCAGCAAAATCCTATTGGATTATGCATTATTTTACTCACAGTGGTGTGAAGGATTAATTAAATGGTGTAGGAAGCTGCAAAACATGATGTTTTCTCAACTCTGCCTCATCTCTCAAACCATACAATGAGCATGTAAAACATGGTTTTGCTTCTAATTATTTGAGCAAAGAAAAAAAAAATCAAATAATGCATTTTCTATTTTTCTATGCATGCATTCAGGTGGACCATCAGCAGTTTTTAATTGTTCAGTTCAGGAATGCAAAGGAAAGGAAGGGTGCAATTAAGAGACAAGTAATAAGATAAATTTCAGATCCTGTAAAACGAATTCCATCATTTTTTAAGTCAATGAAAAATCATTTCAACTATGTGTCTTGATTTTTACTATACATAAAGATATATGAAATTAGTTCATATTTCTCCTCTGGCACTGCAAGTGCTAGAGCTCTTTTTTGCACTCAACACTATCAGTTCTTTGGTAAGAAAGAATTAATAAATGTCCATTCACATTAGTCCTGGGGGGAAAAAAAAAATCACACCAATGATGGATCCCAGCAGTACCTCTCAGCAGTAAATTTCATTTTGTTAATTTCTTAAGGATCCATTTAATGCTCTCCTATTTTATTCCCACTGTTAGACCCCTTATGTGCTCTGTAGCTCCTCCAGGTACTCCTCGCCTTATCTCACTTCACAAAGGAGCAAAGAGAGCTCAGTGCCCAGCCTGGCCTTTGGGAAATGCTCATTTATAGCTTGGTCACCCAGGACGGCTGTGCCAAGAGGAGTCTGGAGTGCTGCTCAAGTGAGAATTGCTGGATCTTTAACCAGAGGCTAGAGGTATTACTCCAATATCCTGCTCAGTTTTTGGAGGAAGATTCCCTGATTCTGCCTCTGAGCTGGCTGTTCTATTTCCCTGGATATTTTCCTTGATTGTACAAACTTGAGAGGCTGTAGGGAATCAGCCTCATTGCTGACTGCCTCTATCAGGAGGACCTCCCATAGTCACCATGCAACCTCTGGAGCTGTTTTATTGTATTCTGACTCTTTTATGGCAGGAATGGGATAATGCTCAACTAATAAAATCTCTCCTACAACACAGCACAGGGAGGTTTCCTGTTGAATCTGAGTCAGGCTGACCAGCATAAAGGAAATGCTCTGACCAATATAGGCCAATTTGAGTATTCATTTGGGCAAATTACTAGATGACATTTTCTTCTATGAAATTCATCCCAGGGGGATTACCCAAAGTTTAAAACCAAAAACTATGCACCTTTTCAGCTGGGCAAGTATTTCCAAGGAGATCTGTTATGCTGAGAGACATTATTTATTTTCTCTTCCCACTAGGACAAAAAATAGAAAGCTAAATGTGCAACCACCTGTTTCCAAGTGATAAAATTCTGCCTTTGACTGACAATTGTGATGTATTTATAATGTTGGGGAGTAGTATTTTAAGGTTTTCTGCCACCTGCTTTAAAGGCTGCAGTTCTTTCATTCTTTTAATATTCCTTGTGTAGTGGTGACAGTAGAGCAAACTGTCAGTCACAATGAGCTCATGCACATCCTTCTGTCAGGATGAGTGTGGAGCACTGTGGAGCTCTAATGGAGCAAGGGGATGGAAATCAGAAGGCAAAGTCATCCCTGTGTGACTTTGAAAAGTCACTTAGCCTGTTTTTAAGCAGGAGCTGTCACAAGTGGGCTCGTTCCCCTTTCTCGTGTCCAGGAAAAGATGTGTGCATGTTAATCAACACTTCCATCTCTTCCACTTCTGTTTCAAGCTGAAATTCCCACCATCTCCTAGCCCATTTAAAAATGTCAGAATTTGAAACCCTTATTTAATTCTTATTTCAGAGAAGTATTTTAAACTCTCTTTTAGAGAGTAAGCTTTCTGAGGCATGCTTAAAAACTTCAAGAAAATGCATTTTAAAGTCATCATTGGGAAACAAGAAAACAAACTAGAACAAAATCTGAACTGTTTTGTTTTGCTTTTATTCCGGAGGTCTTGTTATTTAGAGCTATATTTTTTGTGGAATAATTATAATCAGTTATATTTCTTTTGAATGACACACGAATGCATAATACAAAAATCTCAGAGTTGTTTCATATGAAACATATAAAGATCTTGGCCTCTCTATACTGTCAAATAATTTTCAAAGCTCAAAAGTCTCTGAAAAGAAAAATCAAATTCCATTATCTCACTTAAACGAGAATAAGCTTAAGAAAGGTTAATTGCACTCTTTTGACTCCAGGCCATCTATCATCACACTGACAGAATTTTTTCTTCACTAGTGGGAGCAATGATAGGGCATAGCAGTGGTGATATAAATTGAATTGTCACTTTTTATGAAGATGTCTGCACCTCCAAAAATAATGCACTGGGATTCCCAAGTTGTGATAACGTAGGAAGTTGTGATTAGGAAAAATGGTGAGAAAGGATTTGAAATGTTCAAGTATATTCCATTGACGTGAAATGTTGAATAAATTGCATTTAATAACTGCCTTTCAAAATTATTTCTAATTAGTGAGGCATTTTGGAAGGTGTCTTCCTTTATAGGTGTCTTCATTTTCAATTTTTTTCTTAATTTTTTTGACAGATTAGTCTCATAAAGGTTGCAAAAGAAAAGGCAAAGCCCCCAGGTCATCAAATCTACAATTAGCTCTGTTAATATTATGGAAGAATAAAAAAGATTGATGCAAAATATTACACAATACCTGCTTGAAGAAAATTATTATTAAATTTAGGATTAGTACTTCAAGACATTTATTTTGCTGAAGGTATAACGCTTTAAAGCAAAAAGATTTTCTGATCATATGTTAGCAGGCAAAGTAAAGCGAGAAATCAAATCTATTGACATGCCTTTAGCCTGTCAAAATTTAGTACATGTGAGAGATATTTGTCCTCTAAGAATACAACCAAACATGATCTAAAAAAAACAAAAGTGAATTTTCTACCGGGAAATGTTCGTCATTGTTGAAGAAATCTTCTATGATGTGCTTTAACTCCAGTCATTCTGTGTTTGTAGAGTCAGTTCAATGTTGTGGTGAAAGCCATGGGGAGAATGCCCATCCCAAATTCTGGATTACCAACATAATTCGGAGTCCACAATTACAAGTGCAAACCAAACAGCACAGAATGAAGCCATAACCATGCTAAAGCTAAATGATGGCTCTGCTCTTTCTGAGTGTCAGCTGCCTCTTCTCCCACATCCTTGGGAAGTACAGAGGTAAGGGCATGGTCAGGGGGCTATCACATCCATTTTTCATCTGCACTTCTACCAGATGAATGCAAACCAGAATTCATCCTTCTGTTCATGCTAAAATAGCTTCAGGTATTTACCACATAAAGGCACGTTCACATTTAAGCATATTCTTAAACCATTTGAGGCTTTTATAACTAAACCCAACACGCTGAATCATAACAGTTTATTCCAGGTGGAAATCCACTATCACCAGAAGGTCCCAGAAAGCTGCAGTGGTTTAAGTTTACCTTCATTTCAGTGTGACACCTTACCTAACATGGGATTTATGGCAATGTCATACTCAGGTATCAAAGGCATGAGTATTTGTGTGGCTAATTTTATCTTGCAGAAAAGTTGGGCAGTTTGTCGAAGACAAACCATTAATAGAGCTGTATTCAAAAGGAAAACATGATTCAACTCTGTTTTCTGTTGAAGCAGCATCAAAAATCCCTGCTGCTTTTGGCAAACCAACTAAATCTACACTGAGTGCCTCTGAAAATCCTATTTCAGATGCTTCAGCCACAATTTAGCAGGTTTGTTCAAACACACAGTTATCAGCCCCTGGTGTTCAAGAGTGTTTGCAGGAGGGTTGTGTTGGACACTGTAACTTAGTTTTGTACATGTGGATTATTTATGTGTGTGGTGCTGCATCTCTTTGTCTTTCTAATCTTCCTGCTCTCTGTCAGAGGAAGGAGAGGACTCCAGATTTTCACTGCCATGTCCTCATAAATTCTTTGTGAAAGTAGCATTATGGTGTAACACTGAGGGCTTTGTCAGCCTCCAAGATGTCTTTTAAGTTGTCATCCTGTGGATATGGGAGATTGGATCTAATAGGAGCAGCCAAGGCAGGCTGTAAAACTTACCCTTTCCAATTACTTTCTTCATTAACCACAAACACTTTTGTCTCCCCCACAATTTTCACACCCCAGCTCCATTTCTGTTTTCCTAAAGTATTACTTTTCTAAACTCATTTACTTTTACACTATTCATCAATCCATCCCCTGTATTACCTTGGAAGCCCAGTAAGAACCAAACTCTCCCAGAAGAAATGGATAGCATCTGTTGTGAGGTATTACTTGTCACAAGGGAGGGAAAAAACACCAAACTGCCAACAATTCCTTCTGCTATAATTTTGTTGGCTTACAACACAGGGAAACACCTTTAGGAAACACTAGCTATGGGCAGATATTGGGATGATAAACTAGGGAATGAAAGCAAGCTAGCTAGACAAAAAGACGCTGTAGATTTGTAAGTGTGTCTCAATAAATGACAAGCATAAAGCTATACATAGATAGAAGTTTTATTCATATCTGAATTCTTCCTAGAAGTCCTCTAAATATTTTTCCCTACCAGAGTATTGTTTCAAAAAGTGAGGATGTAATGGGTTTGTGCTAACATATGTTGCACAGAAGATTTGTTCAAAAACTGTAGATTTTTTTGGCATTTCCATTTTTTTTTTTAATAATCTTTTACATGCTTAACCAGGGCACAGAAACAATACCAAGCAAAGCCAGTAAATACTTGAAGATACAGCTGAAATTTGGACATTAAATGCCTAAAAATGTTTGTGAATGCAAGGAATTCATAAAGCAAAAAGAGGAGCTGAGATGCAAATGTTAAATGAAGGTGCATCTCTACCAGTCTCTCCAATCATCCCAACAATAGTAACAAAATCCTAGCTGAAGGTCAGGTAAAAACCTATTTACTGCTGCTTGCTCCTATTTTTTTTTCATTTATTAGGCATTTCTAAATAAGGATTATGAATTCTGACCACAAATTTCAACACTCTTCTCTATTTTCCCTCCACCTCCATGTGACACATTTCTTTTATCAGTGCTGGAACAAATTCTAGTGAGCTTGAAGTACCCGACAGCTAGCAGGCAGGTTGAATAAATTGTTGCTTTGTGCCTGGGGGTCTACATTTCTCTGATTCCTCTTTTTTTTTTCCCTCAGTCCTCATTTCCCTGTCCTGTCAGCCGTTGTAGAATTCCATTTTTAATACATCAGGTGCAATGCGCACAGGACTCTGCATGGTCAGGGTTGTCTTTGTAATCAGGTCTTACCCTTCTAGTAACACACATCACAAGAGGAACACTCACATTTTAATATTCTTAGCCGGGTATTGTACACGTGCAAAATTTGGAAGTCATGTGCTGCCTAATACTGTCTCTTTTAGTCTCACATTCATTTCAGCGTGTGTGGTGTTAGAAAACCAGGGAATTGTGCCTTGGCTTTGTTCTGGAGTGTCCCTTTGATCACATCATGCTTTAAGGAGTCCATTCGCCAACAAATAGGTCTTGCCCCTCTGACCTTAAAGGGAATATCATCCCTTCTCACTGCTGTAATGATTTCTTTTTGCTACATGCCTAGAAGGATGGAGCTTAAGAACTGTATTCCTAGCAGATTATACTGACAGGCAGTAGCTATCTGCTTCATGTGTTGCAGTTTTGCTGGCTTAAACCTCCAAGTTTTTTCTCTGCAAGTGAATATAATATTGAGTTTGGGCTTGTATTTGCTGTGGTATTATACATTCACAACTCTAACAACATGTAGAACATGGACATTAGAACAATTTTCAGTTTTTTCCTATTTATCACATCAGGACCTTTCAGAATTTGTCTGGTGTGGCACGTACCTGTAACTGAGTAACTCTGGCAAGATCTTGGGTTCTTAATTACTGGGATTCGCCACTCCAGTGAGAGGGAAGGTGTCCATGGCACTCAAATATTTTCAAGGTCAAAGGCTTTTTGTGCAGCATGGCTAAGTGCAGAAAGCTCAGGAGCTTTTGGTCATAAAATTTTGGGTTGTACTTGTTTGCTCTGGCAGCCCGAAGCCTGTGAAAGTGGCTTATGGATGTTTAAGTGGGGGTATCTGGTGCTGATCCTTTCCCAGGCTCGATGTACCCAGCCTGGGGGAAGGAGAACACCCTCAAAGATGTTAAGGGAGTGTCATTCCTGATCCTCCAGTGTGTGTATGATCACAGGGGCAGTAGGATGAGCAGAGCTCAGGACTTGGCAGATGGAAGTGACTGACTGAACCTGAGGGACAGAAATGAGCTGTGGTGTTTCCTCTGTGTTGACTTAGAAGAAACGAAAGACATGACAATCATATGGCAAAGCAGTTGCTACTATCACCTCTCTGTCCTCATGAAGCTGCATGTCAAGCTGCTGTGACCTGTGTGCAGTGCTCTGTCACACTGAAACTCTGGGCTCTAGACTGTGACATTTGTGAGCTGATGCATCTTTAGTCTAGGCATCAGCCAGAAGAGATGGATGAAGCTGGTGGGAAATAAACAGATAAGCTTCCCTGTGGTAACATGTCTTAACTCATAAATACAATTCTTGGGCCTTTTCTTGTCCAAGGCTGAGTAATGACTCCAAAGAGTCACTTCTGCTTTCTGTGGACAGATATGAACCAGTTCACTACATCCCTGAGCTGTGCTGTAATGTAATTTCTGAAGACCACAAAGATTCGTTTCAGTGCTGGTTACATTTCATAATGAACTCTTAGAAAATACAGTTTTGACATCCCTGACTACTGTGATGCATCAGTTCAAAAACCTCATTTGTCTTGCCTGAATTTATTGTAAGTTGTAATTTAAGAGCTATCTTCTCCCTTTTATCAATAGTGTTTTTATCAGTTTAATGTTATCTTTACCCATTTATCTTCTGTATTCTGTAAGTTATGTTGAAAACAGAAATCTTCTGTAAGGTAATTATATCAACAGGTTATTTGCAGGACTTTTATTTCATTTTCTGTACATTAAATTGTTGTACAGAGGGCACTTTTTGAGGTCTGGGATTTTTTTTTCAGGACTGACAGTATCAATTCACCTGAGGTTTCCACTTTTAATCCACTGAGGACTCTCTGTGGCATATGTATGTGACTTATCCTTCATCTTGCTTCTGGAGAGATATTTTTAATTATTAACTACAGAACATAAAAAAAATTGTTAAAAGATGTTTTTATTTATGTATCTGCAAGTTTTGCTGTAAAAATTAGTCCACTTAAGCCTTGAATCTAAAACTCTTCATGGATAAGGATTAAATTTTAAAACTCTTAATGAAAAGAACATAAATATCAAAGTCGCTATTTAATATAATTAAAATAGGAATGTGTTTTGTTAGTACATTGTTCATTGCAAACCTCACTAAATAAGAATTAGGAATTGCTTTAGGAACAAAGAAGACTGTAACACATTTTCCTGTATTAAATTAGTTGGAGGACGAGGATATCAGTAACAAGAACCACAGATGAAGTTTCTGTTGAAAAAATTCATTTAGAAAAAAGTAGCAAATCAGATTGAAATTTAAGTAAATAATACTGCTTTGAAAATTTTCTTGGTAAACAAAGACATCAGATGCATTACTCTAAATTACTTCAATATTAAGTTGTCTGTAATTGTAGGTGGAACATATAGAAGATTTCAGAAGGATGAGCTAGTGAAATATGCCTTGTAATTATATTCAGAAGACTGCATCTTCTTTCCTTAGCATGCACACACATGAGAAAAAAGCATTATAGGACTGTCCGACTTAAAGTAAGAGAAAGCTACTTCAGCACTTTTAATAATCCTTTCTATAATTTTGCAGCTGTCTAGGATTCTTATAGAATACAGAAAATGAATTAACTCTAGCAAGTATTTTATTATGAAGCATTAACTTATAAATTTCATCACACAAGCTTTAACTGCTTGAAACTTTTTTAATCTTTCTAAAATGGGTAGAAATTACATTAACCACTCCAAGTCAAAACTAAAAGAAAGCTGGAACAATCTAAAATTTTAAAATATTCTCATTTTTGTACATAACTGAAGTTTGCCAAAGCAGGTTTGTGGTCTTTTTCCTTGAGGAAAGACATGCTATATTTTAGGATTTTTTATTAATGCTTCAGCAGGAGTTGGGATTTTAATTTATAATTTCTGAGCAAAGCAGTGCTTCCCCAGTCATCTTATTTAAAGGTCCTTTTGAGACACTGACCCTTGTTTCGTGTCAAACTTTTGACTAAATTCCATATGAGACAATGGAAAACTTCCATTGATGTCCTCGAGGCTAAATTATCTTTAAGGGTGAAGCATTCTTTAAGGATATTTTTGAGACTCTCAGCTACATATTCAGTTCACATGTGTGAAGCTTCTCAGCTTAGCACCATCTTTATTGTAGAGCCTCTGCTTTCAAAATGTTTGTGTAACACTTTTTAAGCAAGGGAAGATTAGTTGAAGCCAAAGAGAATTTCATTGACAGAAGAATATCTTGAACCTGGTTCCATAGTAGAAGTTTGAAATATCTTATTTTGGATAATTGTCTTGGAAGTCAAACTTTTAGTACTGCATAACTTTCAATTTTAATATATTTAGAGGTAATGAGAGAGAGTGAGAAAAAAAATTGGTACAATATCCATTTTTAAGATGCTTGGATTGGTTTTGGCATTGCATGCGGTAGAAACAACGTACAATATTCTATGCGAGCATTTTGTAATATTTAAGTTATCATTTTTTAAAAAAATCATCAGAGCTTTATTTTGTGCCTGAGAGCCACAAGATATCTTCAAATCCCAACTGCAGATCTGTGACATCTGGTTTTGATTTTGTGTTTATGGGGCTGGGAGCAGCCCCCACAGCTAATGGGAGACTTGCTGCAGTGCCCCTGTTCTCCAGGAGAGGCATGGCCCAAACTGCACTCTGTGGCTGGAGCAAAAACAGTCCAATGTGACATTATTCAGCACATAAGACATTCTAATAAAATTAAAACTGGAGCCTAAACTACTATTAATTACTGGTAGCTGCAGGACCACACCTTGCTCAATACATCCCGAGAATTAGTACCTGATTCTAATGAGAATAATGATATGTTCAAGCTTTGCAGTTTTATCATTCCTAACTGGTAATTATTCTATTCCACAGTAAAGTAAATATTGAAAAATCAGGAATAAAAATCAATTCAATATATTGGATTCACTTTAAAAAAAAATCAAATTAACAAGCAAACTATGTGCACCTTTCTCAGAACAAAGTGTAGTGTGGTCATAGTCTGAGTGATGAAAAACTTTATTAGACTTCCGCTGGAACTTTTCGACTGACATATTTTGCAACACACAGTAGAGATATTTTAAAGGCTGCAACAAATTAAATGTAGTCTTGCTCCTGTCTAGTGAGTAGAGTACACCTACCTGTGCATTCTGCTTTACCTGCCAGGAGCCATGACAAAGCAGTTATTGCATGGTTTGAATGAATAATATTGCTTTTGAAAACATCTTGGTAAACAAAGCTACAACCAACATACAGATTCTTGAAAATTACTTCAATTTTATATTTAGTTTAATTATAGATTCCTATAGCCATGCAGGCTGTTTCGGAAATAAGTTTTGGTATAGAATGTCTAGGAGAATTTCATTTAAATTAATTCCTGCAAAAAGAGCACCAAATTCTAAATTTTTGCCTGTGGATTTCAGGCGAACTAAGTGCACTAAAATGAAAAGGTTTTGAGCAGATAATTCAGGTACTTCAATTGTAAAGAGAAAAGAATATTGCTGCCACTTTAATGTTTTTTAACTTACGTGGATTAAAATGAGTTTTTCCAGCAGAAGTGGTGAGCACGCTGCACCTGATCACTATATTTTCTTGGCTCTAAAACCTCACATTTTCTTTGTTGTTGTTGTTGTTATTGTGGTTTGAGTTTGGTTTTGGGTTGTTTTTTGTTGTTGTTTTTCTGGTTTGGGGGGGTTGTTTTGGGTTTGTGTTTGGTTCTTTTTTTGTTTTTTCCCTTTTTTGTTTGTTGTTGTTGTTGGTTTGGTTTGTTTTTGTTTTTTGTCAAAGGCCATTTGGAGTAGTTTATCAGCTTCACAGCTTGACAAAAGTTCCTGACAAAAGTCTGACCAAAAATTAGTCTTCTTTTGCAGCTGATTATTTTTTTCCTTTTTGATTTTCATTTTGATTTAGAGCATCACAACTCTCTTCATTGTTCGTTAATCTTTTCTACCCTTTAATTTTCAAATTCTGCCTTATGGTTTTCCTGTCTACAGTTCTCATCTGTGTGCTTGGGAGAATAGCATGTTCTCATGTTCTTTTTTTTATGAGGAGTTGGAGAAATTCTTAAGATCAAAGAAAAATAAAAGAAAATAAGGATGCTCTGCTGCCAGAACCAGAAGTTTTGCATGGACTACTATTTCAAGAATATAAACTGGGAGGATGGTTCTGAAGGAACCTTGTGCTGGCACTGAAACACAGAATAAAAGATTTGGCTCCTGAAACCATTCAGATGAACTCTAGAATATCTTAAAGCCGCTAACTCTCTCTTTCAAGAAGGCTGAAAAATTCTGAGATTACTGGAAAACGTTGGCTATTTCCAAGTTCATATGTTCCTATTTGAGAAGCCATACCACTTGGCTGTGTATAAATTAGACTTGTAATGAGTTGTGGTTTGCCAATGAAAATGAAATATGTGCTACGATTGTAAAATGCTGATGCAGAACTTCACAAGTTAATACAAGGCCAAATATCTAATCCATCGGTGTAGGTTGGTTCGGGTTCAAAAGCACAAGCTTCTACCCCAGAACAAATTTTATCCAGAGGCCTTAATACTTCTGCAAATACTAATCAATCAATTCTTCTGTGCTGCAGAACTAAAAAATATTCCTCTACACCAAAGGAGTATTTATAGGTCTGCTGAATCCTTACCTTTGGAATTTGAAGTACCAGAGCCAAGTCAGTATTTGATAGCAAAAGGTTTAGAAAGTATGCCCAAAGCCTTTCACCTTGCTGTATTGTAGTCTGAAAAAATCTTATTTTCAGTAATGATCTTCATAATGTCTACAGTTACCTCTCATAGCCTTCATTTAAACTAGATGCATATTTTGGACCTAAATATTCTTAGATTTGCTTAATTATTTAAATCCAATACAAATGTTATTTCTTCCTGTTAAAAGTCTGTTGTTTAAAATTTATCTGACTGTATTGGTGCCATTTATAACTGCTTCAGCAACAGTTGATACAGTGACATCTACAGTCTAAATTAAACAAATCATCAAAGTGGTTTTAAATCAGTTTTCAAAACCAATTTTTTTCCAAACTTTCTTTTAGGTTAACTTTTGAAAGCCAGTATGACGAGTTGGAGTTAGTCACAAAATAAAGTTCAGGCATCTCTTGATAGCTGTAAATTAAATTGTTTTGTTGTTCTGTTAAGCACTTTGGTTATAATTCCTGTTGAGTTCCAGAAATACTGAGTTTCTTCTTGCTGTTTCAGCTGGGTGTTTTGTTTGTTTGGGGTTTTCTTTTGTGCCATTTTCTAACCTGTGACATATCAAGTTACAGTTCCTAATTTCTGCTCTACATTGTCTTGTATTGCATAATGAGCACAGTGAGCGTGGTAGTTTATAAAAAAGCTACGTAAAATCTCAGAATCATGGATTTAAATATATCTAATTGAAAACAAATCAAGCAGCGCTATGGGTTACAAATATTAGGTTATCCTGGGGATTTCTGTGTGTACACTCCCCAGTTTTGCTGTGTGCTGGCACTTCAGATTCAGTAAATGGACCTCACAGAGTGAAACTACCGACATATGTTGTCAGCAGAGAATTATGTCATGTAGTGTTAGGGCTAATAGGCTAAATTACAGATAACTGGGAATGGATCCACAGGCGGCCTTGCAATTTCTGCCCAGTTTGAGGAGAAGCTATCACATTACAAAACAAGATGTTAGGTATTTTGTTTTGTTCTCCATCTATTTCCTTGCTATAAACAATTAGTTAAAAAAAGAAGAAATCCTAGTATATATTGCATATATGAGGAGGTACGACATTCCAAGAAAAAGACCTGAACTGCTCCATAGAGAGGAAAAGAGCAAATTGTTAAACAATCCCTGCATAGATGGAGTGAAGAGGATTTGAGTGAAGAGAATTTGTTTATTCAGTTGAGGACAAATCTTTCTGTAAAAAAAAAATCCTCCAAATGTGTAGTTTGATAAAGCAATGAACTTCATGTCAAATGCATAAGTTGTTTAGACAAATTGAAATGACATATATGAAATTCTGCCATGTGACTTGCCCTAGCTGTCCACTTAAGTGTGTCCTGCGTGAAGAAATGTAGGGGATGGAAAGAAGGAGAAAACGAGGAAAAAGATGAGGGAATAAAAACAATGATGAGCAAAGGGAAGAGCTCTGTGCTGTTCTTACAGGGTTTTCTCTCCCTTCTTTCCTTCTTTCCAGATGTCATAGTGATGTGGGATTGAAATCTGCCCCGAGGACTGTGAACCAAATGCTTTTAATTTCTGAGAGTTTGTTTACATTAGAGTTGACTGTGGCTTCTCTCTGACTGATATTTTTCTTTTAAAACTCAAATTCATGAAGTCCCATTGCATGGCAGAAGCCCATGATAGGTCTTGGAGTATGGTGGGGGCGAAAAACCACATTTAGAGGCAGTTGTTCACTCCAAAGCCAGTGGGAGTGTTGAAGGTGCCCTAGTACAGCAAGGCTGAGATTCATTTATGCAATGGACATTGAGAGTATATAAAATCTGAAAAAAAACCCAACCTTTTGTGTCACAGCTCTGAGGGTTGACTGTGACAAGTCTTTTGGGTTCCCTGATTTCAGGGCAAATGCGGCACAGAAAAAAGGAGCAGGTGTGATGAAGTGCCCAAAAAGAAAGATCACTTTAATAAGAAATAAATTAGATGCCCAGAGACTGAACACGGAACTCTCAGGACAAAAGCCACACACTGTGTGGGGGTGAACCCCAAAGACCAGAAATAGCAATATATAGGCTTGGGGATAGAGGGTTCTAGAAACATGACCAAATATGGAATTTTGATAACCAATAAGGAAGCAGAACTTGGGTTCATTAACATAATACTTGCAAAGGCTCCTGGGATGATGCTTCTAGCTCACCCTAACGTAAACAAATGTCTCCCAGGGCTTGAGGCCAAGACCTGGCCTGTCCGGGGTGGGACTTGTCTGGATACGTTTTTGTGTTAAGCCCACAATTTTGAGCCAGCCTTCTGGGCTCGTATTAGACATTTTGAGCCAAATTGCAGGAATCCACAGTGGATAGAAAGAAATGAGGAGTGGGAGTCAGCCAGGATTGCTTTTATCTGCTTCAAGGGCCCCACAGAAAATCATATTCAAACAGTTTCTAGTATGAGTTTTTGTCTCCTGCCAGGGTGTCAGGCTGGAGCCTGTGCAGGTGCACACCTTTCCCAAGGACTGCCACTCACACTTTACACTCACTCACCTCCTTCCTGGCCCTTTTGGTCTTTATTTTTGCTAATGTCAAACCTTCACTTTGAAAAGACAGGAGCACCTACTTTAGGAGGAACGGGCAGGCTGTCACACCTCAGACTTTACAGGCTTCCTTCTTTACAGATTACAGACTCCTTATTCGCTGCTGTAAAAATGCACTACGTGCAAGCCCAGTAGGTTTCAGAAGGTAATTTTTAGTCTTTACAAAAACCTTCCATTTTATACCATATCACAGCCAAATGTACTTTGATTTCATGCTAATCTTTATTAGCGATATAGTTTTTATACTTCAAAATTAGTCTTTTGTCTGAAAAGCTGCCAATATTTCTGTGACTGCTAATATTTTTCAAATCTGATTAAATTTTTATTTTTAAGTGGGTTTTGGGTTTTTTGTTTGGGTTTTTTGGGGGGTTTTTTTGTCTTTTTTTTTAGGTTTTTACAGGCTCTTTAATATTTTAAACTGTTTTCTTAGCTGGCATGTTTGAGAAAGTCATGTTAACAACTTTCATCTTTAAAACAGCTCTAAATGTATCTAGAGTAGCTGTCAACAGAGCAGAGATCAGTGAAATGGATCAGACAACTGGTCCCCATGTAAGAAGTGAATGTGTTAGCTTAGCTAACATGGAAAACACAAAAATTGGGACAAAGGAAAAAGAAAGAGGAATAGACTAGACTTAATAATTAGCGAAAAAAAAGTTCAGTGGGACGTAACACCTGAAGTCACTGAAACCATTTTAAAGCATTCTGGCTATATTCATTAGAATAAACAGGGGTTTATACTGATAATTCTGAAAGGTGATAATCATCACTCCAATCTAATGAGAAAGTGAGATAATCACTCTCTCATCTGCCCTAAATAAAGTTGAGGTTTAATTTTGTTTTGATTATTATTACTTATTTTTGTGTTATACATAATATATCCATCTTATCTGTAAAAAATTTTGCTACATAGATCTACCCGCAGAAATCCATCTTTTCTATATCATAATTTACTATGTTTAATCCTGGTACTAGAGAAGAGACTTTGGTTATTATAGTCACGGTTTTTTAAAATCCACATCTTACACTTTAATGCACAAATTTTTTATTCCCATAACAAACTTCTACCTGTAAGTGAATGGTAAATTTGCATTTTACAGGTATTTCAACATTTTTGAAGGAAAATGAGTCAGCATTAGATGTATCCAAATTTTGATTTTTTTATCTTTTAAATGGTCACTTGGCTGTTTCCAGTTTTTCTTTGGTTATTTCACATGTTCATTTTAAATTATTTTCCAGAAAAATCCTTCTCTTTATGATAGATAAAAACAACATCAGCAATCCTAATAATAAGCAAGCCTTACAGTGCCTTACCAAAAAAAAAAAAAAATCA
>VZDJ01006092.1:6478780-6536587 GCA_008694505.1 Cyanoderma ruficeps
AAAAAAAAAAAAAATCAATATTGGAAAAAAATAATAAGAACTATGAGGAGAGTATTGATTTTATTGCTGAGGTTATTAATTTCAAGTAGCTCATATACTTAGGAATGTTTATTTTCCAGTGTCTTAGTTATTATGAAATTGTTCTAGACACCAATATATTATGATTGTGATTTTCTAGTTTAGAAAGTGTGGAACCCATTAAAAACACACACTTGTGTTTCTCAGCTGATTTGCATTAGCACATCGGTATACAGTAGGACAACATGAAATTTAAAGTAAAATACCGTCCCAAATCAGCTAAAAATGCATTTTTTAGTTTGAAATGTAAACAAAAGTCAGGAACAGGGGTCTGTGTTCCTACTATTGCTGTATCTCAACCCACAGAAAAACATATTAAATGTGTTGGTGTTTTATTTCACTTGAATGTGGAGTTTGCATGAGGTTTCAGATGCTAATTTTAGCCCTGTGCTCATTATGACATATCAGCTAATGATGACACTTTTATTTCTGTACATCTATTAAAGATACAACATTTTTAATTCCATCAGCTCAGGGCTTAAATTAGAGTTTGAGGTAAATGTTTTCATTTAGCTTATTGATTCGGTTCCAATTTAGGAGATTATCCCCTAGCTCTAGTTCACCCAAAGAATCTCACTGGGGAGATTTTCAAAGGCACAAATAGAAGTCAGACCACTAACTTCCATCCGCTGCTGAAAATTATATTACTGCCTTCTCTCTGGATACAGAAAACCCCAGTTCCCATTGTTCTCTTAATAGGACAGAGCATCCATCTTCCTCGAGTAGGCTTTGAAAATGTTGATCAAAGCAGAGGAGGCCAGATGCTCACAGTCTGCTATAGATCCAGTACAGTCAGTGAATTATTTGCACCATTTGGGACACAAGCCATGTCATTGCTAAAATTACTATAAGTTACTTTGTCTCCTAATAACAAGATTCAACACTGGAGAATTAAGTTTTCCCTGACAAAAGGGAAAACGTAAAAAGTTAGAAAAAACCCGAGTGATTCATTAACACCAATGCAACTGCCTGGCAAACTTGTCCTTCAACTGAATTTTTTTGTTATTAGGCTGTGAGACATCAACCTTGATTCTTGTTCTGAATATCAGTATGGAAACACTGCAGAGGAAATGTCCTCATATGCTTGGGTGAAAATATTGTAAAGCCTTCGCTGCATTGCAATTTGGGTTGGCAAGAGCAGAAAAAGTGTAACCAGATTGTTACACCTGCTTTTAGACATTTTGTCATAGTTCCTCTTCTCTGCCCATCTGCCAAGATAGTTTCCCACATTTCTGGTGCCACCTACCCCAGGAAAAATTAGCTGATTTTCAATTCCAACATCATGCCCCTTTCAGAAAGTCTATGTAGAAAGCAATTTCTTTTCTTAAATGGACAGAGTGAATACCAGGAATATCTCTATGTTCTGGGATGAGTTTAATGGGGTTTTAGGTACTTGGTAGGCTGGCTTCAAGTTCTAGCTTTTTAAGCTGAACTGTAGCACAGGGCCAGCATATAAAATACATGTTTATCTCATGTTATCTACTCAAAATCACCTGCTGAGATAGTGCCACACTCCCCTGGGTTTCTCATCATCAGTTATTCACTAGGGTTGGCACAGTTCTCAGCTCAACCACCTTCTCCTTTGCACTCCTTCCAGGCAATACCTCACTTCTGAGCAGGGCTTGGTTAGCTGGGGACATAGAGAAAGGAGATGAGGAATGATAAGCTGGGAAAATGATATACTGGAAAAAGAAGGGAGTAGTACACTGAGATGGAGTATGGAGAAGTCAGAGATCCGTGGAAAGGAAAATAAGATTTCAGTAAAGAGCCATCAGCAAAAAGGAAATACATTTTAAAAGCATAAATAAGAAGAAAAAACGCAAGAAGCTCCGTATTTGATTTTGCAAACATAAAATGTCCAGATCTTCTCTGAATGTTTTCTTGAAACCTGCTAAGATTATATTTTAAATGTGTGAGAAAAAGTAAATATAGAAATGCAAATCAGGCCTGACAGATTAGCCTAACAATCAGGTTTTGTGAAAAGCAGAAGGCCGACGACAGTTTAGCAGTTTATTTTGAGAGCTGAGTAGGATGGCATATTTTTACATTAAACAATATTCACTTTAGTTTTCTTGTGTTTATTTTTGCCTGAACATATCCTTACAATTCTCCACCACTCAGTTAACAGTCCTACATTCGCCTGAGTTAATAGGATAAATATTGCCAGTTTGTTAGAACAGATAATGATAAACGACTTGAATGCATTAAATGTGTTTGGGACATATTTAATCCATAGCTTGATGTTAAAAGCGCCAACATTATCTTATAAAATTTTACTATCAACATGATCTGGGCAGCATTCGTGCAGTAGTCTCATACGGCTTCTCATTTATGCTGACATAAAACACTGGCTGTGTTGAAATATCAGCTCACATAGAGCTGTGAGGGACTGTTGGTTGTGCAGTCACACATAAAAATGCTAAATAATCATTAGAAGAAGGCAGGCTCTGGCTGCTGGTGTGGGATCACAGCAGTAAGAGAGAGAGAGAGTCTTTAAAAAGCCTGGAGTGCCACGGTTGAGGGTCCTGAGAACACTTGAGATGCACTCAGGGGTTTTACTTATTTAGTGCCAGAGCTAAGAAGGTATATCAAGATGTGATGCTTTCACAAAACCCATGCTCCCTCCAGGAATGGTGTGTTGGGATCCAGAGTCTGTTGGTACTTTTTGCTCTTAAAGGATTAGTTCTCTATTGTGCAGAAGCAATTTGTGGCTGCAGGAGGAGGTGGTGGTGCACCATGGAACTCGACTCGCTAGCCTGTGGTAGTGTCAGCATCACTCAGGTACCTTGGATCAGCTGGGGCTGGAGTGCCCCGCTCTTCTGGTCCTTAGTCTTTTGGCTATTTTACTTTATTTTTCTTTTTTTTCCCCAATAATGAGTTTAAATGTATAAACTCTCCTGGTGAGAGGGACAAGGTGCCACCTCCAGCTCAAACAGCAGCCTTTAAGAGATGTTCTCTCACGTAGACTTTAGCCACTTGCAATGTCTGACATGTCTAGATTCCTTTTGACTGAGTGAAAGTTTGGAGGTATCTCATAGGAACTCACTTTGCATTTTTAACAGCAACAAAAAAATATCTCCTTTATTATATGCTCCTAGATCGGGGTTTGGGGTTTTTCTCATTTACTTCCTGATGGACTTTAAGCATCTTTTTCAAACAAAGACAAAAAAAATGTGCTATGAAATAAGAAAAAAATAAAGTTTTAATCCTTGCTTTTCTCATAGCAAGAGAAATCTAGAAATGCTTTTCTCATAGCATTGCTAGCTAGGTGCGTAATGGGGAATTTCTTGTGAAAGTCTTAGTAGTTCCTGACTGAACCTGACAGCATTTTCTAATGCCTAATCTTCTGCAGCCACATGGAAAAAAAATAATTCCAGGAAAATTGGAGTCTCTGAAATAAATCAAAATCAAAATCTGTGTTGCCTTGAGGGCATGAGAATAGATGGCAAATTGATAAGGTCCATGGGTACGAAAAACATGCGTATTGCCTCAAAAACCAGACCATCTCTTTTCCAATTTAAATGAGAGGAATTTTACTTCTTGTTAGCTGTATGTAATTAATGAGTATATATGTAAGGCTGGTTGACACAAACCAAGATCAGTTTATTTAAATGCAGCTTTAGTCAAGACTAAATAATAGGTATCAGAACTGCTTTCTAATTGTGCAAACCCTGCTGTGTTTATGCTTTTGTTTTTGTGGTTTTTATTAGCAGAAGCGTGTGTACATAGATGCGGTACATTTACTTAAAGATTTGTGTGTATCTTTGCATGAAGAACACATCTGTTTTCCTCTACCACCAAAAACGTAAAATGTGCTAGCAAAATGTATAATGTTATGGTTGAGAATTTAAAGGCTTCAAAGTGAGGAAATTAAGAAAAAAACATATGCCCTCAGAGAAGTGATGACTTTTAAGACTCAGTTGTGCTGGACCATGAAGTCTTTAGGGGAAAGGTAATGTTAATTTATAAGATTATACAGTGCTGAGTGCACTGTTGGTGTTCTATAAGTAAACAGAAAAAAAAATAACAGGTATATTAGAATGGTGATTTTGGCAGGTTTTTTTCAAATGTATGCATTTGAATGATTAAAAAAAACGCAGTCAGTCTCAGGATCTTTGTTCAGTTTAGGTATTAGTTAGATCTGTATTACAATCTAAACAAAAAATAACCCAGCCAAGCTGATTTGGGAACTCGAGTGTTTCCCCAAGACTGCAGGGGTACAATGGTGTGTGGGTCTGTTCCACACACACACTGCTGAATTATGTGTGCGTGCCCTTCACTTCACAGCACTGCAATGTTTTCATGGCAAACATTGCCACATCTGAGTTGATCTCCCCAGAGTTTTTAAAGTTATGAGGCTTGTAAAATAAAACTTGGGTAAGGTTTAGCTTTAATGAGTTCTGTAACTGTCCTGTCATGCCCCGAAGTCTGTATGGCTGCCTCGCAGAGGCTCCTTGATAGCCACCAGATTTAGTTTTTCTTTTAAAAAGAGAGATTTGCAGAAGGGCATGAAAGGCAGTGTAAGAACTGGATGTGGCAGCTATTTAAGTAGAGCTCAAACTGCAGAAGTAGAGACCTGCTTTGTTTTGCAAATTTGATAAAGATGCCTTCAAACCAAGGACTTGAAAGGGCAGCTCATTACCCTGCACGATAAAGGAAGGGAGGAAGCAGAGCTGCCCTTACCCGTGAGTTGAGCCAGTCCTTGTGTGACTTTGAGAAGAGGATGACTCAAGGATCCGTGGCATGGTGCCCAGCCAGGCCCTTGTCAGTCCGTCCTCCTTAGCACTAAACCAGCACCTGACTTCTGTGGTAAAAAAGCTTTCCCAGGTCATCAGTTTCCAACACAGTCAGTGGTAAGGTCTTCAGAAGTGACAGAGATGTCCCTGTGTAGGAAGGCTTTGGTCTTGAGGTGTGGAGAAGGACCTCTGTGCACAAGAGGAACTGACTTTTTGAAGGACAGCTACTCTTCCAGTGGGAGAGGCTGTAGCTTTCATCATGCCTTTGTGAATGAATGCAGACAAAATTTATTTCAAACCCTCCTTGGAAGCCCTTGCCAAGATGCTGTAGAGAGCTCTGTAACCAGTTAAAAGAAGGTGAAGTCTTGAAGGAGAGAGAACTTTAGAAAAAAAAAGTTCTACCTATTATGGATAAAAAGCTCTGTGGAAGCTACTTGATCCAAGGAAAGATCTGTGCAGTAAATTGCAAGTGACTTTTATCTATGGCACCCTAAACCAGAAATTAAAGGTTTGAGACACAATGAAAGCTGAGCAGAAAAGAAATTTAACATGTCTGAAGATCTGAGAAAATGATGCGTATTAGCGCTAGATAGAACTAGTGTGACACAGATCATAAATTCATTATGTAATTTTATCTTCAAGTCTTTTTTACTGAACTGTAACATATAAGTCAGGAAGGCATCCAGTCTTAGTGTAATATCTTCAAGTGGTCCACTGCATCTCTGAAAAATTTGTCCACATGGCTAATTCCAGAATTAATTATATTGCTTTTGAATAAGCTTTCAAATAGCTGAGGAACTCACATGAGCAGAAATCATACAGCAGAAACTGAAACCATTAAATGAGCTATAAAATACTGAATCACATAGGAGCAGGCCACCTTTTATTTGGCTTCACACCTCTGAATGTTTAATTGGTTTGGTTTCACTCGCTATTAGTCCAGGGGGGAAGGCATTGCTTTGATGGCAGTAATTGCCCAGTGCCCTGCTAACCAGCAACACTGTGCATGAGGCACTCTGTTAGAGTGATGTAAAAGCTTTTTTTGTGATGAGTTTTCAATGTCTGATTGCATTTCTTTGTGTGAATGTCGCTCATGAGACACTGCTTTGGGCATCCCTTCACACCCCTCAGGATACGGGGTAGCTTTTTTGAAGGCAACAACTCCTTCTGCTGTGAGGGGATAATTGAGTGAAACCTGTGCAAAAGTGTCCATGCAGTGTTTTCTGTCTATAAAAGTAGCCTTTCATTAATCTCGTAAGATAAAAAGCTGTCTGGCCAGTTCTGAAAAAGTTCTGAAACTTTCCATTAACTCTGTGTAGGATTCCCTTCTAGACAAAACAACTGTGGGGCTTGAGAGCTCAGCCAACATCTGCTGAAATACCAACTTGATGCACCCGTTTACTTTTGCACAGCACAAGGCTCAATGAAGTTTGGATCTGGGACCAGATAAAGGATAACAAGAATTAACTACATGGCAGAAGATTCTTCTATGAGGCAGCTAGAATTTTTAGCTCAGATTAATTTCTTTCAGTCTGGAATTTCATGCTTTGCTTTGGCTTTTTTTTTTTTAGTTTCTTTGAAAATCTTTGTCTTCTGTCCTTCAAACAGTTCACTGTCAACTGTGAGATTGCAAAGCCTTTTGGTTTCAGAGCTCAAAACTGCACCTGTCCTTTGAACAGTCAATATTTCTGCATTCACAGTAAACTACATCATTCCATGTTACTCCTTGTGTGCTCCTGAGGGGCTGCCTTATATTAATTGGGTTGTTTTTTATTTTTTTCCTTTGCTATGTTTTGGTGCAGTGAACAATTTGGTACATTCAGGTGTCTTACATAACCAGCAACACGATGAGTCATCTTTTGAGAGCAACTATTGACTGAACTGGCATGAGTTCAGATGGTGAAAAATGTGCAGTTAGAAAATTCTTTTAGAAAAGACAATCTGAACCCCCCAACCATCTCTTTTCACACTATATGTTACCATAGGTGTTATTTTTCCTGTAGGGCAGAGGCCCAACAGCATGCGTAGGAATGATCTCTGTTGCTCTTCAGCACATAGGTGTGACTACTGTCAAATAAAAGGATCACAGAAAAACCAAAGCTTTTCATAAGGAAATCCCACTGAGACAAGGACATGATGACTCTCTCCCTGTCCAGACAGTCCTGGGTCTATGTAGAACCTAATCCCTCCTGGTCATCCCTCCAGAGTGAACAGCCACAAGGGGCTGCTGGGGTCAGAGCAAAACTCAAGGCTGCTTTTAATGTGCAAGAAGCAGAAGATTTGACAGATCACAAGTTCTTTATATCCTGTTCCATTAATACCTTGGTCTTTGTGTTGAACAAAGTTCTCCCAAATTGACATAAGGGCACATCTCTCATCCTACTCTCTCCAGCTGGTCCAAAGACCATCCCTTTTTTAGGGGTTTATGGATAACTACTTTAATGCCATTGAAAGCTTCTTGTGATCATCTGTGATCTGTCAGCTCTAGGTGAGAAAATTATTCCTACCCTCTTTTGGAAAGTTCCTGTCACTGACATGAGAAGGTTTAGAAATCAGTGTCTTCAGCTAGTCACCTCCTAACTGGTTCTTGTGCAGTATTTCAATTGCACTGATAATTTTGAGCTCAAATTTCATAAAGAGCAGTGGTTGTGAACATTATAAATTAATAGATGCACTATTAAGTTGAAAATAACTTTGTCTCTTCTTTCTTGGTAATTGAAATTGTATCTAGAAATTTACTCCTGTACTTTATTCAGAAAAAGGCCTTCAATTCTGCAGCTCGGTTACATCCATACACAACAGACAGCATGCAATGTGTGAGGCAGAAGATCAGCTTGGAGAATACTATTTCCTTGCCCTTCTGTGAAGAAAGTAAGTTTTACTGTGGTATAAGTAACAATTTTAAGTATTCTTGAGGCTTATGGTGCTAAAGGACTAGAATTTTTACAGTTACTTTTACTGGATATAAATGCAGACTTCGTGCAGACTAAAACCCTCTGTCACCACGAACAAAAAGCCCTCTGGTCTTATTATAGTGATTTTCAGCTCTCAGGATGAAGCTTTTCTGGGTCTTCACAACTCACATTGCAATGACTTCATAATTGTGGTGAAGGGGGTAGCAGACAATTTGTGTTCCAGCTCTTCCTTGAGACTGTTCCGATGACCGCGGGGATGTTCATGATCCAGCTCCCTGGCACTGACAGATCCAGGGTTAAATTACTTCCAGCAGCACTGCTGGAAGCCCTGGAATCTGCCTGCTCTGGGTGCTGGGTGCCCCGAGGCTGCTGGGCTGCAGGGGGAAGGTTTGTTAGGTAACACAGACTCTGTACACAACTTCTCAGAGCTTCTCTTACCACCGATGCACTGCTCCGTTTATGCAGCATCTGCTGACAGAAACCCGAGTGGGAGGTGGCATCGTTTGTGTTATTTTCCCTAGAAATAGAAGATACTTGTGCTGAATAAGAGGCAGAGTTACTGCACAGCTTAAAAAAAAAAGTTTCTTTTTTAAGCATTTTATTTTTTCTCTTGGATATGGGGGTTTTTTTTGCCCTTGCCCCCCCTCTGTGGGTAGGGGGGGAAGCTTGACAAACTGTGTTTTCGTGCCCATTGATAAACGTAATGAGATCTGAGTGTCAACATTAAAATGTTCCGTGTCATCAGCTCTGTGAAACTGCAGTGAAATATGGAAGCGAGGGAGAAAAAACTCTGTTTTCAGCCTGGCTGTGTCCCCTGCTAGGGTGCTGTGGGGAATGTTGATAAACACTGGGAAGGGCTGAGAGGTGGCAGAGGCAGGTGAGGAGCCAGTGGCTTCTGAGGGACCACAGAGAGCTGCCACTGCATCTCCTCCTGCATCTGAGTGCCAGAGGCTCCTAGTTAGGGGAAGCCTTTACAACTCTTCTGCTTTTGCATTCCCTGGATCAAGGAAATAAGCGATGCAATGGAAATTTTTAATAAACATTTCTAGTAGGGATAATATTTTACATCTCCCTCTGCCTCTGCTGAGTAAGTGCTGTTAGCTCCAATTGTTCATTGCTAAGGAAAGTCTTCTGTAATTCATCTCTAGCAGTACTCCAGGTAGAGGTGATTTATATATTTTTTTTGTTACCTGGGATGGCTGTGCTGCCACTGCTGCTGCTGCTCGGGCTAATAGACATAACTGCTGCCGTGGACGTCGCGCCTAGGATAAAAGCGGGGTCAAGGTGGAGAGGTGAAAAGAATCGTGAGTAACCCGGGCTTTTCCTTCTCTTCTTCTCAGCTCTCTGTTTGAAGAAATGTGTTAGGCCTCATTTCTCGCTGTAATTCTTCCTCTCTGTGAGGTTGTTCTCTAATAGCAGCCTTAAGGCTGTGTAATTTAAGTATTTAAATATGCATGTGGAAGGCACGGGCCACACCTTCCGTGGAGCTGCACACATCTGCAGTACAGTCCTGTGTCTCCAAACTGCCTGTGCTGATTAACTCCTCTCTTTCCAGGGACTTGGGAGAAGTCCAGGCTGCACCTTTTCTATCTATAGTCAGCATTTTGCATGCTATTTCAGATGTTAGTTTTGATAAAGGCAGCAAATCTCATAGGTCTGCAGTTTGTGTGAAAGGACCTCGTAATCCCAGTTGATTATAATAGTTCATTTTATGGATGTAAATGCATAGCTGCACTTTAAAATCTGCAGATTTAGGTAAGGGGATGTGAGGTAGAACTGCAGCTTGTGAAGGGTTTATCGGTGCTGCACTTACAAAGAGAAAAGAGGATTTACTATTAGAAAAGGAAAGTAGATGAGTCATCATAATATTTGAGTGAGACTTCCTACTGCATACACAGCTGCTTGACTGAAATAACCAGATGATTATTTCCATTTAAAGGACAACTCGGTTCTTGCTGACATTAGTCCTTATTCCTGTCCAGCTATTTATAAACAAGAATGCCCATGATGGGCAGCATAATATTATCATTATGCCTTTTCTTGTTTGCTGCGGTTTTGTTTTGGGATTTTTTGGGCTTTTCTTTTTTTTTTAGAAACACTTAAATTACTAAAAGAGAGAAGGGATATTGAAAATGCAATGAAGATTTTCTGTTTAATTCAGCTAAATGTGATGTGGTTGCCTGGAAAACATATGTGAAGTCCCTAAAATAACCAGAACTTGGAGGGCTGGCTGTTGATATCCTTGGAATGGGTATTATTTTGTCCATCCTCTTACCTGGAAGCTGATCTGCAGCTTGACCAATTTTTATTTTTTTTTTCCTAAAGCATGAACATAACATCAATAAATCTGCTGCTTCTGTCAGTCCCCATAGCAGTAGAATTAAGGAAAGAGGTGATGAACTCAGTGGAGTTGAGAACTGCCTTGCCCACTCACAGGTACTTTGCATCTAAAGCCCACACTGCCCAAACTAGCAGGGCATGAATGTGTGCATAAGGGATGCAAAAAATAGCAACCCACAGCTTATAAATATTTGAACATTTGAACTAGTTATGACTGAAAGAGCCCTTTATTTTAATTGTTGTGGAAACTGAGGCACGACTGAAATATGTTGAAGGAAATTTTTCCACAGTATTTTTATTTCTCAGTAAAAAGGCCTTCTAAAATGAATATATGTATATTTACTATGAAAAAAAGGCAAATCCTAGAGTAAAAATCCTGTACTTTCGGTTTTGATTAAATGAATTGCAGGTGTCTGAAAATTTCTGATTCTGAGTATTCAGTCTGATTTTTTTTAATGAAGAATTGAAATAGATGGTGATACAGATATTAATGTCTCACAAAAGCATCAATAAAGTTAACCAGCTTGGGATGGCATTTAGCCACCGTAAGTAAATTATGCAAATATTCAAAGTTTAATACCACCACCTGTTTGAAAATTGTTTTGCAACTACAATAGTTCATTTACTGTCACCTGTATTAAGTATTAGACCTTATTGATTCAAATTATTTGCTTTCTTCTCTCAGGTGCTCTCAAGCCAGCACATTAGCACATTGTTATATTTGATTAAAGGAAAAATAGGCTGTAAATTAGTTGTTACAGCACCTTGGTATTTTGTTACTTGATTGCTTAGAGACATCAGTTGCTGAATGTGTTAAAAGTTATGGATCTGAATTATCTCCCCTTGAAATGAAGAGATGTCTAGAGTAGACTTTAGCATTTCTTTTATTTAAATTTTAGCAGAGACTCACTAAGAATAAGAACATTTTACAGGAATGCCATTCATTTTATACTGTTATGTCAAAATTTCTCTTAGTAGTGGAGGTGCAGATTGTCATGCGGAGCTGGATACTCTGAGCAGTAGAGAGCTCATTTCTGACAGAAAAAGTGTTGTGTAACATAGTTGATGAATTACTTGTTGATTGCTATTAATGCTGTATATTTGCCTGCCAGTTGACATTGCGCTTGAAAATGTTCTCTTGCTGGTTCATTTTTGCACATCATAGTTAAAATTCTAAGGAAAAAATATTCCGAAAAGGCTTGTGATTGTGTGATATATGTTTCTATTTAACTGGGTAACACTTAAATTCCGTAACTAAAACCAAAAAGTGTGACATTACATGAAAGGGGGCATGGGTGGTGTCTGCATCTCTTAACTGAAATTTTCACTAAAACATTCAGATGCAGAACTTTAGCAATGCTTTAAAAGTAATTTATATTTACAATGTAAAGAGATTTCAAAATATTTTTGCTCCAAGTGCTCTTTTAGAAGACTTTTAGAGCAATCTTTCTTTAGGTTCTTTGTGATGCTTTTCCAAAAAAGATCATGGTATATTAAGGGGCATAAGAAGTTGTCCAGAAAAGCTGTTGTGATCCAATTTTAGTCATTTTTCTCAAGGTCCAGCAGGGACCAGCACAAAACTTTAATTTCTATGGCTGGCATTTGCTTTATCTGGGCTTACACATCACTGGATGAAGTTTTCTTCTTTAGTTTTCCATAGGGGATCTCGGACCTGGGAAATCTGTAGCCTGGTTCTGCTCCATTGCAGCTCAAATGAGTGAAGTGGGGAGAATGGAGATAAGTGTTGTTTTTCTGACAAATAGAACTGCAACAAAAACTGCTATGGAAGGAAAATAAGGGGATTTATTCCCATATGAATCTGTAGTTTTCATTGTAGCAGCATTTGGGTAGCATGGGGAGATTACAGCGCATATCTTGGAGGCAATATTAAACTTTAAATATTAATTTTTAAACATATAAAAATAGCTTTGCTTAATTGCTTATGCAATGATGTCTTTTATGTATTCACTTCACGTTTAAGAAAGCCAACAATTGTTGTTTGAATGCCTGTCCTTTATGATTTACATGCCTATGATCATACAAAGAAATCTCATGGTTTGATAATGAAATGGCAATGTATTAAGACTGTCTTACTATCTCTCAGAAAACTGCATTATAGAGCAATATCCTGGCTATTATTAACTGCTATATACTGCATATAATATCTACACTGAAGACTGTACAAGCATATTTTCTGACATTTATAACTTTGTATATTTTTTGTTGTGCTATGTGTAATTTTCTTTTTTTTTAGGAAAACTTAATCAGAATTGCTTAATCTGTGAATAAATTTCTTTCCATTTTATAGGGAATAAAATTGTAATTTTTTTATCGGTTTTGGAAGTAAAGGTCAGAATTTGAAGTTGTTCCAGAGTGTTCCAGCAGCAGATCTGTGCCTTTCATATTTCTGGTAGAAGTATGAACATATGAACTAACAGAGTTATGACATCTTAAGATTTTACAAGGCATTAGAACTATTCTTTTTGTTGTTCAAGTAATATTACATTTCAGGTAAATTGCTTAGGATCGGCATAACTGGTTTAATTGCTGTAGTTGGCACTAGAAATATCAAATACCATGGTCTTTGTTTAACTACTATTATTATTATTATTATTATTATTATTATTAATGCCTCTAATATAGAAGTAGTAAAGGAAAATGGTACTTGTTCTTACTGATTCTTTATGTGTTGAAATATCAGGTATGTATGCATATATACATAGGTAAATGTGGGCACATAAAGAGCTACTTTACTCTGTTAAAAGCTTCAACAATCTTCTTTTGTGGTGCTAAAATCCTGTCAGTAACATATCAGTCATTTCTCAGTCAGTCCAAGTCCTATATTTTCTATGTAGAGAGAATATGCTGAAATTTTTAACTTTTCTTTTTTGCCAAATAGATCATACTGATGTTCATTGATTGGCTGATAGGTTGTAAATTTCTTATGGTTATTTGGTACTCATAATTTTTACCTGTCCTCTATGGATAAAGAAACAGAGCCCTAATTTTGTTATAAAGCAAAATCTATCTAGCTGTTTCTTTCCAAGTTTCCTCAGACTCTTTGTAATTTAGACAAGTTGTGCATTGGGGTTAAATCTTGCAAGTTATTCCATGGTTCATATTTGACTATCAAATAAATATATCTTTCAAGTAGTTTTGGTAAGAAGGAAAAGGAATGTGATATGTGGCTTTACTTGTATGGATTCCCTAAAGAAAGAAAGAAAAAAAAAGGATTAAACCATAATGTTGCTGCCTCAAATAAAAATATGCTTGAAAAGAACAGGATCAAACCAGTACTGAAAGAGATTAGGAGGCCTCAGGTGGCACTGCCCAGGGACATCACTGCCTGTGTGCCCATCTCTCCACGTGGCAGTGGCCACTGGGATCCCCACACAAATAACTGCTGGAAGCACATCACCAACAGGAGATTAATTTCTCTGCCCAGATGAACTATCTTGATTTGCTGAAAAAATTTGTCAGGTATACAGTTAAAAATAGCAAGTTTCTTATCTTAAGGAAAGGAGTAAAATATTGTGCTTCTTGAAGAGCTACAGAGTGGTCTTTGATGTTCAAATTTCCTCTTTTATTACAGTATTTAACCCTGGCATGTGCCAAATAATTTAACTGTGAGTTTGCATATTAATATTATTGTCTTGCACTAGAGGCTTCTTTGGAAGCTTCAAACAGAACAGCAAATCAAAACCATTTAGTGATCTTTGGTGGTCAAAATGTAACCAGAAAAGTTTAGCACGGCCTTTCCTAACCTTGAGGCTGTCTTCAAAGTACTTTTTTTAGCCCCCTTTCAGGTAGTTGTATTTCATACAAGAAATCTTACTTCACACGGCAGAGGAAAGGGTTTCATCCAGCCATTTTAATGTCAAGCACCTCAGTATCTAAAAACTATGAACAGAAAAGACAATTGCCCTTAGATGCTGGAGCCTCTTTTTCTCCTTAAGCAGATGTGCCTGATAAGAAACTTAGAGGGATGGTGAAAAGAGACATTAAGAAAAGGAGAGATATTTTTAATGGGAGAAAAAGAAGCTAGAATTGGAAGCAAACAAAAAGGTGACAGTTAAATAGCTGAAGGCTGAAGGAAAGCAAAGAAAAGGAAAAATAAAGATAAGGAGAAAAGAAGAGAATCTTGGAAGAGCCTAAAACAAACTACTTCTGCAGTTAACATTTAACTAATTTGCAGCTTCTCATACAAACTAGTTATTCTGTGGTATTAGAGTGTCCCACTTCCATCATAGATCTGTAGCAGATCTTGTAGAATCTGGGAAATGACCTGTTATGTCAAGAAATAAATTTATTTAGCACTTTAATTTATCTAAGTTATAAGGATAAAATGAACTATTTTATTTTAAAATTGCTTCAGTAAGATTTTACAGTCAAAACCAAAGTGGATGATATTGATTCCTAAAAGCATGGAGATTTTGGAGTAATTAAAATTCGGAACATTTGGTGCCCCAGAACTTTTGACCTTTAATAAATTTGAATGGAATTAAATTGAATTTCAGTGTACAGTTTAGCATACGATAGATAGGCAGTGAAGCTGCTCTCAGATTATATTTCTGTAACACACTCAACAATGTCAAGAGGTCCCTTAAATGATTTTGAAGCACTTACTTAAAGAGAAGAAAGTATAGATTTTTTCCTCCTATTTAGTCTATTTTTGTCCAAAATTATTTGATTGTAAATTTTTAAAAACTTTATTTTTAATTTCTTATTTCTGAATGACAACAAAAAAGATGCTCTTTTTATGACTTACTTGTGCTGAGAGATAACTGCCCATTTTCCTTTGTGGACCTTCCCTGTACAATTTTTTAATGTCAGCCTGTGTACATTCTCCTTGAAATATATTTGCTCACAATTTATTTTAAATCACTCTGTAGATGACTCATAAAACTTCATATGTATTTCCTAACAACTACAAGAGTAACTTTAGCCTTTTTGTTTTTTTATTCTTAGCCCTTTATTTTAGCTATGGTCTAAGGACAATGGAAGAGTTAACACAATTCTCTACATGAACTACTAAAATCCTCAGGACTGCATTCCCTTTTTTATTGTTATCTTAGATATCCAGGCTCACCAGTAATTCATCTCTCTCTGCCTCTTTGCTTGGAGATACATGGAATCATGAGGCACAAGCGTTCAAAGAGGAGCATGAGGACCACCCAGTACCTAGATAAGCAGATTATGGTGCTCCCATTCTTGGCTTTCCTGCCAAGAGCACCATTATTAACTCCAAACATCTAAATCCATGATTAAGAAGTCTCAAAAAATAGAAAAGATCAGTTCCCTCTCATTCCTCTTAGGGTAATCTTAAAGCCTCGTACATATATTCAGCTCCTCCATTTTCATGTTCTTTCCCAAATCAAGCAAGATTGAAACAGTCCCAGCTCACCTCCAGGGCTGAGAGGTGTAACTGGGACACTTTTTATGTCCCACTGCTGGTGACAGCCCAGCCATGGCCTGTGATGGGAGTCACAGGGGCACTGCTTGCCAGCAGGGGAAAAATGTTTCGGGATCACAGCCCTTTTTTTCTTCAAGGGGTGCTTTGTTTTTGATTATCTTTCCTCTCTTCCTGTGGATCTGGAATCCCACAGAAAATCAGTCTACATTCCCATATCAAAGGAGACTCTTCATTGCTGCACACCCACCAAGGGAAGAGCAGCTGGGGCTAGAGCAATGCTGTACTGTCTGGCCATGGACCTGGGAGTACCTTTATCCCTACACCTCATGCATTAGTTTCCCTTCTGCCTTTCTCTTGTGACCTCTTCCCTACACCATCATATTTTGGTGCCCCAGTTGTAATTTTTTAGAGCTTTTTCAAGCTTTTCCAATCTATTGCATCTCTTCCAGTACCTTGTTTAAGTGTTGCCAACCCACAGAGAGTCCCGGGGCAGCCAGCACTCCCATGAAAACAAACAACCTGCTGTGATCAGGATCCTCATCTATCCTTGGGATTCCACTTCTTGCCTCTTGAAGGACTGGGGTTTTGACTGTAACATCAGAGTTACTGTATGGGATTCTCCAAAGTACCTGTAAAATTTCAGCAAGATGGATTCTTTTGGTTGGAAGTGGAAGCGTCAGAAAATCTGGCTGCCACTAAAAAAATTCAGGTCAGAACACAGCGGGGGTTTAGGGCTACTTGTATTGGCGAAGAGAGATGTTTTATCCAAAATATAAATATTTCTTTATAATTTTAGGGGACTTTTTTTTTTACAGAAATCTTAATTCTCATATCATGAGTTGACCATAAGTGCATCTGGGGGGGGTTATTTTGTTTACACTGATTCTGTAGGATATGATGGCTGCCCATACCTGTCTCAAAGCTTCAAGAGTGAGCCAGAGATCAAAATACATTGGGACATTCTTGAGACAAAGTCCTTTATTTTTGCTTATTTTATTTATATAAGCATACTCTTCCAGAAAACAAGTAAAAGATTTAGTTGTTAATTCTTTTTATTTTTATAGGTAATAAATATTTTCCTGACATGCCGTTTGTACATCCTTAAAATGAACAGTTGCCTGATTCATCACTGTCCTACTTCAGGTCTGCCCTCCAGTGAAATTATTGCTTTTTAATGACATGATGTGGGACTGCTGATGTTATAAATGTGTCCCTGCTGTAAGAGATGAAAGAAAAAAAAAATCTTATGGCAATATAGGAATACTCATAGAATTATTTATTTTTATGGGAGGGATTAATGGAGACACTCAAGTCTAGATGCTGTGTATGCATTTTGTCAGAAACAGAACTCTGTGTCAAACAGGAGGTGTTTCTGCATTGTAAAAGGATGCACATAGGAAAAATAGTGAAACAAAAAAATAAACATGAAGCTTGCTATATAGAGAATCTTCAGGGTAATATGTACTTTATGTTTCCTGGGAAAATTATGGATTTTTGTGTTAGATTATAAAATCATCAAATGAGGGTCTTCCAAAAGTGGAAGTGGTTGATAATGCTGCAATTTTTTCTTTCACTATTCCAAAACTACAGGAGAGCAAGCTCAATGAAACTAACTGTTGATACAAATGCTGAAGAAGAGTTTGTGACCTGAAGTTTGTTTGCTAAATATTTGTTCAGTGGCTCCATCAGTGATGTGACTTGCTTGGTTTTTTGCAAACACCATTTAAACTGGGCTTCTCCACAAACAATTTAGGAATGGCTGTTCTTTGTGTAATTACCTATATTTGCATTCTTGCAAGTAATAAATGACAAGTATTTCAACTGTTCTCACTATCTCTAAAGGTTTGCAATCCAAATAGGCACCAAAAACCTGTAGTATATTAGCTCAGGGAATAGTTGTATGCTACCTAAAGAAACTTTATACAGATATGAATGAATGTGGATTTTACAACACATATGCATATATGCATAGTCTCCAAAAGTGTATTGTCTCTTTTTACAAGCAATATATTTATATAAATCAGGATTGCTTCTTAGATAATAAAGAGTGGATGAGATCATTTATTTGTATTTGCCATCAATACTTTTTTTTGGTACTGTGATACCACATCATATGTCATTTCTGTGGTGCAAACTGACTAAGGCAGAATGCTTTTGATCCTTTGTAACATGGTTTTTGTCCTGCAAAGTCTTTGGTGAGTCAGTCTCTTTTTACTCAAGACTGAGTATGATATAAAATAAAAACAAAACTGCATACTTGGGTGGCGATAGGCAGTGAACAATCACAACACATCGAAAGTCTATGAGTAATAAGTGTGAAAAATACATGAATCACAAAAATTAAATCCTGGGTATGCTGTCTAGTAAATCTTAGTGTGAAATATCTGCCTGTGATGACTTGAGCTGAGAAGACTGTTACAATTACATTTGTTTGCTATTCTTTTACATGAGTTCAGAAGCAATCATTCTGCTCCCCTCAATTATACTGCCTTTCATCAAGGTTTTTATATGTCTCAGCCTGCCCAATGGGCTGGGTTGTCAAACTGGGAAATTACCCCTGTGGAATGTTTCCTCTGATACGTTGTCCCGGAACAGACTTGTCCCGAAACAAGTCCCGAAAACAGACTTGTTTTTCTTCCCTCCATTTTTATGAGCATTTTCTCCTTACCAGGCTTTGCTGAAAGGACCTACCTTGTGGAGGTCTCGCTCTGTCTCTTCCCTTCCTCCCTACTCTCCCAGAGCAAAACTTGACTCTCCCACAGCAGACAGAGAAGTCCCTTCATGTTTTGGGGCTGCTTTGGGTATGTTTGGCTGGTGCAGGTGAGGAGACACGTGGGGATTCTTTAGACTCAGTGAGAAGGAAATGTCTCCCAGCTGCCGACCCTTCTTTTTTTCTGTGTGAATTAGTTGGCTTTGAGAATTTACCTAAATCCTTAGTAATGGAACTCTTATTCTCAGAGAGATCGCAGCAGCAGAAACACAACGCACAACAGAAAAAGCAGGGTATTTAATGAGAAACAGATGGGGCCTGTGTACCGTTAATGGAGAAACACTACTGTTTTGTGTAAAGGGAAACCGACACATAACGTTAGGAATAAAAACAGAGTGGGTTACAGGACATTGTAACAAGATGTTAATTTTATGCTTCGTGTTTAAGATATTACTTGAAATGAGTCTTTAACTCACTCTGTCCAATATACAGTCTCTGTGTAGGTCTTCCTTAAGAAAACAAACCCCCCAAAACCAAAGAAACTAATAAATATATATTCCAATTATTTTTGCTGTTTCTAGTTCTTTCAATAAAACTTTACAAATGTAATCCTTTTCTTTCTTAACAACAGTTGTGCTTTTCCAACAGTATCCAAAGACAATATTTTTCTCACAATCAATTTCTGGTTGCTTTAACATACATTGGTGTGATTTGTTAATGTTTAGGTACCAATAAAGATTTTTTGTGTTTTCCATTTGTGTGTGTGTTCAGCAACATAAGAATTTAACAACTTGTTTCATTGAAAATAAACTCTCATTGGCTTAGCTTTTCTTTTTTTCTTGAGATCTCTGGGATTGTAACAGTTTTACATGCCAGTTTCTGATGGGTTTATATCCAATATTTGATTTAAAAATCACGTGGTCCTGAATGGCAGTGTTTGTTTTTTTTAGCAAAGCCTGCTTAGTTTCATATAACACTATGACATTAATGTCTTCTTTTTAATGACTGTAAACATTTTAGTTTGGATTTTATATGCAGCACCTTTAAGCTTTAATTGGACATCTGATAGTCTGTGTACATAAGCACCTCCCAGATAATGTGGAAACTGCAGACTGAGAAGCAATGATGCTATTGTGCTGCGGGATGCAGACTTGAGCCTGTTTTGTCAAATTGTCTCCCAGGGGTGTCTGCTGGATTTCAGAAACCCTTTTCATATGAATTGTTAGAGGAATATGAAAATGATGAGGCAGGTGCCAAAGCAAAACTTTGACATGTGTTTTATCCCACCCAGATTAGAAAGTTCACACCTTTTCTTTTTTAATCTTAAATATTAAAATCTCCAACTGTGAGTCAGGTAAGGTTAGATCTGTGAATTTTGATGTATATGCAATATATCATCATATTGTGTAAAGTACTGTCCATCATTCTGTCGCTGTGGATGCCTTGGTCTATATCATATTTACTTTTGAGAGATTCATCCTGTATCCAGAGAACAGCAAATGCAATGGATTTGTTTCCTGACACATTATTTGAGAAGTCCTCCCTCTCTCCCTCTGCAGCTGCAGCACCTTCTGCTCTGTGAAAATGCGTTCCATCAGAATGAACCAATTTTCCTTTTCTAACTATTTGTCACTTTTTTATTTAACTATTTGAATCATCAGTGGTCACCTAATAGTACTTCCTCAAAAGGCAATTTGAAGAGTTAGTTTATCCTGGAATTCAGCCTCCTTTTGTGACAGTATTTTATCAAAAGCATTTTGTTTCTGATGTAGCTCCAGCCCAAGAAATATAATAGAGCAACCTCACAGGAACTGTAGTGTCTAAAGACATTAATTGCTCCATTTTCTTCATGTCACTGCCAGGTGCTATAAATGCTTCTGTGCTTGTTGTCTTCGCTCCATGGGTTAATTCAATGATAGACAAAATGTGTGTGCGGATTTGCAAAAGCCACACAGAAAATTAGTAGCCTTACAGATTCTTGTCATGGGATTCTAGCTCATGAGAACATGGTGTTGCTAAAAAAACCATGATAAACTGATATGTCAGTATGGAGTGCAAAGTCTATATATGGGTATCCCTCGTACGTGTTCTTGGCTCCCGATGTGTTTTATGATGATTACTGACAGTGTTGCCATATGTTATGAGAAGCCAGGGAAATAGGGGCAATCCAGAAATATCTGGGCATATGTGGGCTTTTGAGGACATTGCAGCAGAGGTAGAAAGCAAATGTAACTCTGGATTAGTGCAAGCATTTCTTTATTGATAAAACTTCTTTGTCACCATTTCTGGTGATAGTTCTACATAACAGTGTTTATATATACAGCAACATGTTGTATATGCAAGAATACTACCCTGCAAGAATGCTTTCCAGTACCTAGTTCTCACCCTGATAGCAACTCACAAGGAACAAATAACTAAGAAAATAAAAATTTAAGTTATGGTTTCAGGACTTAGGCAGCTTTGCAAAATCTACAGCAGCTTTTTCAGCTGGAGGAAAATGTGTTTTCTCTGGGTTACAGGAGAATCAAATGATTTAACATTTTGTTTGGAGTCCAAGAGACCAGATGTATAAGTCAATTAAGGTAGTAACTAAATAAGGGTGGTGTTTCTGTAATGGCTGAATTTAGCCTCGCTCTCCAAAGCTTCTCAGCAGAGAGTTTCTGCTGCAGGAGCCAGTAAGGGGAGCCTAGGGAAATTAAGCTCATTAGGGTAAAGTTTGCCTTTGGAGCACTCAACGTGCAACAACATTTATTTACATCATATCTCTGCTGTGGGCCTGGGGTCCTCAACGAGACAGAAAATGTCCTAAGAGCCAAGAACGTACCCAGGAACACATAAATCCAAAGCAGCCAGGAAAAGGGTTCTCAGACACAGGGAAAACATGCAATAAAGTAGGTTTCTTAGGGAACAACTGAATGCTTACAGTCAGATCAATCTCATTGACATGTGACCTTGAAGAATGCAGTTACACCATAGTGTACTGAACCCACCTTAGAAAATCAGAGTCTCTGAGCTCTTATAAAAAGTCCTGGTTTGCATTTAAGTGATATTACTCACTAAGCAAGAATAAGGTTTTACCAAACAATAAATCAGGCTTAAGATTGCACGCAGCAGTCTCCATCACTTATATAAAGAAGTAAATATTTTAAAAAGTAGATTCTGATGGTAGGTAGTCTGCCAAATAGAACCTGCTCAATGGTTGAGTAATTAATTATCAACAGGAATGAATTCTTTTGTGACAGAGCCGGAAAACAAATTTATAGTACTTGTAAAGCATGCGCAGCAGCATATATGTCTCTCACATATACCAGAAGCATTTAGTCAGTGCTTGGATAATTGTTACTTTCTCCAGAGAAAAAGCGTAAGCTATAAACTCAGTATGACAAAATGAGGGTCTGGAACAAAAAGCAGCAGCAAGCAGCCTCTCATTAGTTGGTTAGAGGAGATCTGAGTATGTATGTTTCCAAACATGCTATGGTAACAGTTAGGATTAAAACTCTCTATATTAGCAAGAGTTAGACAAATATTAATAAAGCAATAATGCAAATGCATGAACTTTTGAGATGTGATGTCAGATATGATGCGTGCATCTGTCTTTCTCAGCAGCTTTCAAAGTATACTTAATTTTTTTTAATTGTTTTCAACTGAGAGTCAGCAGAGAAGTGTTATAGTTGCTTTAAGCTATAGCTTGTTAGAACACCTTTGGTTCTATTTAGCAAAGACCACCTCCTTGAGCTCTCCAGTTTAGCCAGTCTTTGCCTAATGTGACCTTTAATTCTACCTTTTACTTTGAGTGTTATAGGCAGTCACTTGAGAGTTTTGATCTTGAAGAACCCAAAAGCCCAAATCTCTTACATGTATACACGCAGAGCCAGCCAGGCAGCGTGTTCCTGATTATTTGTGGAGCTCTTGGAAAATCTGTTGTATTCTTACAGGTATGGTATTTCAAATACCAAATGTCAGTGCCTTGCAGCTGAGTTACACTTATTTCAGAAGGTTAGCATTCGGAGAAAAACTATAAATTACTAAAGAACACACTGCCAAGTACACTGAATGTGATTCCACATTCATACAACCCTTTTTCTGCTCTGTGAATATTCATAAAGACATGTTCAAGCTCTTTGCTTGCCACGGTGTGTTACTACCAAACTTCAGCACAGCAGTTATAGAGTCAGGGTGCAGTCCTGAAGAGGGGAAGCATTCATAAAATAAGTTTTAATTGGATTTTTTTTAAAATGTACTCTTTTCTCAATCCCTTTTGTCAGTGTCAATGTCTGAAAAAAATTTCTGTGGCTCATCCTATACTATTTCTGTGCTTTTAAAAACCTTTTTCCAATTTTTTGCACTTCAATCCTTTCTTACCTTTTGCTCCGGCATCTGAAAGAAGCCTACGGTAACTCAAGTGTTTTTAACCATTCAGAAAAATGCAAATACCTAATATTAGCAGTTCACTTGTGCAGTCAAATTATCCCTGCACTCTCACACAGCATATTCTTAGGATATAATTACCAAGTTCAGAGAAAGAATCACTTTTCCTAGAATAATAGAAATATTTAGGCTGGAAGGGATCCTGAAGATCGTTGAGTCTAACTGTATTCTGTGTATTTAGTGTGCAGTTTCCATATTTTCAGACAGTAACGGAACCAGTAACTTCCAGACCATTATGGCCACAAGTACCTGCTGGAATATATGGCTGTGGCAGATTTTATCTTCAGACTACACCTGCTCCAATTATTCAAAGGAAACACTTGTGTGCCTACTAGCACAGAGAAGTAGTTCTTTCATTCAGAAGTAATAAGCCCAGTTTTGCTTAATTGACACCACTCATCTTCACGTGGGATGGCATCATGGAAAAAATATCGAGATGTCTGTGCTGAAAGTTCTAAAAAAGTTATTAGTTCTTGGGAAAAAATGGCACTAAAAGGGATAGTTGTTCAATTTTGCCAGGCTGCAGCTTTGGTTGTTATTAACACTATTTGTATATTTCAAACAACTAGCAAATTCACCTGAGAGTTAGAAAGTGCAGAGATGAGACTGAAAGGAGAATTTTGAACTACTAAAAAATAACTCTAAGATTGTTGGGATGCTATAGAATATAAGGCACTCTTATTTCAATTAGATACTTTGATTACTGTGAGAAAGTTTGTTTTTATTTTCGCACTCAGCCCCAGTAGTTTAAGTTCGTAGTAAAATGCATATATAAAAGTCACAAGAGTTTTTAATTCTCAAATAGCAAGTAAGAAAACATTTCATCCAGGACCTTAGTCATTCCATCTACATAACTCTCAGCTGCAAATGCTATTCTGGTGAGCTGAAATCAACTTACAGGTGCAAAGAAATTTTTCTTAATTTGCCAAAAATGCATGCATAGGTTATAAGTTTGAATTTCAGAAGGATGATCAAAATGTAGGAAAGCTCCAGTCGTGCATTAATTCTTTATAATGCTTTTATTCATGTATAGTATAAAGTTACTGCGTAAATCTCTCTTTGTACAGAATACTTATTTAGACAATTGCATTTTAACATCTGAGAGAAAATCCCTTCCAGGTTCCTGCTGCAGGAAACAGCTCACTGTGTTTTCATCTCATGCAAATGCCAGTAGTACATCTAATAGGATGAGTATCAGAAGGTATTGATCTTAAACCACCACTTGCCCTTTTTAAATGTGTTGCATATGCAACAGGATTCATATATGATCATCAGACCAAAAAAAAAGAGGAGATGGGGAGAGGAATGGTTCAGGAATTTTCAGACTTTGGGATAGTCAGCTCTCTATAAGGGTTCTGGGTTCTAAATGAGTGGAGGGTTTGTGCACACTTTATGAATGAGAATGGAAGATTGCTGTTAAATTGGCCAAGTGTTTTGATTCACAGCTATGAATTATCCCCAGTCCATCTATGGAGAGAAATAAGTGCAAGAATACCCTCACTCTGAAGTAATAAACCCCTACTTGTCACACTCAAGACTTGCATCTGATTTCAATAACTGTAATATCTATCATCACAGATCTTTAAATTACTTTTACTGTCAAGAGTCTGACAGGCAAATGTGTTGTCAGGTGCCTTTTAAAGCAAGGAGAGTGGCTGTCTATCAGAAACATAACCATTTCTGGGCTAAGGCTGCTGCATAAGAGATGACAAATGGCACAGTAGATGAAGTGTACTCCAAGCCATAGAGTAAAAAGAGGCCCCTTCCTGAGCTGGCAGGAATAAATTTAATTATGAGATTGATTTATACCAGCTGTGGAGCTGTGTCTTCTCTCTGGGAGAGAAGAGTGGCAGCAGAGACAACAGCCCATCAGTAGCCTGGTCTTCCAGAATTAAAAGCATTAGAGTGACGTGGGAGCTGAGGCAGAGTGTTACAGAACTGTTTGGTAAAACACAGGGATATCTTACTTTTGTTATAAAAACACCATGTGTTGTTTTTTGGCTTGGTGGCTTGCACTATCAATTTAAATTGAGCTTGGTTTGGTCTTGAGCAGGTTGTGGGGTTTTTTAAGTACTCTGACCCTAGTGGTGATGATTAGCTGGTGGATATTTGTAATCCAGTCTGGAGAGATTACTGCTGAACTGTACTGGGAAACAGATGAAACAATCTGAGAAGGAGGAAATCTCAGTGTGTGGCCCCTTGCAGGGACACGGAGGTGAAAACACTGAAGTGGCAACAGGTTGCCCAGGTAACTTTCTCTGAGAAAATAATAGCATTGTTTTTTAGCCTTGAGTTGGTAGTTTAAATTGTCATGGGTAGACAAAGCTAAAATAACTTCTTTTATTCATTGTTGTTCTTTAACCCTTTCCTCTGTGTTGTTCAAACTTCTGTGGTTAAAGCTTACCTTGTGGACTGGTTTTAGTTGGTTGCTTGGTTGTTTTGGGATTTTTTTACTGCTGTCTTACTCTGGTTGCAGGGCTTTAGGCGTGGTGAGGCCTAACACAGCACATGGCATATAACTCGTTCTGATCTTGTCAATCTAGAGCCAAAACTTTTGTTGTTACTGAGTCCAGAACATCAAAGTGTGTCTTTACAAAGCTTTCCTCACTGAGCCTTACAGAAATGGTATCTAAGAGACTTTGAGGTTTGTTGGTCTCATTGAAGTGGTTAAGATTGCTGAAAAGCAAAACAACCCTTTTCATTACAAGAGATTAAGGTGCACTTGATGATTACAGCATCTAACAGATAAAACTGGGGGCCTGTCAGCTCAGTGAGTTATATACAGTTCAGTGAAGAACAGCCAAAGTTCTTGTATCTTGCCTTTAATCTTAGAGTGGGTAAATCACAACTGAATTTTACTTCATTGTCTGTGGTGTCTTCCTAATCATTTTTACATGCTATATAAATGCTATTAATAGTTGTGCTAAAAGTTCTTAAGGGATAATGCACGTTGTGTTAGGTTGCTTATTTTGTGAAGCTGTGGGAACAGCAATCCTTGCTGTACTGGAAAATCCTCCATTATCCTTCCTATAAAGACATTTATAAAAGTTCAAGGGAGTGGTTCCACAAAACTGCTGGTTTTTTTCAGGTTTGCTATTTTCCAGCTGAAAGCAGCACGTCTCCAGGTAATTGGCTTGGGTGTGAAATTTGACATAAAGATGTTTAAGGGTCTCATTAGCAATTACCCCTTCTAACAGCAATTTGGATTAACTGATGGTGCACCTATTTTGTGTTCTTTAGTTAGTTTTTCGTGTCAAGATCTGCTGTCTCAAAAAGCATCTCCAAACAGTCATCAGAGTTTTGTGAAGCATGGGATTGACCCTCCTACTTCTGAGGGGCACTTGCTCATGACTAAGCCTTCATCATTTTCTGCTTGTGATGATGCTGAATCCACTGCAATCTTATGTTTGGCCTCCAGGTTGTTCTGCAAGTCATGTGGCAGAGTGTTCACCTGGCTTACTGACTGATTTGTGGCAGAGTGTTCACCTGGCTTACTGACTGGTTTTTTTGTTTTGTTTTTTGGGGTTTTTTGGAGTTTTTTTTGTTATACCTCAAAGGANTTTTTTCCTAGTGCTGTAGTAGTCCTTTTGCATGCAATGATGGCTTTGCAGCGCATGTGTCAAGCTAAGGATTTGGGCACTGAAATTCAAAATTACAGCTCTTAAATAATATTTTTTTCTATCTTGCAAAGCAAATCACAGTATACCTACAGGGAACAGTGCTCTTTAATTCTGACATATCTTCAGCTCTGTCAGAACCTTCTCCCAGGCTATCTCTAAATTTCTACCTTTAATGTACCAACATTCTCTGTTGAGTATTCACAGCTATGAAAAGTCTTTACTGAACTGGAGTATTTTGGTGTTCTTGCTCTCTGACATTAGCTCACCTGTAGGAGCAGAGGTTGTTTGGTTTAAATAAACCAAATTAGACTTACTACTCTTAACACTAAGAAATATGGCTGGTTTTGCCTCAAGTAAAAGGGACAATGAGTGATGTTTACATATTCTGCATCACGGTGGTTGCTTTAAGGTCATTGTTGAATGTTACTTTGTCTTTTTTATCCCATTAGCAATGTATGTAACTCTCTTGAAGAGCTTCATCTGGCTCAGGGAAGGAATCTCATTCCACTGATGATAAAAGTCAGTTGCATTTACCTTGTTTTCCATTTGAAAGCATCCCTATTGGAAAGCCTCTGTGAAAGACCTCTATGCAAATCAAAAGATCCCTTGGCTCAGGCAAACAAACTCTAGGAAGCTGTAAATCAAACATCAAGGCCCAGATCTCTGCTGCAACATGAATATTACCAGGGTTTTAAGTTAGTTTTGTGGAACCTGTAACTGAAGAGGCCAGGTATTTCTGCAGCAGATAGCATCACTGAGCTATTCAGAGGGGAAACTGAGAGCTGTGGAGATAGGGCTGTTGTAGAGGTAGATAATGACAGTGAGGGCATACCTGAGACTTGGCTTGAATGAGGGAAATGCAGCAATGGAAGTTGCTAGGTGACTGTGGCTTTTAATCCACTTGGGAAAATAGGCCAGGCTATTCTGAGATGTTTCATGTTTTATGGCTAGGGTGAAAGCAGGTGAAATAGTACCTGAAATCCTTGGAAATGCTTTAAGAGAGGCAGTGCAGTCCAACTTTAACAATACTGGGCTTAATTGTCATTTTGTGTGAACAGGATTCACAGTTGAATTCTATCTATAGTTGCTGCAGGAGCTGTTAAGAGGAAAAAAACAGCTCTTTTTAAGGTAACACGATCTTTTGATGCTGCAGCCTTCTTTCACAGGACTTGATTTTTTTTTTCCATGATGAATGCCAAGTGAACTCTTGGGGTGTTTGAGACCCTTTCTGATGAGCTGTGATGAAGAGCACGGTCTGTGGCTCACAGTGCTCGCCTTGCACCGTCTGGTTGGTATGAGCAGTGGAAATGAAGGATTAGGGCAGGAATGTAGGCGTGGAGGATTGTGCTTCATCCCACAATTTCAGTCACTTTGGTTAAGGTTCATGGGTACCAGACAGGCCTGGGGCACATGGTCAAGGAGCTGCTCCTTGCTGGGAACTCCTTTGAGCAAGGAGCTGGATGTAAGCTTTTGCATCCTGTGAGGTCGAGTGTTACATCCTTGCAGCTGGAACATAGGGGAAATGTTTGGGAAAGCTGGAATAAGTAATTCATGCAATAATCTTTGAAGAGTTAAGTTTTAGCCGTGATATAAGCAAATTATTCATTTCCTTATGCCTGAATTTTAACAAGAATGTAATGATGATATCTAGACAGCTTCAACTAGGCTATAGGTCTTCTTCCCCAACACATCTCCATTTTCTGCAGCTCATTCCCTCCTCTGTGATCAAACTTGACTTCAAGTGAAATTACAATGCTGGCAAACACTGGAGAGCTGTGGAAGTTGGGCTCCCTGCTCCTCAACGTTATTGCAGAAAATCAACTGCTGGAACATGAGCTCACCACATGAAATTTCCCCGTTTTTCTTTTGTCTTTTGCAGACGGCTGAGTAATCGTCCAGCTCTTAGGTATAGAGCCCAGTGAATGATTGTCTTGTTACTTGCCTGACAGATGCTAAACCTGCTATAAATTAAGTTGTCTACTTGTTTTACCAGGCAAGTGGGGCTGCATTAGTCAATGTTTGAGCTAACTGGGAAATAGAGGGAATGATGTGGAATGTTCATTGGAACACAATTCCAAAGGCTTGGTCCTGCAAGGCTTCAGGGACTTGGTTGGTTTTGGTTGGGTTTTATTTGCCCCTGATGATTTTGAGTGAAAGTAGATGCAGCTCAAGTGGTAAAATCACCCCAGATTTCTATCGTTGCTTAGCAGATAGGAAGCCAAAGAATCACCATGAAGGAGCTGCCTTTTTGCAGGGTCCAGCACTGCTCTTTGCTGATTCAAAGCAGGTTAGAGTGCAGAGCTGCTGGCTGAGTTCGATGTACTCTTCTCTGTCAGCATGGCCACCTCTGGCAGGTGTTTTCTTGCATGCACAAACCTGTGTCCTTGGCTTTGATAAGATCACTGAACAGCCATGGGAGTTCCTAATCAGAACAGAGGCTGGATGAACCTGGATTGATGACTTTCAACTTAATCTTTGAAGTCTTCCAGTTACAAAACTATAACCACTGACTAAACGTCCCGAAGTTTTCTTTTACATTAATATAATGGAGTAGAGGCCTTAATATATTTTGATCACAAATGTGGTATCCTGCTTGTCTACCAAGCAGTTGCACTCTGCAGAAGGCATTGGTTAGACTTCATCAGGAAACTATTTTCATACATTGGCTGTTTCCTCCACTATGTTGTTGTTTTTTTACCAAGCGCGTCATTATCCTTTCCGCAGCAGAACCTTCTGGAAAGGAGCAAAAGCTTTGGGGGGTGAGCTTTTGTCATTTTAAATTTCTCACAGATAGCTCAGGGTAGCAAAACAATGAGTGTTTCATTATTACCGCAACAGATTAAAACATCTGCAATAAATAATGCTGATGGCTATTTGTGATGGCATGAAGTATTGTTTTTGTTCTCTTTTATAAAATTACAGCTCATTAACTGTCATAAAGCAAAGATACCATAAATAAAACAACTAGTAGTGTTTCATTTCCCAGAAATGTGAAAGCCTGCTGTTTGAGAACTTTGAAAAGTTTGTTTTCACAGCTGGAACAGTCAAGTGTTGGAATATATTGGGGTCTGCCAGTTTTAAGGCAAGAGAAATTGTGGAAATTTGGACAATTTTGTTTGTCATCTTCACAAAGTTAATATTGCTCTTGTCTTCCATCTGATCAAGAAGTGGTTTTTATTTAGGCCACAGGACACCTGTGTTGACCAGCAAGTCTTTGTGTGTGTGTGTGTGTATATACATATTTAAATATGGAGGTAATTACAGAAGGGTTGTTACTTCCACAAAGTAATCAGAAAACGCAGCCTAACTTTCACTGGCCTACAAACCACGGAGTAGTTGCCCAGATATCCCCACACTGAACCCCATAACTTGTATTTATAGTGGTGTTTTAAGAAAAGGCCTAATCTTAAATGGTAGTTGTTTATAATAATCCAATTGGTCCTTCATCAGAGATCACCTCATCTCACCTCAGATCACAGCAGGTTTATGTGCTCTCGGTTTTCAAGCTGTGAGAATAGACTTGCAGAGGCTCACTTAGCTCACAGGTGTGCAATGATATAACTTTCAGATTTGTTTCCAATTTATTTGCCACAGGCAGGCTTCTACAGGAAAACAAGTTTGCTTGAAAAGTGAAATGATTAGAAACATATCTCATTGTCTCAAGTTCTGAATGACAGTTCAAATTTCCAGACCCAGATTTTCTCCTGTTCAGCTTGGGATTTGTGACAGATGTAATCATGTGGCAGTCACTAGGAATTTTTTTGTCACTGGCCGGGACATGAGCCATGTTCATGCTGGAGCTGTGGACTGCACACATGCTGTGTCTTGTTGTGGGACACTTCAGCCCACAGCTGTGCTCTGCACAATAGAAAATCCCCCTCTGGATTTAAAATTTCTCCACATTAGGGCTAAATTTGTGTTGTGGCTATGGCAGTCTGTATTTTGAAACACTCTTTGTTCCTTAGGTAATTTAGAATTAGATTAAAAAAACTTGTCTGGCAGTCTGAACCAAAGGGCTCAGCTGCCTGCACAGTGGAACCCTCCAGTCCAAGGTCCAGAAGAAATTAGGTGATAATCAGAGCCTCTGTTGGATTTTTAATTTTGGGTTTTTGAGGGGTAGGAGCAAGTGGGAGAGAGGAGATTTTTTTTAGTTCATTTATTCATTTTATGCATGAAAATATATGCTTCTGCTGCCAGAAACGGTTGCACTGTAGAATTCCCTTCCAACGGAGAATTTGAAGGCTGGAAACTAGCAAGAGTCCAAACAAGTTCTGAAAACAATGTCTTCAGGACTGCACAGAGGAGAGAAAGAAACAAAGCCCTGAGAACATTTACTAAAAAATGACCCTGTCCAAGTAAGAACCTCTACAGCTGAGGTATGGAGTATGGGATACTGATAATTCAAAGGAAGTATCAGTTCTGTATTGAAGTGCAGAAAGTTTTTTTGGACACCTGTCTGAAAGAAGGTACTTGACTCTTTGATCTGATCTATTGGTGAATCCTCATTATTATGTTATTTACTTGTCCTCTTTTGAGACCATGTTAATATAGTAGGATTTTCTATATTAATTTGGAATTAGATCCATCTTGTCGCTAAGGTGCTCAGATGGGATTGGGAAGTTATAGGTATTGTGGGTTTTTTTGAGAAATTATAAGCCCAAAGTGCCCTAAAGAATGAGGAGGCCCATTTGATAGATGAAGGCTGTCTGTCCTTGCTTCTTCTAATGGTGGTGATAATGCCTAGAAATTACACTTTAGGATGTGCTACAAGAATATTTACCCCCTTTTTCCTTCCTCTGGGCACTGCTTTGATTTTTGGAAGTGTGGGAAAACTCCTTTTGTGCTCTTCAAAGAGTGAGGTAAAATGCCAACTTCTGCCATCCAAGGCAGAGCACACGGTATTGGTGACATGGTTTGGTAGGGTTTTCTTCTGATTTCTTTTTTTTTAAATAAATTAGTAGTATGGCCTATCCTTTCTATTTTTAAGAATTTTTTACCCTCCTTGTTCCTTTGTGATAGTTGACTTTTTTCAGACTTGGGCACAAATTCCAGCTGTGCTGACCACATCCACCAGCTGTAGATGCACACAAAGAAACAATAAAAGCACAATATATGGAAAAAAAACTCTGAGTGTTGGAAATATAAACTGCTCCAAGTGAATGTTTATGCATCAGTGCTGTGCAGCACTGCTTTCGACAGCAGAAGTGGCCAGAGCCATGGAAGGAGCCCAATCCCACTGGAACTGGTCTGAGCAGGGACTTCTCTGCTACTTCTCTATCCCCAGCTGTTCAGCACTAGCCAAGACATTTCTGCACACAGATCAATAAGATATGGTGCAGTGCAGATGTTCTTTGCTCTATGAAACTTGGCAAGGCTGCGTAGAGTAGATTTTAGTGGTCTGAAATGTCTGAACAAAAAGATCATCTCTTGCTTCATCAGTACCACAGGCTTGTTAAGAGTTTCTGATTTTACAGATTATAAATCTGTATCCAGTTTCTTCCATACTTCAGCGCTGGAGCCGTGATCATTACAATTGCTGATTATTTCAGATGCATATTGCATGGAACTATTCACCAATGTGTGAACCTAAAGAGAGTCCTTTGCCTTTCATTCCAGAAAGGCTGTGAAATGCGGAAGAAAAGTCCCTCCAAGTAATTTATCCTTAAACAGCTTGTCACTGCAGTGCAGAACATGTGAGTCTAAGGAGAATTTTTGTGTGTCTGTGGTGGTGTGACACACAACAATCCCAGTGGACCATAACTTAATTTACACCCTGGAATGTGCTAGACAACCTGCCCAAATCTGGGAGATTCTGGCACTGAGCCTTGTACCTGTGCCTGGTCTCAGCTCTTCTGGAGGGTTTTGCTTTTCATCATTTTCTATCCTAACAGATAGAAAGGGAGTTATCTCCAAGGGAACACTTGTTCCTACCAAGCAGTCTAAGTGACATCTGTGAGCATGACATGCAGACACAGCAGTTCCTGTTTCCTGCAGAATCTGAGCTCTCACATCTAACCGCAGCTGAGGTTGACTGAGGACATTCAAATAAGAGAGGGTATTTTGCATCATAAGGCTGTTGGATTTTTATTTTATTTATGTGGCATCTCTCAAAAACATTCTGTGTGACACTCGGAAGAAACCCACAGGGAAATCATGCGGGATGCAAGAATGTGTTTTCATAAATACATATATACATATGCACACACATATATGATAAAAGTATAATTCAGCATAGCAAGGATAAGATGCTTAAAGACATGGGGCTGAGACAATATAAATGGCCATTCTTGAGGCTCTAGTTCACACCTTAATAATCCTGATATACCCTTAGAGCTGAGGCTAATAGACTAGCTGTACATCTTGGAGTTTCTTGGTTGGGAGTGTTAAGTGCCTACTAATGATCAAATATCTGGAATGATTTGCAAATCAGCTCGTTACGATGTGTACAAGATACTATGGGTGGTAATGCTTCTGATTACTGCCTACTCAAAAATGCAGAGTAAGGAACAAAGTGATGTAAAATGCCAGGAGGGAGGAATTTTCTCAGTGGCCTACAGATGGCAGACCAATATAACAGATGAATGATATGCTTGAGGCCCGTTTCTCTGAATATTAGAAGCATAGCACACCTTATTTATGCAGGTTTTCATGGAGAAAGAAGTTTTAACTGGGTCACTATAAAATGCAACTGCTTTTGCACTTGCACTACTTCAGAATATGTTCAAAGTATTTTGCTTTATGCTGTAAACTGTGTTGAAAATTCAGTCCAAAAGCTCTTAACTAGAATTGGTTTAGGTGTTTTTGGACTTACCTAAAGATTTTGAAAATTGACTCCAAATTCTCAAAGATGAGTGTGTACAGGAGGACACTTAGGTTTGCTTGTATGTAGTTCATGTCTTCAAATTACTCCACTTTCTTAAGAATGTTGCAATTGTTTTTGCTGACACCTTGTATATTTTTGTATAAATTTAGATTATCTTTTTTTCCTTTTCTAGAAGACACCAATAGATATAACTTATGGTTGATTTTTTTTATCATTTAATATAAAACAAAAATTCCTTCAGAAGCTTTTGGTCTGGAAGGAAGAATCATAGAGACAGTAAAGCTTTTGTTTCTCTTCCTCTTGAGCACTGAGCTTTAGTGGATGATTTGATGCTCTTCTGCATCTTTAGCTCATAAAAGCATGAATTCCATATGGGGAAACAAAATAGCAGCAGGCCTTTTCCTTCACTTGAAGAAAAAGAAATTATTGGGAGGGTAAAAAATAAGAAAATGTAGCTCTTACCAGTCTTCTTGTTCCATGAATATCTAACAAAAAAGACATCTTAAACACTGTAATCTTTCAAGTGTTTTGTATTCGTTCTATAAAACATTATTAAAAATGAGTCGGAATAAAAAAAAGCTGTTGCAGGTCACAACCTTTCCATATTGTTTGTAAAGTGGCTAATGGTTAGAAAAATCAAACTTGCTGCACTTCACTGTTTTTGTCTTTTTTTTTTTTTTNTTTTTTTTGACTGCAGATTGAAATAGGCATATTTAAAATATTGTGAAGTATGGAAGTGATTACAACCTGCCGCTTAAGGCACGACTCAGGAAATTGAAGAACAGGGGCTTAAAAGTAGTCCCCAAACAATGGGCTCAACAGACTTTCTCACAAAACGCCTCAAAAACTTTTTTTTTTAAACTAGAAAATACTCAGTTTCAACCGAGGGACTGGAAAATATGTTGCTATATTCTTGAACTGCTTTCTATTATGGAAATCAAACAAGCTTTCATGACGGATTACTCTTCAGGCAAGGAGAAAGGAATGCTTGTGGAGGCCGCACGCAGGTCTGTGGTCTGTGCTCTGCCCTACTGTTGCAGCTAAGCCTGTCTGAACTGTCTTGTAATCCACAAGTGTTATTCTGGCTGTTAAAATACCCAGTGAAGCAAAAAAACTCCTAAATCTAATTAATTTGTGCAATATATATATATTTAATATGAAAAGTGGCAGGAGAATGGTGGATGGTCTTTCTGAGCTGCCCTTGTGGTGTGGAACCATGGCAGAGTGGAGTCATGGTCTGCCCTGGCATTCTCTGCCTTATCTGTCATGTATGTGTTGGAGTGTGAAAAGAATAAATTCCCCAGTATATTAACTTCAAATGCGATGGGAAAGTGTCTGGTTGCATATCTGCCACAAAGATGAGATGTGGAAGGGGCTGCAAAGCTTGCTGCTTAACTTTGCCATCTAAGAGCCTTGCTCTGTCTGTCAAAAGATAGATGTTGTTTGAGGAAAACTGTTTTGAAGATCTGCCTGTATTGGAAATCCACATAAGAATGCTGGGGGGATGTATGAGAACAATGATGCTGCATCCTTAATATCATGGTGACATGCCTGGCTGCTGGCTAGGTTGCTTTTTGTTGGTTTCTTTTCTTTCTTCTTTTTTCTTTTTTCTTTTTCTTCCCTTTTTAAAACCTGGAAATTATATGCAATTGGAAGAAAAGGGGGGGAGATAATCTTGCTTTGAAAATGGCTTCTGTCATGACACTAAGCTTTGCTGTCTCCTGAGGTTTCTCAAACAGCAAAGCAGCAAATGAGACTAAGTAATTAAATGCGAAAACTGATGAAATAAGTTCTGAGAGTCTTTGCTGGCTCATGGGAAGGGGCTTCTGAATCAATGCTAAGGTGATGAACTGGCATCATTCAAAGTGAGCAGCATACTGAAACACTTTGTTTTAATGAGTCTACAGCCTGTGACTCCCAGCCTTAGAACTGAGAACTCAGGTGGCTAGAATGGGACTTGTATTTTCCAAGAGTGTGAGAGGAGACAGAGGTTCTGACCCATTTTCTTTCTTCTTCAGACTGCAGAAGCTCTGCTTTGTGCGCCGTCTGCCAGTGTAGAGTATCCTTATAGCAACAACTGTACAGGCAGAGTTGCTTTGAAAGGTAATACTCACAATGTGCTTTCTGTATAATAGGGCCTAGCAGTTACGAAACAGGAGGTTAGTGAAGATTATAGGAACAGCTGTCTGCTTTGTGCCACTCCCACACATTCCCCGAGCCAAACTTGGAGGACCTGACAAAGCCAAGCATATTGCAGCCAAGATCTTTTCTTTGTAAGGATCCATGTACACATAAAGAAGTCAAAATAGATTCAGCAGTAGTGAATCATACTTCTTTATAGTTTACTCTGACTAGATTACCATTACTCCAATATCCTTGGTTTGCAAGGAAAAAATATGTGCTGCTGCCTTTTTCAAGCTACTCTGGGGATACATTTCCTCAGGCATCTATCCAGAGAGAAAGAGAAATTGAACCAGCATCAGCTCTGTTATTTCTCTCCCAAAAATTCATTTATTTAGAGTGTGGGGAAAGTGTAAAGCAGTTGCTTTTTCTTCCTTTTGTGTCTTTGATTTTATTTCTGTTTTATAAGAATAAGTATGAGCTCTGAGCCTGCAGTTTACTATGTGCATATGGACAGCTGCACCTGCATGGAGCCGCGCTGGCTTCAGTGAGGCACCATGTGGGCACAGCAATCTGCCCACCCCTAAGCTGTAAATCTCAGGATGAGGAATTTCACCTGTTTATGTGGTGCTCTTGAAGGAGTAAGGTATTGGAAAGTGCCTGTAGGGTGTCAGCAGGTGCCATATGTGTTTTCCCACACAGCCTTACCAGTGCACAGCATTCCTGACCTGCAACCACTCTCCTTGTGCATATGGTGTGCAAGCTTATGACCATCCATGACCGTGCTGCTTGCATTGAGGTGAGGTCCAAGCATGACTTCCAGTCTGTAGGTGGTGTTATGCTGCTAAAAGGCAAACGAATGGAAGGCAATTTCCAAATCTCATTCTGTTTAAAATTAAATGTGTTAGTATCTCTTGGTATTTTCTCAGTTGTATTTTTTGCTATTCTTACTGAAGTTCAGATTTTGTCTGGATGTGTGGTTTCGGGGGACAAGTTGTTCTTTATAGCAGGATAAAAACTAAAGATACTGAGCCATAAAGGCAAAGGATCACTGCTAGTGCACCTTGCAAGAGAACACAAGAAACTGCATCCACCAGTTCTAACCAGGCTGTGCAAACTTATCTATGTTTTATCCATCTTAGATAAGAGTCACAAGTCTGGCTTGCTGGGGTGCCACCACCAAAGGAGACTCTACCCAAACACCAGCTGTTTCTGCCTTCAGTCAGGCCTCACAAGTGCAGAAGAGTAGCCCTGCTTTCTGCCCCACCTCTCTCCTCCCAAGTATTAAACTTGCATGAAAAAGTTTGTAATATTCCTTATTTTGTACAGCTTACCTTCATTCTCCCTCTAGGGCATTATCATTCTCTCTTGACTGCAAGTCAGCTTGTCCTACTTCAAAAATCTTTTTTTGTTGTTGCTGCTATTATTATTATCTATCTTTTATTATAGAGGTATTAAAACAATGATGTACAAGTGTAATGTGGAATCAAAACAATTGTTGAAAGTTTCACGTATCTGAGATTCACTATGTTTTTGTCTCAGGTTTGTTTCATTATTTAATCAGGACTGAAAACTGCTCTCTGTTAATAATCAAGGGTATCAAAGAGGGTTGTATCAAGTTTCTGTGTTTTGAGAAGACTGCAAATCATTTTCAGGAGGCGGCTAATTAAATACGGAGTCTTTTGTGTCTCTTTCAACTGAAATTTCAGAAGGGTCTGTTTATCTGAAGATGTGAAGAAGATAAAAGTATCAGTAGTCTATATTACATAGATTTTGGGTTTTCATAGGCAGACTTCTTGTTATGAAAGGGTTAACAACTGTTCAGAGGCCTGTGTTAGGCTTTTTTACTCAGGCAGCCCTGAGGTTGACCAAAATGCTTTCAAACACTAACAGACCAAGTTTTATTACAACACAAACTAGACCATTTAACCATTTAAATGACTCAAAAAACTGGAATGTCCTTGGTGAGACGGAATGAAAACGCCAAGGGTTCAAACAAGAGCGTGGTGTCCGTGCAGGATGTGCCTGGCCTTGGCTCTGCTGGGAGCTGGCTGTGCTCCCCAGTCCAGCAGGAGGATGGACACACTGCCCACTTCCCTCAGCAGTTGTCCTGCTGTTTCCTGGAGCAGCCAGCTGCAAGCTGTGTTCTCTATTTCGGTCTTCAATAGTCACTCACTGTTGTAACCTTTAGGCACTAAATTCTACTGCATTTTCCTCACAGAGAAATGTAAAAAAACTCTGACAAGTCTCTGAATTCTGCTGCATTCTCCTCACAGAGAAATGTAAAAAAACTCTGACAAGTCTCTGGTACTGTCGTTTTGAACAGGATGTGCATGACTATAGTTGAGCAATTCCTTTGATGCCTCCCAATTATCCTGTAATATGCCTGTGATTTAATTTCCATTAAATGTCACTAGCAGATTAATCTCTCTTAAAATGCTGAACAGGCAAACAAATTACTGCCTTATTATCAAGTAATTTTAGCGTAGGTTGAGCAGAACTTGAGGCAAGTTGATCTTGTTCTAAATCAAGGATACAACATGATAGGCAGGTTTATACGTAAGGGGCTGAGAACTTAAATATTTGTCTTTTTTTGCAAATGTGCATTGTTCCTTGTCTGAATAAATAATTATCCTCTGTATCTGATAGGAGAATAGATCACACACTGCGTGCAGGATTACCATAATGTATGCAGTAGGCATTTCTTTTTTAAACAGGCTTTTTTGTAGTCCTGTTTGACTTTTAGTTTTTCTCCAAAGCTGATTTGGATAAGCTCAATTACACCCAGATTGGATGGCTGTGGATTTTTACCATGCAACTCTGAATGTCTAAATCGCTAGAAATCACTCTTTTATTGTATTTCTCCATAGATTATATATTTTTCCTAGATTTATACGCAGTGGTGTTTGGGTTTTTTCATTCCTGCTGTTTCTTTTAGTCGACACGTTGAAGACTTTGTTAGAACAGTGGAATATAGGAGGACATACTGATATGTCTTGATATGTATTTTCCAAAGTGCAAGAGTGCACTCCAGCAAAATCAATTGTGATATCTTGGAGTAGCACTACTTTTATGTAACAACTGCCTTAAAAGTTCTTTTTCATGGGCATCTGTACAACAAGCTGGAATGGGCACAGTAATTTTTCTTGTTTCTGTTTGTCTCTTGCTGCTTTTCATTGGAAGTTTCCTTATAGCTCTCAATTCAATTCTACTTGAACTTTGTATATTTTCAGGAAAATGAAGCAGTTATGGTCTTTGCCTAAGTAAAATTCCTTCCTATTTTTGAAACTGTACTTCTACGGTTTAAAACGTCGCGTTGTAGCCAGACAATATTATAAATTCTATAATATTCAACTTTTTACTTGGTGTTATTCTTTTCAAGGACAATGTGCTTATCAAAAGGATGTTACTGAGTGATAAGCACAATATCAGATTGTAATGTTTCCTTTTGTTTAAAAACAGCGCTCTGGGAAAGAGTAGAAACCGTGATATGAAAAACTGCTGAACTCCATACCCCAGAAGGAGCCAAGGCCTCTTTTATCATAGGGTCAGATCACATTCAATAGTGGCAGACTTTGATACTTAAACCACTGGAGTCTTGTTCACAGTCACCTTGCTGCACTTCAGTTACCAACATTTATACTCTAATTTCTGTACCAGATGGAGGAAGTCTATATACACATTGTAGAAAAGAGGGCCAAATGCAGTCTTGTGCTGCTATCAGTCCTCACAGAAATAACTCCGACAACAGAGACTGGGATTGTCAACCTGCCTTGGAAATCCTCATCAGTCCATGGTAATGGATGATGTGCAAAATAAAAAAAAAAAAAAAAAAAAGAGGATTTTAAGAAACTACTCTGATGGTCTCCCATGCTGTGCTGATAATAGAGATTTTTGCATGACAGGACAGTAAATCATGTCATGCGAGATTGCATGTTACATTGCTGTCTTTCCATTCAAATGTTGTATAATAAGAAAGATTTATTTTCTTTTTTTTTTTTTTTTTAATATATATCACAGAACAGGTTTAATGTGCCTGAATACCATATTCCTAGCAGGGAAAATTATTTGCAAGGCTACAGCAGCACACATTAGACACTGCTGCAATTTAGGATTACTGTGGTAACTAGGACCAGAGACCTGAGGGGCCGACTCCTCCTCGTACATCACCATCATGGCTTTAATCCCTAACTTCAGCCTCGCTTTTGTTTTTGGAGCAGAGTTAGGAGTTTGGTGTGCTCTTTATGCCTCACGTGGTGCAGGACCTGCAGCTCACGACAGGAGGCCGGGCTGCTCCAGGTTCAGGAGGTCATTCCAGTCGGGGAAGTGCTGGTGCTTAATGGCCACTGAGGGCAGGATTCCTCTCTTTCAAAGCAGTGGGAGAGAAGCTCTCTAGGACACGATTAGGGTTGTTTCTCCCCTGATTACAGAGGGAACCCAGGAGCACCATCTTCATAAGCTTTTGCAGAGAGCTCTGATTTATGTCCACCAAAGGAGAAAAAGCCACGTTTTCTCAGCCTGAATCTCAAGTGATTGAAATCTCAGGTTTTTCTCATCATGTACAATGAGTGAAACAGTTTTTACTGTATCTTGCCAGAGTTCTTCAGATTTTCTTTTTTTTTTTACTTTAACTGATTGTTTCTTGCACTTACATTTGAGAGGTGTTTGATATAAGCTTCTGGATTTAATTATATTTACTGAAAAACTCTCTGCCTAATGCCTGAATGTGCTTTATGAGAGATCTTGTTTGTGTTCATTATGACAGTTCATTTTCTCTATGGAAAATAAAGGGGCTTTTAACAACTGTAGGAAACAATAGGTTCTGCAACACATTTTATTGATGATTGCTTACTACAACTGAGTCTAGATGAGGGGAGAGTCTAAAACTAAAATTATTTTTACACTTTCTATTTGAAGTACACTCATGGTAGTTGAAATATCTTGGCTAAGCCTACTGATTTTAAATAAATCAGCCTATTACTGTTGTGTGTGCAGTTAGTTCCTCAAATAATCAATTAACCCCCACAGGGGAGATTTTTCAATTTGAAGTTATTTGCAAGCAATATGTAAGCAAGGGTTTCCCCTGTGAAATTGTACAAAAAGGGAAAATTTTGTTTTAATTGTGTACGTTTTTCTGCAAATTGTTTCTTCATTTATTAACTTATTTTCATAGAAATCTCTCAAAGAAACTAGGCAGGAAGTTAAACCTGTTGGACTGGACTTAATGAAGCCAAGCTTAAGAGCAGGCTTATAGCCAAGAAGACAGAGCTTAAGACAGGTTCTAATATCCCCCTTTAAAGATGATGAGATATCAGTTCATTAAAATGTCTTGCTTTGCAAGGAAGGATCAGGAGCGTTTCTTAGCTGCAGGCTGATACCAAGTGACATGGAATAAAGCTGCAGAAAGTGCTTTATAATTTGGCTTTAGAAAGTAGAGATAGCACAGAGCCCCATCATGACTTGATGTGAAATTAGATTAGGCAAAAAAATCTTTATTTCATTCAGCCTGTGTATGCAGCTGGTCAGAAGAGAAATCCTTTTAACCTGTGCGGGGAATGTTCTTCATGTTAGAAATGAGTTATGAGTGAGAAATGGACTTTGGGACTGTGACGGAGGGCAAAATTTGGAAGGGACTTCATTTTTTGTGTGTCTGGCCATTTTGAGCACCAGGTTAACTTAATAGTTGGCTGTGGTACTTCTCCAGGAGGAAATATCTGTAAGATGAAACTCTCCATCCATGAATTAAAACAATTATCTGTGGCTTCAGAGGTGATCATGGCCTTTCAACATCCCCAGGAGGAGAGGAACTGCCAAGCTGAGAGGTCTTGTACAGCCTAGAGCTGCACAGTACTGAGGGTGCTCATCTCCCACAGAACTATGCCTGGTTTTGGTTTTGTTTTTTTTTTCCCCTTTCTGGTACACATTTCCTTGGGCAGTTTCTGATGTGTAGAAAAGTAGCAAAAATTAGTGATCGTAGTAAGCACCTTTGTCTTGCCTTTCTCGTGTTTTTTCTGTTCTACCTTTCGTGTTCTCCTCAGGTTTTATGGACACCAGTAATGAAACACCTACAGAGTGAATATTCTTGCTGCTTGCCAAATGTAGAAATGTTCCATCTTTACCTCTGCTGTTCATCATCTTCTGTCTGTGACGGAGGGACGTTTTAAACCTGAGAAAATTACATTGTTTAGGAACGTTTGCATTGGTTTCATTTTTTCTGTATAGGAAATTGGAAGATGATAAAATAGGTATAAAATAATTTTTTACATCTGTAGAAAGTGTTACTCCATGATAAATGCTGTGCTAAAACCTAGTCAATATGTACCTGACTGTGGATGTTTGCTAAAGGAGACATACAAAAAAATTCTTCTAAAAAGACAAGTTTTTTATTACTTGATTCTTGTCGGATATAAATTTTGAAGGTGAAACTATATTTTTGTCTGAAAAAATCTCCATTATCAAATTTTCCTGCTGATTTTTTAAGAAACAACATATAAATTTTAAAAACTCACAAAATTAATTCTGATTTTAACAAATAGCCCCACCAAATGTCCAAGACTTTGACAGCATTGGAAATACTACAGTAAGTGTATCCAAAATCATTTGTTTGTAAAGAATGTGAGTAATGTTGTAGAAACAAACAGGTTATAAGAACAATTTTTTTTTTTTAATGAGCAAAAGATCCAGAAGGAGCACTGAGGATAATTTTTTAAAAATTACTTCACTCTTGGGGCTTAAAGACAGCCCTGAATAATCGTGCACTGTTGTTTAGGTTATACTATCACTGACTTTGGAAATACTTCCCAGTGTGCACATTTGTGGTTTGGTTTTCCCATGACACAAATGTTAGGTTCTCATGAAAATAATCAAATAAAATTATTTAATTCCTGATTTTATTTTTTTTTAACCTTACTTGATGGTTGAAGACTTATTATAGTTATTACTTACGTATTTAGTTTACATTAAATCAGCCTCCATATGGGGTCAGGACATTAGGAAAAGGAAAATTTTTGAGGTTTGCACGGTAATACTGTTTGAGGGTGGGTTCTTTGCGGGGTTTGTTTTTTGTTTATGGTTTGATTTTTTATTATTATTATTTTTTAAGTACTTCAGCAGATAAAGATGGAATTTCTTGAATTCAATAGTGGAAGAAGAGTAGTGAATAGAATGCAATTTTCTTTAATTCATTCGTCTATTGGGAAGTAACCTCTGTGAATAAAAATTACTGCTGCTCATAAAGTAATCCCATGTATACGAGCAGCTGCAAAACTTCTGATGTCTGTTTCTGGTTAACACATGGGCCTGCTACGTAACTCCTTCCAGGTTTGTTCCTGATTGAGGGTTCTTTCTTTCTGGAAGGGAAATTCACTCATAGAATGTATTTCTAATCTTTTAGAACTTAATGGCTAAATACTGGTCCCAGTGCTGGTAAAGCAGGGTTTGGACTGGAAGAGGTTGTACTTGTCTTACAAAGAAGAAGATTGAGGAAGGCATCAGGAAATCAGTAATATTAAGAAACATAAATGATAAATAAAGTACTTCAAGCCATTATTTATGGATGTTTTAACTATATCATATGGTCTATTTGCTAGAAGTAATTTCTCCATGCTCTTCTCCCCAGGCAAACAGGCTGAAACTTTCAGATTCTCTGTTTGTCTCAAACTTTAGACAGTTGTCCAGGAATTGAGGGGCTTAGGACAAATGCTGTGACGAACATCTGAATAATCAACAGTAAGTTAATATTGTGCATTGAAAATAAGCTTGACTGTAAACACCTTTAAAAAAAGCTGCTTTCAATAAGGCATTTTAAATAAATATTAGTGCTAATGAGCTATATGGCATTAGAAACTCAAATGAAGCAGTGTGGCGGTTGTAAGATGTGCTAAACTACTCAGACCAAGCCTAGGATCCAGCTTAACTTGTTTTCTGTTTACGCCAAGAAACAACCGTTGAAGAGGTACAATCTCAACAGGAAGTGGTAAACAGCTTTACATTCCAAATGAACGTGTTTATTCCTGATGTGTGATGGTATTTCCCTTCTCTGTGTGTCAAGGAGGTGGAACGCTCCCCACCCTGCCGGTTCTGCCGTGAAACACAGATCTGTTTCTGGGAGCTGTTGCTCAAACCGGGCTCAGCCTGTACCAAAGTCCTGTCCAGAACAGGTCTGTGCTGCTCAGGAGTTGCTGCAGGGCTGGAAGGCACAGACCCTCCAGGTGGCTTCACCTCTGAGGTGGCCAGGTGGTTGTTGTTAATGCCATTTACTTTTTCTTTGAAGACTAAGTCTAAGTTTTTGTGGTGCTGTATTTTTTTGCGGGGGGAGCAGGGCCCTGAGAACAATCTGTACCAGCACAAGCTGAAGCCCTATGAGAAGAAATGAAAAAGGGTTTTTCATATAGACTAGACTGATGTTGCTCCTACCAGACAAAGCTTTGATAACCATTTTTAATAATGAAAACCTTACATTTTGTTTCACTTGGGTGAAATGATTGCTTTGTCCAACAATGATAATGGAGCTATGAAAATTTTCTGGTTTAAAATATCCTAATTACAATAAATATGCAAGAAGTGGTTTTTCATACTGTGTAAAATAGGAACCCAAAAGTCTCTGGCCATGTATTATTGATGACATTACTGTATGTGAGTGGAATGTGTAAGTGAATTTTGTCAATGTTCTTTCATTCATCAAAAAAAAAGACTTAATCTGTGTCATAAGTTCCAAATTCATGTACAGTATTTACAGCTGAACTCTTAGTAGTTAATCTGAGGGCAAGAAAAGATAGAGCATCCTTTTTTTTGTTTACTGAAATAACAACAATAACTAAACACCAGCTTTCCCACATGAAATAGTTTTAACTTTGAAATATCTTACTTTCTTATGATTATAAAGAAGTCAGGAGCACCCAAAGTAAAACATCTTGTTTTCAACAGCTCTCTTCTTTCTTGTGACTTTAGTATTGATGCAGATGAGTGTTACCTTCTTGTTTTCTTTATCTTGAGGGGGCCAATTGAGAGAGAAATGTATTGATACCTCTGTGTTCAGGGCAAATTGGCCCCTGTGTTGGCAAATGGCAGGGTTGAGACGCTCCTGATGATGATTTTGCTTTGCTTTTTCTTGCAGAAATCAGTTAGGTACCTCAAAGATCAAGGGTCTGTGCTGGTGTGTTCCCGCCGGAGCGCACAAGCTCTAACACGACATTCCCGTGTCGGTGACGGATCATTCCTGGCTGAGAGGTCAGGAGTGAGCCTTGTGTCAGGCTGAATGCAGGCCTGCTGGTGCATGTCCCGTGGTGACAACACCAGCCTTTGTCCTTGGAGCAGGCTGGCAGTTTGTGTGTGCTCAGGTATTATTGCTCAGCTGGCAAACAACAGCTCGTGAAGCCACAGTGGCTCTTGGCTGTGATCACCTGTTTGTACCTAAGTGTAGTAATTGCTCTTTATACACGTACCTAAAATTCTTATCCAGGCTCTTACATGCATCTCAGCTACCACAGAACCTTCCTTTAATTTCTTTATTTCTTGTTTTTTTTTTTTTCCTAAGCTTTGAAAAATTCTATGTTTTTCTGTTCAGGTGTGCCACTTTGACTCTAATAGTTGAGTCTTATATTGCTCAATGGCAATATAAGCAGCAATAAAAAGGAAAGGTAGGAGTAATAGCTTTGAAAATCATATTGCAGGTAGATATGAGGACATATAGATAGCCTAGTTCACATACTGTATCTTTAACCTTTGCATATTTCCATGTTATCCTTCTGTATGCAGATGACTGATAGAAATGAATTTATAATGGGCTGTGGGTTTGTATTTGGTTTCCTTGTGATCCCCGATCCCCCAGTCCTTTTCAGGCTGTGGCTGAAAAGGTGCTGGTTAGTCACTTGGATATGTTCCAACAGGAGCATCAAAATCCAGTGCCTTGATGTCTGTAAGGGAGGAAGCGGCTGTCAAGCCCAAATGACATTATTTCTGGTTTTGCTATTGTGGCATTTGTACTCCCTGCTCCCTGATTTACTTTTCTGAAACATCTGGGTTTTCGTCATGGAAATGTCTGTGTATGAAACTTAAAGTTTACTCAATAATAATAAAAAACTTCAAGCAAATGAGTGGTAGTAACCCATTAAAGCATTATATTACTTCCAGTATTTGTATTGAAAAAAATCTCTGAAAAGGGACTGTAAGTTTTGATATGAGAGTAATTTTTGGAAACACATTGTGTACCTGAAAGCTTAAGGGGTGGTTAATTCTTTGGAAGGGGTAGCTAATTTTTAAGAAACCATAAAATTGTCATTGTTTTCTGGTAGAACAGATGTAATAGCATAATAATTGACCAAATATTTTCAGCAATCTGAGTGAGAAACTGTAACTAATTGGACATCTTCTCTTTTGGCTGTCTTGATTCCTGTTTTGAAGGATTATGTTGTGTAGGGGTATGTAATCTAGAAGCATTCTTTTTTCGGTCTTTTTTTTTGGTGTTCTGCAGAGTCAGCGAGTCATGTGGAAATCAGAAGGCTGTGCAAAAGTGTTTGATATTAGAACTTCACTAACATTTGTCACCTCTCCTGAGGTGCACCACAGTACACCGAATGTGGTGTAGATCTATTTTTTTCTGCTATAACACAAACGTATAAAAGCAGAAAACTTGCTACATTCTTGTATATCCTGCAACTCATATGTGGATGCTGCTTGCCCAGGCTTTTCCATACAGGAGCCCAATAATAAAATAAAACGGAGAGTCTCACCATGAGGGAGATTCAACCCAGCAGCCCATTTCTGCAAATGCTATTAGGTGGAATGTAACATCCAGATGTTGTCTCACGCGTTTAGCTCATAGGCAAAACATTCCCTCCGTAATATGATTCTACAAGAAACCATAAAACAAGAATAAAATAAAACCCAACAAAAGATGCTAAAAACTTGTTTGGTTTTAATTGCCATGATAGCCCCTTCCCTTCCTGTTTTCAGTACAAAATTCTTTCCTTTTGCAGTTCAGGTCAGGATAGGTTCTTGCTGAGAAAACACAGCTAGTATGGTGGGATTCTACTTGAGTGATTTCAAATAATGGGGAGTAAGCTCAGGAGTCAGTTTAAGTGTCTTCCGCTTTGAAAACTACATTACCCAAATTTCTACCTTCTGTTGCATGACACTTGCTTTTGAACATACAAATTTTAAAATATTAAATGTAAAACATACTTTAGATAATGCTGCAAGATCTCAGAGGCTAATGCATGGTAATTTGTAAAATCGTGGTTTAATCACCGATCACCTCTTTTTTTGTCAATAATGAAGCCTCCATCTTTGATTTTGAGGAAATGGTGGCTCACCGTGATGAACACGGGGTGAAAACCTGAGCAGTATGGGGTAGTTGCATGCCTGCATTAATTTCTGATAGTGATGCAGAACAGTGTTGTATTGAACTACAATGGATGGTGTTTAGAGTTAGATATTAACTACATCTGTAAAAAATAGGGTTTGGTTCACAGTTACTGAGTCAAATAGGCCCACTTTTCATGTGTACTGTGCTGTATTAGGCCTTTGGGGGGAAGATGATTTTGAAATATGTCTTTTTGGGTTTTTTTTTTTTAAGGCTTCTGAGTTATTTGGATTTGCACAGCAAGGAGGGAAGGAAAAAACCCAACAGATTAATAATGTAGGGTGCTCTCTCCTAAAAAGGTCCCTAATTCAACAATTTGAGTTTTACAAGCCCTTTTTTCTCCCCCACAGACCACACATCCCTTCCTCTCATCATCCTCCCCTAAAAGGAGGAAGAGTAAAAAGCAGGGTTATCCATAACTCCTTTTGGAGTTGGTGACTCAACTATCACAATCTTGCAAGCTTAGGAGCTTGATATTTGACATGATTAACAAAATGCCTGTCTTAACACCTCCTGTGGCATGGAAGCAAACAGTCCCATGATTGTCTGCAGTTCTTCACCAACAGAAAACGTTTGGATTTCTTTTCATAATGTGGTATTACAGATGGTTACCTAGGCCCAATGTATTTTCATTATGTAAGGTGCTGCACAAATACAGCAATGAATGACGAGAAGAAAACTCATAATGAGAAAACAAATTGAGCTTTTATGTGATTTCTGGAAAGATTTACATAGACTTAAACTACCTTTTCCATGAAGTCAATTGTGCATGAAGTTCTCACAGAAGTCGTGCCCGTCCAGAAGCACGTTCGAAATGAAATCCTACTGCCATGTGGTACGGAATGCTCGTGGACTTGCAGGGGTGGGATCTGTTTGTTCAGCTTGGGAAGGCATCGTTAAGAATTTACTGTTTTGTCCAGCTAGCTTCTATTTCCTGAGCTGAATCAGTTAGTTATTAGTATTAATATTTAGAAAGGCAGTTAATTGTTGGCTAAATAATAAAGGAGAGTTTGAGTAATAAGATATTCCAAAAACCACACGGTTTTAAGAAAAGAAGGAAAAGGAAAACTGCAAAAAGATAAAATCTTGTAATATTCCCGTGGTTATTGGTGAAGGTCAGACTTATTCAAAACAAGTACTTCCAGTCTGATAAAGTAGTGTCATGTTGATACAAGTTATAATTTGAGTGGTGAACAGAAATAAGCCATTGAATAAGGATTAAATGCTGTAGAGCTACTGAGCACAATGATATATTACATTGTATTGTCCGTCAATCTTTTACACACATTTCTTTTCCCAAATGTTAAGAAAGAGTGAAACATAATATATTGTATGCAAGATAAAATTGTTGCTTTAATGGTGATTTCCCAATGTATTTAATCTCCCATTATATTTGGATTTACATTTTTATTGGTTTCGACGTCATTATTTTTGTGTGCTGTGGCATTAGGTTTTTAAATTGCAACTTTGTGCTTTCAAGCATAGCCATTTTCATTTGAAAGGGATATACTGAAAATGTGCTAAAGAGACCCGACTGTTATACAATGCTTTTCAAAGCTTTTTCCCAGGATTTAAGGGCCAGCCCTCTCATTTGACCTGGAGGAAAACAAGTGCCTCTCTTATCTAAGTGTGGATCTCCAAAGTCGGAAATATTGTATGGGAAAAGTAGTATTCTGGTTTTGTTTTCTTTAAAAATCATTGTGATTTAGTTTGGACTAAAGTCACTTAAACTGCGTGGGCTTGCTAGGAAGGGTTTGTTGCACATTTTGAGTGAGCATCTGGCACGCATGCAACTGTGCCATATGCAATCGCAGTGTCTTTAGAAGGTGAAAGGCCAGTGTAGTGGTAATTTTGCCCTCTTTGCACCAGATGTTAAAGCTCTGCAATGTCCCTGAGTGACCATTAGATCACAGGCAGCTGGGATTGGAGGTTTATGTTTAATTTATTTTCGTGCTATTAATCTATCTGGTTGTCAGAACTCTCTCTTCCTCATCATTTCCAGAAGTCCTTATATTTTCGGGACAATTTATTTTCTCTGATGATGTACCAGTTTTATTTTTGCTCTATATTTACATAGATGAAGCCTGGCATCCATTTTGGGGGGAAAACATTGAGAGTGGCAATATACAGACCTGAAAACTCATTAACACTTAAAACACATCTGAATTTATTCTATGCACCATGTTATGGATTAAAACACATTTCCATGATCACCTTTGTGTTTCAAAATAAAAACCCAAACTGACAAAAACTAAACAAAACCACAAAAGAAATAACAGAAAAACCACAAAGTAAACAAATGAAAACCCCCATGTGCTACCCCTGTCCTACATTGCAGGTATTTTTTTTCATTTGCAAGTATATTTAGATGTATATATTTATTTTTTATATTTAAAGTATATTTAAACAGTATGGGTTTATGTTCTTGGCTGGAGATGGCTTCTTTAGTTTTGCATTTGTGGTTTTATGTGGGCAGGGAAGAAAGGAAGAGGGAACGCTGGGGGAATAGAAGAGATGATGACAACAGTAATAAGGGAAAGAGGCTTGGCTTTCCTAATGGTAATTCCTGGAATATTTTAAGCTAACTGTGGAGAGAAATTGACAGTACTGTTTTAATTTATTTTATCATCAAGATGTTTTCTTGCTTCAGTAGTTCATAGGAAATTTTAATAACTTATTGACTTAAACACTGTGGTTTTGGCTTACCTTTAAGGGAAAAAAAAATTCTGTATATTTTATCCTCGCATTTTTCCCCCCATATCCCTGCCTACTGTCATGCCAAATATTTATATCACTGAGGACAAAAAAGAACTCCTTTTGCAATTATTCATTTCCTCCATCAAGTGAAACTTTTATCCAAATGGGGCATTAATTGCACTGTCAAAAAGGATGGTAGATTCTGCAGGACTAAATTCTTTGCTGTTGTTGTAGCTTCTGACATCTACCTTCCTTCCCTGGCCAGTGCCAAACCTGCAGACAAAATATTGTAGGAATAGGTGATGGAACAGCTGGATATTCATCCCAGTAATCATATTCTCAATAATTCTCACCTGCTTGTCTAGACATAAGACATTCATGCTTCCAAATTCACTTTCATTACTTTGGGTTTAGCAGGCATGTGTCCAGTGTGCTGCCTTCAAAGAGAGTCCTGAAAGTTTTTACTGAAAAAACCCTGTGCTCTTACCTCTGGCTGACTTGGTTTTTTATCAGCTCGGAGGCTTGTGATCAGCAGCACAGAGACCTCTTGGGGTTAGCAGTGTTCCCTGGGGGGCAATTCCTGGGTTCAGTCCGCTTCAACTGATTCCTCAGTGAGCTGGATGAAGGGACAGAGCAGACCTGCACCAGGTTTGCGGATGCTACAAAACTGGGAAGAGTGGCTGATCCACCAGAATGGCCATTGAGGAAGACCTGGATAGGCTGGACCATGGGCAGAGAGGAACTTCATGGAATTCAGCAAATGCAGATATCCTGAACCTAGGGAAGAATAACTCCAGATACAGGTTTGGGGTTAGAAAACAGCGCTGTGGAGAAGGACGCGGTTGTCCTGGTGGACACCAAGCTATCCATAAGCCAGCAGGGTGTCCTTGTGGCCAAGAAGTCCAATGATATCCTGAGGTGTGTTAGGAGGAGCAGTGCCAACAGGTCAGGGAGGTGATTCTGCTCCTCTGATCAACCCTGGTGGGGTTCCTGGAGTGCTGTGTCCAGTTCTGGGGTCCTCAGAACAAGAAATACAAGGAATTACTGGAGGGAGTCCAGTGGAAAATGATTAGAGAACAGAAGCATCTTTTATGAGGAGAAACTGAGGGAGCTAAAGCTGTTTAGCCTGGATCTCATCAATGTGTGCCATTTCTGTAAGCGGGGTGTCAACATGAGGGGACGAGTCAAGGGGCAATTGAGAGAAACTGAAACACAGGGAGTGCCTTCTGAATATAAAGAATTCTTTTGTTGGTGGTGAGGGTTTTTTGGTATGGTTTTGGGTTGGGTTTTTTTTTTGATTTTGGGGGGTTTTTGTTTGTTTATTTTATGCGTGGGCGACAGAGCATTAAGGCTGCCCAGAGATGGTGTGGAATCTGCTCTGGAGAGATCCAAAACCCATCTGGAAACTGCCATGCAACCTGCTGAGGGTGAACCTACAGGGGAGTTGGACTAGATCATCTTGAGAGGACCCTTCCAACACCCACCATTCTGTGATTGTGAACTACTGTCAGAGCATTAAGTGCTCGAGCACAGCACTGTCAGCTGAAATTAGGAATGCAAGGAAAACAATATTGCTGAAGTTTCAACAGAACCAAAAACTATATAGATAAATAAATTGACAATACAGCATGAGTTCTGGCTTTTATTGCTTGAGTATAAACTTCTACTGTATTTTTTTAGTTAATATAAAATTAAGAAAATAATTCCCAGTGATTTATAATGATAATTTTTATTTACAGCTCATTAAACAAAACACATGCATATTTCCAGATTTTTCTTTTCTATGATTAATGGCAAAAAGTATTGCATAAAACTTGGGAAGTCTTTGTATTTTTATGATACTTTCTGTAGTGATGTCACAGGATCTTGAAATAGTGAGTTATTTAACTTTTAATGTTTACAATGATGTTTTTCTAAATTGGTGATCTCATTATTCAAAATAGATTTGTGTTAGTTTATAGTAAGTTCCATGCATGGAATCTGGTAAATATTCTGTTTCTGCAAACATTATGACACTCTTAATAGAGAGCAGGCAGAAATCTGCACAGATGTGCCATGATTCATATTTATTCAGTGGGGTAAACATGCAAAGATTACCATGGCATTCTGTGTACTTAACACCTAATAAATGTTATGTTTGTGTAATTATTTGTAAAATAATTTGTAGAGATTTTAATGGTGACCCCTTTAATGCAAATAAGAAGGAAATTTTCCCTAAATTAGCACTTACAACTCACTTGGGTCAGTAGCAAAACTGTCATTACTGTTTAACATGTCTACAACCCCCGTACTTCATGTGTTTTATTTTAATTCTTTTTACACAGATATTACAATAGTAGTTAAATATTTCTCTTCCTTACCTCCTGCTCAATATTTTAATATTCAAAACAAGATGGACTTCTGGGAGCTATAGCAATGGAAGTTTTGTAATTGAGGTTTGTTGTGCTTCCCTCAGCACCTATTGTGATATATAGAGGAAAAAAATACCTGACCAATAGAAAGAGTAGGGTTTTTTATGAGGAAAACCGAATTAAGAAAATTCAGACATTTAAATTCAGCCATGTGTGGCATTGATAATGAAGCATGTGCTATTATTTGTGGATTTTTAAGAACAAATTGGTTTTCCTCTGATCTAATCTCTTATGCTGACTTAGGTATTGATTAGCTCTGACTTCTGAAAGATGTCTCACTGCAACTTCTATTCATTCTTAAACTTTAATTAGAACAGCAAGTTTTCTGACACCGTGCTTTCATGAGTGAAGTTATTCAGACACTCCTAACTTTTACAAACCTTGGGAACTAATACTATAATTAGCTGTATTTGGATAGATGCAGATTACTCTGGCTGTGATACAGAATGCGTGTGAAACAATCTATCAGTACCCAGGACATATCTCTTCATTTCCTAAGAACACAAGATGTGCAGAGAGTGAGGCTTGGAAAACACAGCTCTTGTCTGGAAACGATGCTGTCTGCAGTACAGACAAGCCTTCTGTGAGGGGGCCCAAGCTGTCTCTTTATTTAAATAAAAGTCTGTATTTTTGACAACAGTAGAAGCTCTTGGAAATGCCTCTCCTAGCCAATGCGTTTGTAGGCGTATTGTACACAGTGACAGCTTTTGAAGTCTGTATTTATAACGCTGAGGACTTTTCAGCTTTCCGCTGCAATTACAGCCAGCACGTGAGAATCAATGTGGGAGTTAAGAAGGGGGGATTTGCAGGCAAAGTGGTTGGATATGGAATAAATTTTAACAGCACGAGATTGTAGCAGGGTTTTTTGCAAGCTAAGTTTTTGAAATTTGCTAGTTTTTCATTAGTACACGTGGTTATGAAAGTTAATTCTGGAAATAGGGCTTTTGGTATAGAGTCCTACCTAATTCAGAGGAAATGCCCATTATAACTGTCTCAATAAGAGGAAAAAATCATAATGATCTTTCAACATCACACCAAAAATGTGATACAGAAGAATAATCAACCATTGCAACTTAGAAGAGGGGAAGGGTATTAAGAAGGATGTGATCTCTCTTGTTTGTATTGTGTGTTGTAAAAACTCAAGGTTAGATTAAATCATAGAAAACAAAGAGTTTTCTAAATTTAAGATCTAAAATATACTCAAAATACTGCAGTAGAGAAATAACTCCAGAATTGTAATAGCTTCTATTGCTTTTGATGTTACAAAAAAGCAAAAAAAAAACAGGGAAAAAAACAAAACCACCAACCAACAACTCCCCAAACAATAACAAAACCCCAAAGTGCAACACCACTTATTTGTGGAGTTTTCTGTCACTCATAGATGGCTTGATCTTTTATTGTCATTTATCTTCAATCTCAGCATGTCTGTGATTACTTTTTCACAAAAATCCTTCCTTTTTTCCCCACTTTAAGACTTGCTGCTACAGATTTGAAGCCTTTTAAAGCAGCGATTGCCCTATGCGATAAGGTATGAAAATGTCCATAAAGCAAGGGCTCCTCTTTTACCTCTATATTCTTACTTTCCATAATTTTCCTTATTCTGAGGGCCCAGCAAGAGCGTCCTGCTGTCCCAGGAGAGTTGGGAAGAGCCAAGCACACCCATGCAGGGTGATGGAAAAGGCTCAGCAGCACCCGCAGCTGCCAAACAGATGAGCAGTTTTTAACGGAGCTGAGATTCACAATGAGATCTGGGCCCAGAACTAATCAGATCTAATTAAGACAGACACGTTATGGTCCAGTACTGTTGACAAGGTCAGGGTTCCTGTAGCTCTAAATGAGGCATGTTATAATTATGATCTAATTGAAAAGCTGGGAGCGATACAGAACCTGTGCACTGCTGGGCCTGAAAGAAAAGTTGCATTTCAGGTCCTGTTGTGTACCTTATTAGATTGTTAATGCTCAATTAGACAGCTGTGCATTTAAAGGGGAAAAAAGAGGCTTGTGTCAGTTGCACATGGCTCAAGGAATACTTATATGAATTTTCGATATCTCGGTGGATTCCATTCATGGAGATTTGCTAAACATGTAGAAATAAGCCGTTTGTTTGGTTTGATGTTAGCTTTACTTGTCATAACTCATCTTGTTATACAGCAAGTCAAAGGGCTCCTAGATTATTCTATCATGAGGCAAAAATACTTTCCAAAATGCTTTCCAAAGTGCAGTATGTGCATGCATCAGTCAGCAGCATGATAGATGAAATGTGGTGGCCATATTTTCTGGCTTTCATCTATCACTATCAAGCAAAGTGCTGTGGAGTGGCTTTTTCATTCTAGAGTCTGTGGTACCTTCATTTCCAAGTATGACTTGACATATGGTCTTATAAATTATCATAAATTACCATGGATTGTGTCACACCCAGTTTGCACAGTTCTGATCTCCCTTTTTGTCTGGTGCAGAGTTTATGGATCTGAATTCATTAATTTCTATTTATGATACCATCTCTTCAATGAGATTCTCTGTTATAAAACAGGAGTTCTCACTCTACCTTGAGAAGTCATCCATAAACACACAAAGTGTATCGAAAACCCTCCACTATTGTGGAGGGTTCTGTTTTGAATCCAGTGGGCTCTTGCATGTAGCATGCAAATGTATGCATGAATAAGAGAGGTTCTGAGCCTAAAACTGCACGGCTTAGCGTGTGTTAGCAATGAAGATCGCTAACTTTTTCCCAGTCTACAGGGAATTCCAGTGTTACACCATACTTTTTATCTAGATTTTTCCACACATTTTTCAAAAACGTTCCTGCAGAGTTCCCTTATTCTGCTCTTTACCCAAAATTAATTTGAAAACCTGTGTAAGCTCTGTGAAGCTTTTTCATTGTGCAGAGCAATGTGATCATAACATCTGTGTGGTGTTGGATCAGCCTTGGCTGGCAGTCAAATGCCCACCATTTCTCCCCATTATGAGCAGGACAGGAGAACACAGGAGGAGAAAGACAGCAAGGCGTCTTACCAGGTGCTGTCAGAGGAAAAATAGCTTGGCTTGGGAAAATAAATAAAATGTATAATGATAAGGAAAAAATAGAGGTTGAGAAACAGAGATAAAAGCAAAACCAGCTTCTCTCCATGCTGCCTCTTCTCTGCCCAGGTTCATCACCAGTCCTTGGCTCCCAAATTCTCTGCATTCAGCCCTGAGCAGCCTGCAGGGGATTGTACAGAGGGTACAGTCAGCACAGAGATTTCCTTGAAAATTCTTCCCTTTCACAGATTTCCCCTCTACACATTTGGGCTTTGTACAACCTGGAGTGAATTCTCTGCTTGGGCACCATATGGAACATCTCCTTCTTTGCTGGCTTTGGTGTGTGTTGCCTCTCCTATTTGTCACATTTTTTCATCATTCTTGGCTATGAGCTGTGTTCTGCCTTTCTTTACCCAGGCTTTCCCTGTGGGAAAAGCTGAGCTGTGGGCTCAGCTGTGCCCTGTGCTGGGTTGTCTGGAACCATCCTTGTCCAGCACAGGGTGATCCCAACCCCTCTGCACGGAGACCACCTGGCAGTGTGTCCTGTGTCAGCCCCTGGGCATCTGCACCCACTGCATACTTCAAAAAAAGAAACACAAAATGCCGTGACTTGCTTTTGTAGCAGTAGCCAAATAAATGCAGAGTTGTACAAACTTCACGTCAATCACTGGCTGGTTTGCCAAACCAGCGCTGGCTGGGTGTTTTTCCCTCTGATGGATGGAAAGACAGGTTTCTTTGTGTACATCCTCCTTGTCTCCTGACTCGTGCCTCCCTCAGGTGATCAGCAGAGTCAACTCAATGGCCAGCTAAGAGGCAGAACGGGAAAAACTTCACTGCCTTAATGAAAGCCCTGGATGCTTCTGACTTGTTCGCATTTCAAGCTAGCGGGGCAACTCTTTGATCTGCTGCCAGAAGGCTCTCACTTCCCTATCTTCCTAGGGCTACACAACAGGCTTGCCCCCTCACTCAGGGGATTAGACAGCCTGAGAGATGGCAAAAAATTATGTTGAACCTCTCTTGTGCTGATTTAGTAATAGCTGTAACTGCCTGGAAAATGAAAATTCAAACGAAAATGCAAAAACAAAAAAAAAAACCAAACCCACCCCACCCCTGAATTGCACACAACTGCATTGATTCCCATACATCTTTCTGGAGGTTTTGGTTTAAATTTCAAAATACTGAGTGGTTGAGATTTGAGTGTGTGACCAGACAACAAGAGCATGGTTATTTATAGTTCTGGCTGTCCAACAGCAGCACAGCCATCCCCACCCATCCGTGCGGCGGGAGCTGGAGCACGCAGGAATTAGGAGGGAGCTGTGTTAGGAATGGCAGCTCTTTGGGGTTAGGCACCAAGCCCTTTGCTCTGATTTGCAGCCTGGCATGGTCTGTGCAAGCCTCTGTCAGCTCCAGAGCAGATACAGGAGGGTGAGAGAGGCGACCTGATCGAGGCCAAGTTAGCCAGCAGTAGGCAGCTGCGGGTGGCTGTTCCCAGATCCCTGTCCAAGTGGGAACTGTGTCCACACCTGCAGGACATGTGCTCGCTTCCATCTGCTCAACACTCTGCCAGGTCTTTGTGCCAGTTCTGTGCGCACCCTGTCCTTCTTCTGTCATTCTTTTACAAGCAGTCACAGTCAAGGGACTCCAAGCTGAGGCTTTTTGAGGAAAGCCTAACTTGTACATGTGGCAGGTTTGAAAAGGAACCCTGACAACTCTCTGTTATTATCCCTTTGTGCTGATGACTCAAGATATGCTGCAAATAACGTTGTTTAGAGTCAAAGGTGCAGGCCTATTGCTTGGTTGTTGCCAAACAACGTTCAGTAACTTCTGTTCTTAGAAAAGATCTCCAAGGATTTGTTCTTTCCCTCTCTTGTCCCGAAATTACAAATATGATGCAGTGATCAAATGCGTTTTGGAGAATTAACTGTTCCAAGGGTCTATGGAGAAGGGAACAGATAATGATGAGAGTCACTGCTGTATAATAAGTGATGGGAAAGAATGGCTTTAATTGAGAATACTTATTTCTGCAAAAAACACAAGGACATTTCACGGGACGCTATTTGTAGAGTCAACGTTCCTTTTAAAAGCGCGGTGAAAAATACACAGGCAGATGTTTCCATGTTCTATTGAAACAATCTCATAGAAATTTGCATAACAGCCTATTTTGTGAAGCATCATAAAGAACATCTATTTTTTTATAATGTGTATTTATTCAGATAATATTTCTCTTCAGAATTACAGAAATGAAGCTCTAAGCTCCTTTGCACCTCTGCATCTTCCAAACTATTCTAAATTTTTGTGCACAACAATATCAGAGGTGTATATTTAATATGATTTAAAATTTATTTTCTACAGAACTGGGCATTCTAAAATTATTAGCCTGTCTATGAATTGCTCTAATTTCCTAACCCTTCTGTAGAGACAGGAGAGGTTAGGAAAGAGGTTAGATAAAGATACAAGAGGGTAAGAAGATACTCTTTGATTCCTCAGCTGAAAAGATTTTAGGAGCTTTTGCCAGTCCCATATATTTTCTAAAAATTAGTTCTAATTAATTTGGCCCTGCAGCCACTGAAACTTTGATCTCTGTGTAAAGGCATTTGCAGCTTTGTACGTCTTCCTGCTGTTTTTGGTATCCTGTGTGAATCAAGTCTCACTTGGAAAGAAAAACTATTCGTGTGTCTGTGTGTATTTTTTCTTCTTTTTTCTTTTCGATGGGAAGTTCACATTTCTCTTTTTTAACTTATTTCTTTGTGACTGTGCCTGCCCAGATTAAGGCTGCTGTGACACTGACCCTTCCCATTGACCCTGTGGTCTGGTCTATTTATCATCTACAGTATTTCCTAATTATTTAGAATGTATCATATGTCAAGTGCTGATAAACTTCAACATTATAGTCTTTTCCACATGAGTTATCATCAATATTTCATGTGGGATGGCAGGACATAGCACTTTCTCTTCTGTTTTCTTTCAGCTGGACTTTGCTTTTCTTCAGCAAATTACAGTGGGGGAAAAAAAATAGTATGTGTGAAGGACTTCAGCTGATCTGGCAGATTTCTGAGTGTTAGTTCTTCACTGGTATGTTTGTTTTGTGGGGTTTAGGCTTTTGTTTTCTCTCTCTCTCTTTTTTTTTTTTTTTTT
>VZDJ01006092.1:6536607-6670538 GCA_008694505.1 Cyanoderma ruficeps
TTTTTTTTTTTAAGTAGGACTCTGTTCAATGATGGACTCTATTCTTGTTTTGTTTTGGGTTTTTTTTTGCCCGGGCATGTCCTCCATATTGAGATGCCCCAAGCCAGAGAGAAACACTCTGAAAATAAAACTGTGCAAAATATTGAATGTTTGCTCTGTGGCAGCAAGATTAATGTCTGTTTGAAAGGGAAAGGCTCTGAGGAACTGCTGAGTTGCACTGTGTGCAAAAACGACATATCAGGTTAAGGATACACCTTGTTTATCATTTCCCTCACAGGACAGTACCTGGAATATTGTTAGATGTACAAGCAAGAAGTTGTTTAGTGATCTTAATCTGTAGAAAAAGTGTTAGTTTTGGTCAAAACTCAAGACTCTGAGAATCAAACAGAAGACTGGATGAATCCTACATGTTCCACCTTAAGTTTCTTTCACCAGGGCTTGTGAAAATTATATTATTGGTCTTTCAACCCAGGGTCCCTTTTCCCCTCTCACTGTATTTCTGGACTACTTATAGCTGCATCCAAGTAGCACTATTTATGGGGACATGGTAGAAAAAAAAGATTATTCTTCTGGGAGCAACTGGGTTATAATTGCATCATAAATGTCAGGAATTACAGCAGCCATAGTAGGATAATGGATCAAGGCAAAGTAGGAATATTGACGTGTTAGTTATGGGCACCCATTTTTCCATTTCTTTTTTTGCTCCGTTTTTAAGATGGGAAAGATACAGGAAAAATATGGTTCATCATAATTCCTTGGAAGTCTTATCAGGCCCTCAAGTGAGGATTAGTATAGATTTACAAAATAGAAATGTTAAAAAAAATAAAATAATAATAATAAAAAAAGAGGATGGAAGGAAAAGTGAGATACTGAATGTTGGTTCTATTGTTAGATGATAGAGTGGCTTCCCATGAGCTGGGGTAGGTGCATCTCATAGGAACAAGAGTTCTCCAAGCAGAGAGGAGAGAAAAGAGGATTGTGTGACATGCAGCTCCTCCAGCATGGCTGCCTGTTCCATCTTAACAAATAAAACATTCTTTGTATAAGAGGGTCTTGTTTAAAAGCTATTATGTTATTTGTTAAAGGAAAGCGACATACTGAAGGCTTCAAGGGTCTTATCTAAGCTGAAGAAAATAAATTATTTGAAAAGAAATTGGGAAAAAAAAAAACCTTCTCAGTGTTAACGTTAGCCTTAACAACTTAAAACAAAATACAGTAAATCTTGTCTCAAGATTTATTAGAAAATAAATAAGAATTAAAAAGAAAAAAGAAAGTCAAATTCTCAGTAACTTACATTCCTTGTCACAATGGAGAATTATTCAGTTTGAGGGCAAAAATGCTCAATGTTCAACTACACTCAGTAAAATTCTTTGAAAGCAAGCACAATGGAAGCACACATACCTGTCAATTTATAATTAAAAAATGATTGAGTAGTCTAATCACTAATACTTGGATAACTATCTTTAAAATCGCTCCCAGCAGTATTTTGATCTTAGAATTTGCCCTCAATACTTAACTAAAAAAAAAGGAAACATAGATTATTAACTTTCTTTTCTGGGCCGTTTTGGGAAATATGTCCTCTAGAATACAAATGGAGAAAAAGAGAAAGGAGCACTTTGTGCTGTTGCTGTGTAGTGTTACCCAGATTAGGGCGTTACCACACCTGCTGTACAAGAATATTTCACGTTATTTCTTCAATTTGGTCTGAATATTTGAGGGGGAGGGGGTGTTTTATTGCTTGGTGGAATATTTGAGGGTGGTTTTTTTTCCCATTTTCTACTTCTATGGTTGATTTTTGTAAACATACCTTCAACTGTTAGGTTGCAACAGAGAAATCTATAACCAGTTTCTGAAAATTAATGCCTTATGATAATATTATCTGCTAGGCATAAGGATGGCTTTCTCTGGTTATTTTCATTTTGCTAATCCCTTCTTCTATTAAGCTGTTCCAGTAGTTCAAGTAAATCTAGAAAAACTACATGTTGATCCAGGGCATCCATCAACAGGATTTGTCTGCATGAGTACTCATGTAATGGCAAGGATGCATTGGCCATGAAATAGTGGGGGTCAAATATTTCTACTTCTGAGGTTTAAGTCAACTTATGGACATAAAATTCTAATGTCTCATTGTCCTCTTCTCAAAAATAACTTTTTTCCCCTCATGTGTCTGCCCTGTGAAACAACAGGGATAAGAACTGACAGAATTCTGGAGTGTAATTGTTTCTCTTGTGCCTCCTCTGAAAGTTGATGAAGTGACGGTGTGAATTTCCATGAAATTTGCTTTTTGAGCCTTGTTCCTGGAGGAAATAAAGCACTAGGACACAAGAGAATAAGTCTGATCTTCACTCCTCAGATTTGTAGCTATTGCTTTTTCAATAAGCAAATGGACTCTGGCTTCCTTGATGAAGTGCATAAACACTAATTAGAGCATAAGCTCTAATTGCTCTTCTACTGCGCTAGTTACAAGAAGGAGAATTGTTTTGCTACTTACCAAAAAAGGTAGATAACTTGTAGCTTAACAGGTAATACATGTATAAAGTATCGATATTCCTTTGCTGCTGACTGGAATGCTTCACCAGGGAGAGGATGCCATGTGTGACAGCCAAGCACAAAATGCATTCCCTCAAAATCAGTGCTGACACAAAGGCTCAAAACGAAGCTTCTGGAAGAGTTTATCTCATAATTCTGTGATTCTGAGTTCCTGAGGAATTTTTCTATGGATAAAGGTAAAGAAGCCATCTGTGCTTAGGGCAGCATTGTGATGACTGTGAGGTATTTCAAACGTTTATGTAGCTCTTTATGGATGCACCCAGAAAAAAGGAATAAGAACTTGTACTGAGGGTCCAAGAAATATTCCTTTAAGAGTTTTCAAAATTCAGAAGACAAAAACCCCTTTTATGTGGTTTTTAGAGATTGGAAAGCTGACATCATGAAGTATGAAATGTATTTTCAGGGAATCCATAAAAACCAGTGTGAGGCTACTGAAACAGAAGTGAATTGAATATTTGTTTGGTTTATATGTGTCTGTTCTGCCTCCCACATTCTCCCCTTTCTTTTGCTGGAAATTTTGGAAAGGAAAGCATGTAAACATTAAAGTAAAAATACAAATTGTTAATATGCCTTTCAAAATAATATTGTACCTCAACTGATTTCCCCCGTGGTTTACATCCTGAAATAACCAAATAGTTGTGGTACATCTTTTCATTCCTACATTTTTGAGAAAAATTGGGGCAGTAAGGCTTTAAATGATAGTAGATTCCTCTTGCTTTTTGTTTAGCTTTCTTTCTAGCATGTGTTCTGTTCCTTTTTCTCCTCAGTTGGTGCAGTTTGGAAAAAAAAAAAAGAAATCCAAAATTAAAAATCCAAATTTCAGTTGTTTTTAATAGCCTCTATTGGTAACAGTTTCCCTCTGTTTATGCTTTGTTTTAGTCCAATTCCCAGATCCAATAAGTCTTATTTCACATTAATTTACCTCCAAACCCTGAAGACTGTAGTAAAGTCTTTAATCTCATTTAGCATGTTGAGGAGGGACACAATTGGATTGGCAATCATTAAGGAAACATCTGTATGAAGTGCTGTATCTTGTTCCCTTGCCCTTGCTTCAGTCCTTTGATATTTGTAGGTTTCCCCACTCCTTTGGCAAAGGCATCTTTTCCTCCTTTCTTTTTCAGAGCTGTTTGCAGTTATGGCATTGCAGATTAGTCAGTTAGATTTTCAAATTACACTGTGCTAGACCCCATCAAAATTTAAATTCAGGCCACTCTGTGCCTGCAACAAAGTCTCATCCAAAGAGCAACAGAATGAGGAGGTCGTTGGTCAGTTGTTTTTTTTTNTTTTTTTTTTTTTTTTTTTTTTTGAGGGGGGAGGAGGGTTTTTTTTATAGTATATCAGCACAATTATGAAGGCACCATCCTGCTTTTTGGCTTCAGTGTTCATATCCATATTAGCATTTACACACCACAGTAAAACTGTCATCTGTCGCTTCCAAATTTTAGACATGGAAACTAACTTTTCATGGAGGTCCTTAAGTAAACAATCTGCAATTTTCATAAATGTATCATTGTAGGTCTGTTCTATATATCTTAGGCCTTTTCAAACATGAAGGTGACAAATGAAATGAAATTTTGAAGACAGAGAAACCTGGGGGATGGGAAGAAGTTTTTGCCTGTCATGAAAAACTCAAAGGGAAACAAAAAGCAGTAACGGTCTGTTAGTGCTCTGTCCTTTGAGATGGCTCTACCTGTAGCTGCAAACACATTGAGGGTTCTTCTTTCCTCCCCTGACCCTCCTTTTCCAAGGTAGCCTAGCAAAGGACTTTGTCATGAAGGGAAATTCCTTAGATTAAGAGTAATTTCTTGTTAAGCAATCCTACCTGTGTTTTGCTACCTCATGTAACTCAAGCAGCAGGATCTCCAGGGTCAATTAAAGGCTGGTTGTGCTTGTAAGGTAAAACTTAAAGACTTTTAGCTAGAGATTTTCTTGCTGGTGCTTCAGAAATAAAAAATCCTGAATGATAAAAGGTCACCAAACCTAAGACATCACCACTGTTACACGTGCATGTTTGAGCAGTATCTCAGCTATGCTACCAGGTGACCCAGTCTGGTCTCAGAGAGAACTGATTGCTTTGCTTAAACTGCTTTTTGTGAGTGCACTAAACATTTGGAGGGATTATTATTCTCATCTACAGAAAAACTATCAAATCCTTCAGGAGTCATTTCCAGCCACCTTGGTTTCGGTCTTATGAATACCAGCTTTGATCTGTGGACAATATAATGTTGTGTGGAGTATCCCGTGAGAGCCCAGTATGTTAAAAAAGCAGATTTCAAACGTTTGGCCTGTCAGGCTGAACAATCAGAACTAGATAAACTGTAATGGCTTTCAGTTTTTGGAGAATATGCACTCCTTGACAATTGGATCACTTGAATATACATCCTTATAACTTTGCCTTTTTCTACATAAACTTCATTTCTGCTCACCTTCCTCATGCCTGACAACATCAAAATATTTCTTCCTCAACCAAGACCAGCCCAATAACTATTGCAAACTAATTCTTCAAATAATGGCAAGATGGAGACAGATAACCTTTGGATAGCTGTATACTCAAGGCTCCAATTTTTTATGATAACCATTAGACTGCCTACGTTTCAGTGTAGCAAGGTGGTAAATAGATCAGTGTTACTGAAATAGATTGTTTCATATATATATTTTCTTCATCACTGAGAGGACTGGTACTTTATTTACAAGTGGTGTTCATTTTTCATGTCATTGTTCCCACGGGAATTAACATAAATCAGACGAGCTCAAATGTTCTAATTTCAGTGTGGGACCAGCAGCTGTTTCCCAGAAGTTCAGCTATGCAGGACTCTGTAAGTCAGCAGTCAGACAGGCAAAGTCAGCTGTATCCAGTTTCATGCCATGATATATCCATGCTACTTATGTCTGCTGGAGATTATGATAACAAAAGGATTGTGTAGGGCTTCCGAGAAATTATGAGTTTAAGTAAACAGTTATGTAATTGTCCCTCTTGCACTCTGTAAATCACAGGGACATAAAAATGCAATCTGTGAGTGCCCAGGTCTTTGGAGGAGCACAGTAGTGAGCTGGCATAAACATGAGGAGCCAAGGAGCAGCAAGAGTTAAACCCATTTTCCTTTCTGTGTTAAACATGTCTATAGAAGCAGATGAAGAAGCACAATGAGTGGTTTTCAGTCTATACTATCTAAAAAATTAAATTATTAGAGCAGCTGGGAAGAGGTAAACAGCTACTGCTTTATTTTTCTGGTCTGTGACTGGACTGTTTGTATGGAAAAATTCTTGGAAAGATGAAAACCACTCTACAGAGGTGTCTTGGGAAGGATGTATAGACTCTTCTTTGTCCCTTCTGGGGACAGATTTTCTTGGGTAGTCTTTGCTTTGCATTAGCTCTGATTTACTGGCCAGCATGTGGAAAGAAAGCAAAGGCTAGGGAAGGAGCCATTATTATTTCTTTTACTGATCAAAGGTATTAGGTGATTCACTGGGTTGTTTATTGCGTTTGTTGTGTGGGTGTGTTCTGTGTTGTGCACAATTGTGCTGAACAGGTAATTAGAGAAGACACTTGTGTATTGAGCTGAGCCTCTCAAGACTCCATGCCTAGACTTGAAATCTTGATCCTTATGAATTCCATAAGATTTTATCTCCAGTCCAGGTTAATCCAGAATTTCTCTCCACCTTTTTGTTACACATATAAGAATGGAGTAGGAATATGTGAAAGAGAGTGGTGATAATCTCTGTGTTCCAGTTTCATCATCACTTGATGTAGATGGAATCAGATCCTAGGTTCTCTTGTGGTACCGAATAGTCAGAATATTTTTGACAAATGGCATTTGTCATAAGTCTACAGCACTTACCTGTGGAATGTGAGCATCATTTGGTCGCAGATTTTGATATTTAAAAATACCCTTAATGAGTGAGGTTTTTGAAAATTAGTTCTGCACAAAGCTCTCTTTAGCAGAGATAATTTTAGTTTACTTATACACTGTTTCACAGAGCACTAGTACAATATGGTTGCTGATTTACTTTTTGGTTTGGGGTTTTTTTTTAGTGGGTTTTTTTGAGGGGTGGCATGTTTTGGTTTGGGGTTTTCTGTTTTTTTAGTTTTTTTGTATTATTATTTTGTTTTGTTGTAGACTTCCATTTACATCAGTGTCTTCTCTGCTGCTGGACACAGAATATTTCAAATGTCAGTGAAAGGCACTGGCAGCTTGGATGTGGCCATAAAATGGCACCATTCCAAGGGCCAGCATTTTGGTCCTGATTTACTGATGTGTGGGTTTGCTGTTTTTGTTTTGGGTTTTGTTTTGTTTTTTCAAAGACACATCTTGAATCATGCAGTAGGTACAAATGATGAATTTAGTCATCTAAAGACCTGGTCCTTGACGGCATCCAAGTCATCCAAGATTTTTTTTTTGTCCTTTTTTTGTGTTTGTTTGGATTTTTGTTTAGTTTTGGTTTTTGTTTCCTGTAAGTATATGCATTACTTAAAGGGCAGAAAAAATAATTTCTAGACTTATTACTTCAATACTAATTGGAATTTACTGGAGATTTACTACATTGGGCCTGAAGGTTCCATTTGGCTATTTCATTAATGTGACTGATCTTTCCTTTACATAAAGAAAGCACTATCCTACCTTATTTTATTGAATATTTTTCAACAGTGCAGCTACAGAAGATCTATCTCCTTGAAGTGTATGTTTGTGTAATCATCTCTTTTCCTTTTTTCTTTAGCTCCTCTCTTATTTCACTTTTTTCCTATTCCAAAAAGAAAATTAAGTGGGATGAGATTTGATTAATGTAGGAATAAGGAGGATAGGCAGACTGCACTTCTGTTGACTTTTGACTTTGGCCTAATAGAGATATATAGGGGTATTTTAAAATGGCAAGCTGAGTCTAAAGATTAATTTCCTTGAACTGTTGCTTAAATCTCTTCTGGTCACAGAGAAGCAGTATAAAATATCTAGTAAATAATTTTGAATTATGCATTCAGGGGAAGTAGAAATTTAAGCAGCCATTTTCACATACAGAGAAAAAAATGTGCTTTGAAGCATGTACTGGGATAGAGAGGGATAATTGTTATATTGCAAACAAAATTAGAGGGAGTGTTATGCTCGGAATGGGAAAAAATGTTTATAGTTCAGAATCGGATCATGTTTCCAATCAGTTTAAATAAACAGAACCATAGATTTATGTAAAATAGATAATTTACTCATACATAATTTTCTTTAATACTTTTAAGTGGTAGATAATGATATGTACAGATGAGTGTACTACCATTATGAAAGCACAAAGATAACTTTGTTATAGCAAAAAAAAGGGAGTCTCTCCTCAATAAGTAGTGCTGTGAGCTTCTCCAGCTTTGTCAGGTAAACCAGAGTTGCCCTACTGGAAAAAAAAATAAAAATATTTAAAACATCATCATATATAGAATGTGTTCAGGTAGTCTGAAACCTGCCTAGATTGTTTGAAACTAGTGGTTGCAAGATTCACTGTTCTGCCTCAGATTCTATATCTGTGAGGATTCTGTATCAGCAGTGAGGATAGAATGTGTGCTCTTATTTCCTGAGCATTGTCAAGGCTGGGGACACTGGGAAGAGTCAGCGATGTTTTCTGGGTATGCTTTTATTAATTAAAATAAATAAATAAATAGAACTTTTCCTATTTTAATGTCCACATTTTTTAATTCTGACTTGCATTTGCACATCTTGCTCTCAGATGGGCTTCCTGTAATCACGTAACAGGCTGTTCTCACTGCATTAATCTGATCCATAATATTAAACATGCCAAGCATCGGTGCCCCTGTTCAGAACATGCTCGTGAGTGGGGCAGCAATAATTATTTGAATGTTTATGGCATGTTCAACAGATATGTTTCTGCTTGAAAGAGAAAAGAGTAAGTTCCTAAAAATAAAATACAGGAACTGCTGACGTGCACTAAAAGTGCAAATGTTAATATACTTGCAGCACCAACTTGGGCAGAAGGTTGAAGGTCAGGCTCAGGGGGCAGCTGTGAACTTCTAAGGGAGCCAGTTCAATAAAGCAAACCACAGGGCTGGGGGGCAGGGGAGATTTATTGCCAGACCAGTGGATTCTGCATCTGTTCTCTTTGGTTTCATATGGATCCAAAACTGGAGTTTTGGATTGCTTATCAGCACGTGACTTCGACTACTGAGAAGCAATTCCCATTCGAGCTTGTTCCTTTCTGTCTTGTGTAGGTACATGATTTATCTCTTTATAAGGCACAGACACAGCAAACACTGTGGGACTAGGACTTCAGCAGGTCAAATAGAGTGTGTTTGGAGCAGAAATGCTGGTTTCTCTGCAGAATTGCTGCTAGCAAAATTGAGGAATGATTCCTGATGCAGCTATAGCTGGCACTGGTCTGAGGGAAGGAATATAATGCCACTGAGGAGCTTCCTGCATGTGGCATCCATCTGCCTCAGCATCTACTCAGGAGAAAAGGGAGACCTGCTTCTCTGACTAGAAATAATCTGAAATAGTACGCAACTGAGCACCATTCATGTAATTTTGGGCTCCTGCCATATTCAGTAGATTCCTCAGTGCTTGTTATAAGTCTAGGTGCCTTTTAATTAAAAACTTCCTGATAATAATAATTTCTCCATATAATGCATAAACATAAAACATGTCACCCCCCAAAAAAACCCACCAAAAAAAAACCCCAAACCAAAAATTAAGTCAGCAGCCATGTTGTACTAGTGCTCCGTGAAACAGTAGCTTATTTTGTGAGCTGCAATTGTAGAATTTTCTGTATGTTTTGAAAAGTACTTTTCACAGTGCACTGCAGATAATTAGAATTCATTAACTCTTATACATATGCCTATTAGCAAAATTAGAACTGGTGTTTAAAAAGAACCCACTTATTTCTCTTGTAACCACTTAAAACAAAAAGTAAGCTATTCTTTTGCTTATAACTTTTTTTTTAAATGTGCATGTCAATGGCACTGCTCAACTGTAACTTAATGTGATAGAAGCAAAAGTTACTATAGTCGAGCACATCTGATACTTCAAAATATGCTTTGAATTAACTTGTCTTTTTTTTTTTTCTGGGGGTTTTTGCTTCCTTTTCTTTTCAAAGGAACAGTGCTGCTTGAAGATTGCTAAAATTTCTTGGGAATGTGCTCTAAAGATTTTTTTTTTTTTTTTAGCATTCCCAGAAGATTGTTTTAAAGATATTTCCCTCCAGGGTTAGCAGGTGTGAGGATGAAATATCCATGGCTTTCTGCAATATCAGGTTTAGAATTTCTTAAGGGACTGAGACTTGCAACCATGATGGTTAACAGTTTGCTAAACCCTTTAAAGCCCGGAAGTTAACAGGGAAAACGGAATTGTCTGTATGTCTTGAAACCCATTTGGCCTTCAACTTCTCTTTTCTAATTTTAAGCTTTAGAAAACCTTGGATCGTGGCATGTTGGGCAGATATCCTGTTTGGGAAGGGCTGTCCAGGGAAGCAGTCTGGGGTTTTCTCTTCAGCCCCTGTTCCTTCAGTGAGCTCTGTTTCTCTAAGGCCAACCCAGGTCTGCCCCTTTTGTCACTGCAATGGCATTTCCAAACTTTGTCACAAGGACCAGCACCATGTGGGGATCCCACCAACAGCTAGGGCTCACCTTCTGCCTTATGGGGAGTTGCAAGTGTTGCTGCAACATCTTTTAGGGCTTATCAGCAGTTCTTGTGTAATAGACTATTGCTACAAAAGCTACAAAAGACAGCAGAAAATAATAATGTTGATTTGTGTGCCCGGTACAAGTGAAGTAAAAACATGAGAATACATGTTTGACCTAATGCTATTCTGTAATTTAAGCCTCTCTCTTCCTCTCCTTCTTCTCAGTTATTATCAGAAAAAATGACTGCAACCTCCAAAGGTACACAACAATCTGGATTGGGATGTATGTGAATGACACGGTGTGTTTGTGCACTATAATGAACTCTTACAATGATAGGATTACCCAGCTTGAGCACAGTCATGTTATGGAAAGGTTACTATGCTAAAGGAAAACTCAGCAAATTAAACATCATCTTTTGACCAGATATTTCAAGTGATTGTCAGGGTTTTGGGGTTTTTTTTCCCCCATTCAAAAACAAGATCCTGCTTATACTTTCAGAAAGATGAGTTTTGTTGGATATTGAAAAATACACTATTCTAAATTCTGCCTGGTTTTCAAACCAAACTGAGAGCCAGCTAATGATTGTATTAATCATTCCAGTATACAAACTGCTTCTTTATTCACTTCTGGTATCTCAGAGATGACAGTGTGGCCAGCTGCCACTACATGTGGGGATAGTTTCTGTGATTTGGACACCTGTCAGCAAGAAACTGAAAACCACATGGAATACAAAACAGCTGCCATGTGTAATGATTTAATATTAACATACACTAAGGAGCTGGGGCATGTTTCTCATTTTGTATTGCACTACAAATAAACGATGCAGTCAAACCACTTGTGATATACTCCAGCATTTGATATCCACTGCCAAATATTTAATAAATAAAACTAAGACTACTTTATGGACTCCTTGTTATTTTATATTTTAAACCTCTTTTGCTGTCTTGCATTCTACAGAAGGTAGATTTCCTCTAGCCCTGCGTTCTCTAAACCAAGTGCCTGTTTTCCAGGACATGCTGTAATGGATGCCCATGGGTGTCAGGCTGGAACTGTGCCACTGCCTTATCCATCAACATTAAGGGACCCAGAGCTGTTCTCTGTGTGTATCCATGAACCAGAATGTTACTGCACAACATTTCAGATCTCCTTGGTTTCAGACAATTTTGCTGCAAGTGTCCTGAGACTAATTAAAACCAGCATTTCTAGTTGGATAGTTAACATTTGCTACCCCTCCTTGCTTGCAATAATTTCACACACAATATCGTGCATTTTTTTAAGTCTTAGGCCTGTGTCCTAGAAGCCATTCTTGAATATTTTCTCTACTGGTTTATCAATTTTTATACACAGGATTTTCATACGTTATGCAAAGATGGAATTTGAAAATAGTGCATGATGCTCAAAAATGCAAAGTAACCTGGTAATCATCAAATAGAATTTTCAATTAATTAAAATTAAGCAGTAATATCATCTCACAGGATATTTTTCTGGGGTTAATAGAGCATTTCATGTGGTCTGTTTCTTAAATTTCCTACGCAGAGGGCAGGGCTTTGCAAAATTCTAAGGAAGAAGTTCAGAGTTGTTCACAGTGATACTGCTCTTGCTTCCCTCACTGCTTGTATAGTAAATTTTTGACCACATCCTTGAGGGTTAAGTCAAGGGTGGAGCATGCCAAGCTAATTCATATCTTGTTTTAAAGCTAACTTCAACAGTTTGGCTTTGGGAACATTCCAAAATACATCCATCTGTACAGGTTGCCACAGATGATTTAGTGGTATGGGAGGGTCATGCTTTCTTTTGCTTTCTGTTTAATTTGATTTCTGGTTTTATAATTTAGAGCAAAGACATCCAAGAGGTTTGTTTAAAGCCCTTTTATTTTCTTCTGTGCAAATATTGACTGAAATAATTTTAATGATAAATCCAGTAGGTAGACTTGACAGAATAAGCTGTGGGTTTGTAATCCCATAAAAAAGGGAAGGCCTAAAACTAGAGTTGAAAGAACATTGCTTTCCTTTCTCCCAGTGTCATATGAAGCTGGAAGAACACCACTTCTGACCTCACAGGAATGTAAAGGCTAGTGGACTTGATGGTATCTTTTATGGTGTTTGTGCCATTTTTTGAAATTTTGGTAGGTAAAGTGCATTCTAATAATCCACAAATATTGTTGTTTAGTTCCTTTGGAGCAGGAGGGATGTTCCCATAATATGCATCCAACATGTTTTCCTGTTTTGCTTTGTGAAGCACATTTTGTGGAAAAAGCTCCTGACTGTTTATGGATTGTTTGTCCTCCTTTTGCTGTTCACTCTCTGGAAACCAAGTGCAGGAACTATTCATCAGTGAATTTATTTATTTTTAATAAAAGGCTTCAATTCAAAATCTGGTGCTGGAAAATTAACTCTTAAAAGCCCTTGGGATGTTTATTCCTCTCCTTTTGGCCGGGTCAGGGTTTTGCTAAAATAATGTGGGCCATTTAAATGGTTCTCTTGATAAACCATGCAGGCTCATTCATAAAGAAAGCTTCTATTTATCTGTTTTTAGGATTTTTGCTCGTATTCCCAGGCATGGCTCCTTAGGGAAGGAAAAGTGTTGACTCCTCAGTGATGTCATTTTTCACAGTGAAGGGTTCCACATTCTGAAGAGGATAATAAATGTGCCCAAAGTGACAGAGCTGACATCTAGAAATCTGGAAGTGTTTTTGAATAAGCTATTCACAGGGTACAGCTAGGTTTTCATTTGAATCTGTAATACGTTAGTTTTAGACTGAGTCAGTTGTAATTCATTTTTATACAGATTATACCTTCCTAAGCTTAATTACTATTCTTTTCCTAATATGTCCCTGAAGAGCAGCTATTTTGCTGCAATTACTGAAAATGAAATGGAGAATAAAATTCAGTGACAGTAAACTAGGCTCCTCAACTGTACATATTCATTTTAGGGATCTGGTTTTTGTTGGTTTTCATTTTCCTCTGCTCAGTGAAAGACAGGTCCCATATTATTATGAATTTAACAATCAAGCTTTTAAGAGCCACAGAACCAAATTCTTTCCTGTTAATATCTTAGCAACATAATTAGTAGATGGATGATGTTGAATTAAAGTAATTTATTTATTTAATTGTTACAGTGGGCTTAAGATGCTTTTCAAATATCAAACATTAAATAAGTGGGGGTTTTTATGTAGATGCAGTCTTTGGTTGTATCTCCTAAGGTGTCTTTTTTTTTTTTTTAAACAGTTTGGAGTGTAATTATTAGGTGAAATTCTTAATGGCGCATTCATCAAAGTAATATCTTCAATTATTGGGATATATCTGTGTGGAATGCACATCTGGCATTTCATTTGTAAATAAGATTGGGGCTATTCTGCATGACTACTGATTTTAATCCAAATATTTATGTTATACTACCCAAGCTCCTGAGGCAAAATCAAAGTGGCAAGATTTGAGCTTCTGACCACAGGTGATGAGAAAGCTGACAAACTTCCAGCAGAAATGGCCTCAACCTTAAAAGTGGGTCAGTCAGGCCTGAGGTTCCAGAAGAACATAGATGGTCCTTTAGGCCTTCAAAAGACAAATAGAAATTAGAGGTTTTGTCACGTGTGCACCTCCAATTTCAAATAGCTGTAGCAGGGAAGTGATGCTCCAGTCAGGCTCTGGCCTTGTTCCTTTCTCACCTCTGACTCACAGGAAGCAGAATTTCTTAATGTGATACATTTCTTCTCCGGGATGGTGGGGTGGGGGAGAACAGTGGGAAAAAAATATAAAAACCTAATAAAACACAACAGTGCAAACTGTCCCGTTCATTTCCAGTTCTGCAGCTTTTTTCTCCTGACACCAGGCTTGAAAACAACTGGGTCTGCATTTTTATTTCTTGGAGTCAATTAATAGTTTTGGATAGTGCCTATCTATAGTCGCCCTGCAAGCAGACAGGGTCTGTGAATGTTTCAGTATTTGCCTAGCAGGATTTGTGGTTAGTAGATTTTTTTTTTTCGCCTTCCTTGATGTTTTCATTAACTTGGAGCTGTGTCCTCAAAGGTACCTAAGGGTGGTGTTTAGTACTGCTAGAATATCCTCTGGTGAACGTTGTAATAGGAAAATTCCCAGATAGAAGACATCATTTGCTACAATTTACTGTACAAAACATTTTTCAAAGACAGATATTACTTTTATTCAAAAAATCTTCTCTTCTGGAACATTAGATGCTAAAGTCTAATTTCCTGCAATATTATTAACTAAACTTAACTTGGGTTGTTTGTGAAATTATAGAAATAGCTGATAAAATATGCCCAGTCAGGCAATTCAGTGTTTTTAAAAGTCTGTTTTTTTTTTCTTGTGAGATTTTATTATTACCCTAGAAACACTGGATGATTTATTTAAAAGCAACATTAGGGGTCTCATGCCAGGAAGCTTAGGGGATACCCTGGGACGCTTTTAGTGATGAGTGATCTTGGACAGTTGAAGCCAAAAAGTCAATGTGGCGAGCCCAAGAGAGAGAACACTCACTTTCCTTGTCCAGAGATGAGGATTGTCTTCTAAAGGAGCAGGACACAAGTCCCACTTTCCCCAGCCTGGATCTGTCAGGGATGTGGAAATAGCTGAGTGCATATCTTGGATGAAAGGGAGAGAGGAAAACCTGCCTACCCAAACCAGTAAGACACTCTCTAGCCCTCGGGGTTTTCAGTTTGGTGCAGGTTCAGAGGGTACAGAGTAAAAAAAAAAAAAAATCACAAATGTGTAAAGATCATATTGTGTGTTTACCCCAAAGCTGATTTTTAAGGTAACATTTAAGGTAATTTTATCGTCTCACTTTTCAATAATACCCCACAGCACAAAATTAAATAGAGCATTTTGTTCAGGTTAGGGATTATTCTGTTTCTTCATTCATGAAGGTTAGTCTTTTTTCATGTCCAATTTTTTGAAGAAATGTATATTTGAAGAATGTATATTTTGAAGAAATGTGTATAAATGTGTATGCTGAGGGCCCAAAGTTCAAACTGCAGCTGAGAAGGCCCAGCTGATTTCAGAATCAGTGGGGAGGAGTTACTGCCAAGAGTGTTGGGTGAGAATTGGTCATTCACTGGTAGCTCCTCCTCATGGCTGTCTCCTTGTGTGCTGCCTTACAGGCCCATCACTTGTGAACATCATCTTCCTTTGCTGCATTCTGATAATGCTCTCAAAATAGAATTATTAGCAGAGAAATAATTGTGCTTTTTGCGCTCTGTTACTTTCCATCCCATCTCACTTTCAATTTACGCCTGCCAGAGACAACCCTATAACGTTGCATTTTTAAGGTGTTCAAGAGCTTGGCATTCAGTAATTTGATGTGATTTAAATGCCAGGTATTTATGTATTTTGGAAAACGTGTCTTATGCTCAACACGATAAAGTTGTGGTGTTAATTGCAGGATTCAAATCATCGTGTCTTGGTGTCTATAAAAAGTAGGACTCAAACTCTTCATTCTGTGGGTTGCAGCCTGCAATAGTAGCTATTCTATTTTGAAGTATCTTGATTGAATATATAAACTGTAAAAAAAAAAGTTTGAAACTATCTACATTTGTATGAAAGCACTTCTAATACCTTTAACTTCTGCTACTTTTTAATTGAACTTGAATGTTGTACAAAATCACTGTTTTCATATATCAGAAGTCAATCATATTTTATTGTGGTTGACTGCCTCCAACTATGACAGATGAATTAATGTGACATAAATACCTTATAAAGTAAAATAAAAATGATGAAAACAATTGTATAGTTAATAGGAATAAAAATCAATATATAATAAAGGAAGAGGTATGCAGTATAAAAAGCACAACGTCAGCACAAATCCGAAAAGGCTCTGAGAACTTATGGACAGCTTTAGGATGTTGAATCAGCAATTCTGTGACAGATAAGTAGCTCCCACTGTGGTCACACAACTCTTACAAGGTTTTAAAAAGACATGTTTTAAAAGGACTATGTAAATCTATGGAATTTTATTAATAATCTCTAATACTACACAATGAGTGGATAGTAGTACCTTCTCATATCAGCGAATTTGAGCCTAATTTTTTTATTTAGAAGTGACATTGGGTTAGCAGTGGGTGAGGTTGGTGTTATGTGTCATCACAGGTGGGGCTTCTGACCAGCCTGAGCTGATGAGACGGGCACAGGACAGAAACATCTCCAGCTGATTTTCCATGGAGGATGGACAGGGATGAGGTGTGACATGAGGTCAGGCATGACCTCCTTAGCCCTCAGCTCAGGGCAGCGTGGCCAGCAGGCACCAGGGCTGCAGACTGAGACAGGAAAGAGCAGAATTGCTGCAGCTTTGGTCAAACCTCCTGCTTGAATTTTGACTTTGAGTAAGTTCACTTGACGAAAACACTTGGGTTTTTTCAGGTGCTGGGACTAGGAGTGTGGACAGAGCATTTTTCAATGGACAGACTGGAGCTGGCCTGATGTTTTTATGGGAAGGGAGGAAAGGAGCTTGAGATGAAGCTCAATGTGGGAGTTGGCTTAACTGGAAATCTTCCCCTTCCCACAGATGAATCCATGTTTTAAGTAACAAACTAAAACCCAGTGAAATGAAGCACAAAGCCAGGATGGAGCACTGTGAAGGCAGTGAAGGTTCCCCATCTCTATCTTCTAAATTTTTGGTGGTTTCTCAGATATTTTGAACTGTATATCTAAGATTTTGGTCTTCTTCTGCAATTTTTAGGACTTTCAATCCTGATTGATCTGTAAAAAAAACCCCAGATTATCTGCAGCTTTCCTTGCCAAAATAGCCATCACTCCAAAATCATACCAATTTAGAAAAAGCATACCTAATAAAGAATAAATAATAGATTAGGAAGGAAAATCCTGAAATTAACAGATGACCATATTGTGCAGACAGACAGTGCCCTCAGATGAAGAGATGCAGGGTTTCTGGAGATGAAAAGATCTAGGGTTCCTGGAGATGAAGGAATGTAATATGGTATCCCCGAAAAATGAAGGATGCTGCAAGAACCTTCCAAAAGTGGAGCTATTTTTTGTTTAAAAAAGAAAATATTCTTTCTGCCTGAGAGGGCAATCTCTCAACTCTCTCATGGAGGTCTCCATTTGACTAATATTGAATGTGGTCCTGCTACGATTAATAAAAAATCTTTAAAGAAGTAGCCTCCATCTGAAAGTATAGGGAAAACCTAAATGGACCCTTCTCTGTTCAGCTGTAGAAACAAAAGCCCTTTTTAACAAACCAACTTCCAAACTTGGAATGTGGAAAAAAAAAATTCATTTTTGCATAATGTATTTGCTTTCATATCCTTTATCATTGCACTTTCATTTTCTTATTACTTGCTTATTATCTACTATTGCACAACTAAACCTTAAACATGCACTTTAAATTACCTGAATAATATTAGTTGCCACAGATGAAATTGCTTTAGATGAAATACAGTTAAGTTTACATTGAAATCTGAAATGTGCTGAGAGTGGGTGTAAGAATTGATAAGCAAGTGAGACTTGAGAACTCACTCCATTTGGAACTCTGTCTTAGATTAATTTCAGAAACACTGCATGCTTCATTCTTTCCATCTCCTCTTTGAGACACGTGACTTCTACTCGCAGCTCTAGTTATGGCAGGGACACAATATCTTAGAGATTTCTCAATGCTGTCATTCTAATGCCCTGTTGAATTTGGAATTGCCATATTGTTCTGGGTTGGTTTGGAGGAATGGGTATATCCATTGCAACCCACATAAAAAGATTCTCTTTATAAAGAGATCTCCTCTTCCCCACAACTGTTTCTGAAATGCAAGAGGAGGTATCTGAATTTTAAGAAGCTTTCAGCACTGTTTCCACAGGGCTTTTGGGATGTGATTAGTCCCACCAGTTGTGCTTATCAGAGCTGTGTGCAGCTGAGAGGAAACCACGAAGGCAAAGTCCAGTTCCGCTCCCAACCCTTGTCCAGTCTCTGAAGAGCCAGGGAGGAAGCCACAGCTGTGGGTCAGGGTTTTAATGTGGTTTATGGCACAGAAAACCAGCATTTATATAAGTGAGAGGTACGTAAACTGTGGAGTATGAAAGTAATCTACAGTGCAGAGCAAGTCTGTGACCCCTCCACAGCACAGCTTCACGTGTTCCCTACGCAGTCCATCACCAAACACTCAGGTAGAGTTCTATATGGCACTCTCACAGTGTCTTTTTTCATCATTTTCTCAGCTCACATTTTCTATTTTGAGCTCTCATAATGAACAGCAGTGAGTTTAAAGAGAAAATACAATTCACAGGTGATTTCTCTCTTCTGCCTGGAGCTAGGAGATTTGCATTGCTCTTACCTTTTACAGTACTTGCATTATTTGCCTTATAGTAGAAACAAGTTCCATTTTTGCCATAAAGGAAAAGAAACGCACATCAGATGTTTATGTGAAGGTATGGGGGTTTTTTCATGTCAGTACTCATCAATAAATTAACAGTGGAACATTTCAGTAGTTGTGGAGCTTAGGAGTTTCATGAGCAAACATATCCCTAAAATTGAAGCAGTCAAAAAGAAAGATAGTGAAGGGAACCATGATTAAAAGTTCATTAAAAATCCCTTCTATATAAAATAATTATTGCACTTAAGTTAAGTTGTGTACTAATTTTACAGGCATGATATAAAATCTTCCTCCACAACCAATGGATTTCCTTTAACTAAAACATGTAGAGGACTTTTCTTCCAAGGGTAACATCTTTGCAACTGTTAACTTTCATTTTATCAAAAGCATTTAAATAGAAATTTCAGCAACCCTTTGATTAGCAAGAACAATATTAATTTTTACTGGATTATTGAAATATGAAAGAAGATTGATACTGCACTGATTGAAAAATAATACACAAGCAATAGAACTTGTAACATCAGGAGATAAGAGTGTGCTCTCTTCTGGAATTCTGAATATCATTAAGAAATGCTGAGAATGGAATTTCCAAAGTGCATTTGAAGTAATGCAATATTTATGATGATAAAGAATGTACCACATGCTCCCTTGATGCTCGTTGGCTGCATAATTAACAGAGGTATAAATTAGATTTCAGTAAAACTGGATGGCAATTTCATTTTTTTTTTAGTGAAAAGACAAAGACTCTATCAAAAGACAAGTATCAGAAAACTCAGAATCCATAACTTCTTCTTTTCTAGTTAAGTACAAATGACACACTATGATGTGTCAAAGAGGCAGAAATGGCAGTGGGCTAAATCTGCTCCTGTGTGGCTGATGGCTAAAAGCAGGGGATTGCTGACTGTGTGATAAAAAGCAATTGCTGCAGTCATTGATTAAATGGTTTGAATATTGCACTGATTGATTGTTTGCCCCTGTGAGCGTGTGGCATCCCATTAAAGAGCTTAATTATCAAAGTCAAAAGGCACTAACTTATATGGAATCCAACTGAAAATGTGGACTTGCCAGCTAAAGTTAATTGTGCAGTAAGATTTGTGTATAGCCTTACACGTGGGCTTAAAAATTCCTTTTAGGAGTGAAATTAGAGGAACCAGGCCATCAGTATGTCAAGTCGTTATATATTGCCTTCTCATCTGCATGACCTGCTATCATGACACCACCACCACCCCATTAAAACATATTAATCTGCTGGTGCTGGCCAGAAGTGACACTTCTGAGAGAGCAGGCATCAATTTTTAGAGGCAAAACCAGGATACTTTTGAAATTAAATACAATTATCCACCATGGGCTACTTGAGCCTTTGGGTTTCTCTCCCAATATTGCTGACAATCATCGGCATTTCCCGAAAGAGAGACCCTGTCAAAGTTGATGTCAACAGGAGTTTTGGCACTGCCTTAAGAACAGTCACAGACTCCCTTTCAATACCTGATGCCTAAATGGATGTAGGGAATGAAACCTTGAAAAGAAATGTTTAGCCTAAAAAATTAAGAATGGTGTTCAGTTATAAGGCCCAAGTCTACAAAACAGTTTCTCCATGAGAAGCTGTTTTGGGACATGTGTCTATGGATTGTCCATATGAAATAATCTCCTTGCAACAAAGCAGGAATTAAATAAGGTGGTACTTGGTTGATCATTGAGCAAAAAAATTCGAGTTTTCCATAGTGTTTAAATCAACCATGGTTGTCTAGGAAGTTTTAAGTTGTTTTTGGCTGGTGGATCCTGAGATAGATGTTTTTATAAACTTTAATGCTGTCTGATAATTGCTGTGTATGAAATGAATAAAAATACCAGATTATATTTTCATTTCTAACTATAATAAGCAATTATTGACTCCTCTGTCCTCGGCAGAGTGTAAAGATTTATTAGCATCAGAAATTAATATTGATCAAACCTAGGGTGGTGGGTCAATGAATATTAAATGAAGGCATTTTCATCTTCCCAAGGTTAAACTAAGATTTCACTCAGGGAATTCTGTCATCAAGATTTTGCTTCTGGTTTCAGCTACGCTGAAAATGTAATTGCAGATGCAGGACTCTTTCATTTGCAACATTATATTTCAAGCAGTTTTAAGACAGATGGAAATGATTATCAAAATCATGCAAGTTGGTAAAAAAAAAAAAAAAAGAAGAATGGGGGGGTGGAGACTGAATCCTCACGGTACATAAAAGGTTTGCCCACGCTGCTGTATCATTTCCTAGCCCTGACTGATAGGATAGCAGATGTCCTGGTGGTGGATCATCTAATCACCATCCCTAAATACAGTTCGGGTTTGTGCACCGTGGCCCTACAGACCCTACTGAGCCTGCATCACTTCCAGCCATGGAAGCCTTTTGCTGAGCTGGGAGGTTGTTGAGTTGACACTGCCTCCACAGGTCATGGTTCCTCCTCTTTGTTCCTCAGGCTGCCTCTGCTCATCTCTCTTTATTGTCTGGCTCTAGACTATTTTCCTACAAATCACTGATTATGGTCCCTGATTTAAGTCCTTTACTTTGGTGCAGATGAACCATCCTTATTAAAGCCATTTTTTTAAAAATCCATTTTAAGGTGGTGTGAAAGAAATGGTTTGAAATATTTACGGCTACAAAACACTTTCACTGATATATCTTGATATTTTGAAATATTTTAGTTAGGGTACTTCAACAAATGCTTTCAGGACTTATCTCTTGCAGCCTTATGCTAGAAATTAGAAAGGTCACTGACTCCCCACAGCCTTTCTGCAGTCTCTCTGTTTTTTGCATGCCCTGAAGTTAGGAGAGGGAGGAGTCAGCTTTCACTGGCTGGCCCTCCTCTCTTATTTATCCTGCTGTTCTGGAAACTACTGAAGAAAACTGAGGACGATAAGCAACACATTTATTTTTCTTCATTGAAGGTTAAAGTTGTCTGAACTTGAATTTGTGTATTCCTACAAAATTAAAAGGATTTTTTTTTTTAAATAATCAATGGTAGTACCTTGTCCTGCATGCCAGCTAGAAAATAGGAAAGGTTTTTATAGCTGAGCCATCCTTCTGTTCATGGACTGTTTTTTTTGCAGCAATGTAGTGACATGCTGGCACGGGCATGAGGTTATGTAGAAGCACAATTTTTCCCCAGTAACACAATGAATTAAGAGATGTATTTTGCTTAACATCAATAATTCGATGAGAATTCTCTATTTTAATGTCATGTCTAAAAATTAAAGTACCAAAACTCAGTGCAAAAACCTGAGTTTGAGATGACAGATTTGCCTTTAATGCTCAAGTTTGTTGTGTCAAGAAAGTCCCTGATTTGTATTCATTTCTTGTTCCCTTTCTTCATTCTGCATTCTTGTAAAAGCTTAAAAAGTCCCTTATTCTTGCTGGCTTTCTTATCTTAATTTCTCTTTGATCTTTTTTAGTTCATTTTTCCCATTTTAACCTTTCTGTAGCTGTACATGTTGTTTAAAGCTGTTATTCTCTCCAAAAATCCCTTCCCTTTCCTCAAGAGAATTTCTGTCCTTGAATAAAACTTTCAAAGTAGCTCAAGAACCCATATTCAGAAGATACAATTACTTAGAAGCCTTTTCACTTGGAGAATCATTGAACTAAATATTAAGCTAATCCCATCAAGTGATTTATATTCCAAACTCACTTTTGTATTCTTTAAAATTTTGCCTTCTTTTAATATTTCCAGTTGTATCTGGTTCTTTCCTCTCTCCCTCACCACTTTTTTTTTTGCTACATAGTCTTCTGCTATTTTCATATCTGTTTTCATTTTTCTCTCTTATTAATTCCCAGAGTTTTTTGTATCTTTATCCTCTGTTTCACGGATTTTTTTTTTTTTTTTCCTTTTTACCCAGTGGCATACTCAGCCTTCCCTAACTTTCATCTGGTCTTTGCTTTTAAGCCTGTGCAAGAGCAATGGTGGTACCTTAACAAAGTAAGGGGAGAAAACAAGGCTGCAGCAGCCAGATCTAGTGTTTTATTCAGCTTCCCCACATGCTGTTCACGAGACACCCTCTCCATATCCGTCTTCCAGCTCATTTTCTTGATATGCATGCTACACAAGTGTCTCTTGAGGGAGAATTTGTGAGCCTCAGCAAGGTAAGTTGACAGCCTCAGAAGAGAAAAATTTAATACCTTCATTAAGCATGGCTACAAGGCAAAGATATTCTTTTATTTCTAGCGAATTCCCCTAGCACCTTCTTTCCTAAGTTGTTCTTTCGACAAAACAGCACAAAATTATGAGTCTTTTTTGCATTTATGGTAGCCTTCTGTGCTATGAATTACAGCCTGAGATTTTTAACTTTTTTGTTCCTTCTACATATTCTGATTTTTTAGCAGCTTTTACAGTTGAAAAAGTTATAAAGAATTATGCAATGAATTCTGACACTCCTTAAAATTACATTAATCTACAAAATCCATGATATGGATATTTTCTGTGGAAAAAAAAAAATTGTATCTTTCTAAACCAAAACATCACAAGGAAGTAGTATAAATAAAAATTCGTGTAAGAGGTTATTTACTCTAAATTAGCAAGCGCTTTTGACTTCCAAAATAAAAGAGAATGAAGCCTATGCATATTTTTTTTCCTGAATGGGACTACACAGTATATTATATTCATATGAGAGATTGATTTAATTTTAAAAATAGGTCAAATATTTTAACATTATACAGATTTATTGGTTCCAACTTGCCATTTCCAATAGGAACACATATTTCTTCAATTAGGCCAAGGCAGTTGATAGTTTTGTTAGAAAAGTGATAAAATTGACCTGATTGAGTCATGAATTGTGAAATATTTGTGGGTGGAAGGTCTGCATCCGAGGAGCATCCAGGGGAGGCTTTGAAGATGAAGGTTTATGTGTGTCTTAGCAAAGATGTGCTCCAGTGGAGAAATGTCTCCGGGTGAAGGTTGGGTAGCCAGCTGTGAGTCTCTGATCATTTGTTACAGCAGCTGGTTAGTTGGATAAAGCCACAATGAAGCTTCTTCAGAATTATCTGTAAATACAAGTATTTTAAACTTGTTTCCTTTTACAAAATTATAGAATAGTCTGGGCTGGGAGGGGCATTTTAAAGGTCATCTCCACCAAAGCCCTCTGTACACAACTGCCTTTCTGCAGACCTCCTCATACTTCATATTTTAAGTGTAAGGAATAAATTGCTTAATTTCTTCTACTGTAACACATCTTGGATGTCAAGGCTGGCAAGCTAGAGGTGTATGAGGAAGAGTCTTAAAATTAGGGATGCTAACAGTTCTTGTGTTCTGGTGTTAACAGCAAAAGGCCAAAGTCAATATTGGAAGCAGGCATCCTTCTCATGTGGTTTCGAGAGAGATTGAAGCTGGTAAGGCAAAGCACTGGTGAGGAAGAAGACTTTTTCTGGCTCCTTGACTCGCTGCTCTTCCTCACAAAGCTGCAAAAGTAGGGACAGCCTATGGATCCCCTTTCCAAGGATGTGGCTGCCAAATTGGTCTGCATTAGTCCTCAGGTAGTTATGGAGGAGTTTGTTGCAGGGCAGTCAGATAGGATTTTTGGCAAACCTCTAAATATACATCTTTAGATGCATAAATTTAAAAGTTTGCTTATGATACCTGGTCTAGTTTCAGCTGCTAGAAATCCTTTTTTTGTCACTATTTTAATTTCCCCTCATACTTAAAGATGCTTACGTTTTTCATAACAAGGAAATGACAGAAAAGAGCTTTTTTAAAAAGCCCAGTTTTTCTAGATGTTTTTGAAATATCATTTCACTCTATATATGTCACATTTTTTCTATTTCCTGATGTGTAGCCATAGCATAAGGGTATGCTATTATCACTGCTACTGCTATCATGTCATAATGTCACAAATTGTTCTCTTTTTGTTTCTATTTTAGTAAATTTTTGAAATAATTGTAGGCAGCTGCTACTGAATAAAATATTTCCCCTTTTTTCTCCCCAGTGTCTCTTGCTCTGAAAAAAAATTGGCAGAACTTTATGTTAATGTGTACATACATTTGACATGTAAACACACCCAGCATGATCAAAAATAAATGTAAGGTAATACATTTTTAACTGTAAAAATAGTCCAACACAAATGCAATACAAAATTCTTAAAACCTGCATTTCCTAAAGCAAAACTTTAAGATATATTTATCCATGGGAAATTTCTTCAACTGCTTTCCTAAAAGTCTTGCTTTAAACAAAAAAAGATGTTTTCCTGAAAGTCTTGCTTCAATCAAAATTCNTTCTTCCTTCCTCCCCATCCCTCAGAAGGGAACAACTCAGTAGTATCTCATCACATGAAAATACCTCTAAATCCAAGATCCCAGATGGTAATTAGAAACCCATCTCCTAATGGCAAAACAAAAAACAATGACACAGTGGAACTGCATCAATATTCTACCACAGCATCAATGCCTTATGGTATAACAGGTATTGTGGTTATTTTGGACAAAAGAACCCTGAACAACGTTTGTCTGGGTAGTTTTATTTCAAGCTGTACTCTAAATTCAGATGTTGCACATCACAGCAACTGCTCCAAGAGCTCCTGAGCTCCTGTGCAAGCCCCAGCCCAGGCTCTCGGAGTGTGCAGCTGTTCAGTCAGTACAGAGCACTACAATTACTTTTACTTCTCCTGTGTCCAGTCACCAGGAAAAAGTCGCCACATGTTGCCTCCCTTGATTCATTGGAGAACGTGTGTGCTTTGAAGCAGCGGTTCTTTTAACGTCACAGTTTTCTGTGTTTTTCTTTCTTTTGGGCTGTGCTAGTGGATGTTGGATTATTTATCATTTTTCTTCCTTCCAAGCTCTTCAGCCTGGAAGATTATATAGATTATATAGATTATATAGATTCTAAATTATATCCTAGACACTCCTTAACTCCTTACAAAAATAATATTACTCATTTAATTTCATTCTTATTTGGAGAACTTTTTTTTTTTTTTAAATAAAAGGAATAAATGTTTCTAGACATATTCAGTACTCAGCTTTAAATTCTGGAGAAAATTAAGCCGACAGAAGTTTCCTTTGTCCTGTTCTGGTTCTTTTTTAGAGGATGGAATGTCATCGGTAATCAGTGATTCATTTAAATGTTATGAGTGATTTGAGGGGAAAATTGTAGGGATTTTTGTTGTTTTTCTCACATGGTTGCTTGCTTTTTATCAAGGAAAGGAACTGAAAACAAAATTCAGAAACCTTAGACTCCAGGGTATAGAATCACACTGGCACTCTTCAAGGTTATTATGAACCTGAAACACTTTCATCTGCAGCTATATCTGGCATAACAACCTTTATAAGCTTGAATAATGAAAGCATAAACAATTTCAGGGTGGGCCTCAGGAAAAGAATCATCTGCAGCATCACAGACCACCAGCAATGGATGTGATCATCTCAACAAACTTACAGGAAAAGGAGAAAACTTTTATCTCTGAGTCTCCTAAGTGAATTCTCATTTTGAGCAGTGGTTTTCTTGGTCTCTTTGCAGGGTGAATAAGTTCTGTTTCAACTGCTCTCAGCTCCCACTTTTTCTCTTGTTCCTATGTGAGATACAATGAGCTGAAAAGCTCAGAGGTTTTACCTGTACTGTTTTTCATTGTGGTGGTGTGTGATATGTGACTCCTTTAATTCATCTCTCTTGAAGATCAGCATGGTCTTCATCCTTGGCCCTACTTCTTACTCAAAACCTTTCTGGAAAGGTTTTTAAGGAAAAAACTTTTACCTACATTTTCTACTTGTCTATCTGGCAAATTGCCAGTGAAACTACTTTCACTCTACTTAAAAGCTTAAACTGTGGTTGAAAAACAAAATATTCTGCAGAAGTACATTTTCTTGTATGATGAAACACATTCTAGACACATATTTGTGATATGAAACTGTTGTTCCAGGTCACAGAACCAGAGGTTATTGAGATTGTTACGTGATTATAGCAATAAGAGAAAAAACTCATGTGTGCCACATTGTTATAGCTCAGTTGTATACTTCAGCTGATTCTGCTGACTGCTGCATGTGATACCCCCAGAGAAAGCTCAGCAGATTTAAAAAGTAGGGGTTTTTTATGGTGCACACTTCTTTTAATGATGGAAATATAATTCAATCTTATTTGCTAGTCACATTTGAAGCCTTGGTATCTTAAAGGAATTTGCAAAAGGCAGTTCTGTTGAAAGCAAGAATTTTACAGTTCTCTGCTTCTGGTGACTTAGTAAAATCTTGGATTATTTTTATCTCTTCTAAAGAGAAAGGCTGCTGAAAGGGAAAAGGAGTTTGGCTTTGCTGTTGTTTGTTGTTTTGGTTTGGGGTTTTGTATTTATTATTCCAAAGACATTGATATGCATTATTTGTGTCTGGTTCTAGCTTAAGATCAAAATAGCATCATAACTGTTTACTATTGGTAGAAAGCCTAAAGTTTCATTTTGTATCTCTCACTGAGGTTAAAGCATTCGATCATACAAAAATTTCCAGCAGAACAGCACATTCCCAAATTCAATGTGTTCTCCTCAATCTACATATGTAGTGTTAAGAGGAGCTTGTTTCTTCAGAGAGCACAGCTCTTCAGTTAAAATTCAATCTTTCTGCTCCATTAGTGTTTTTACTTGCATCTGGTGTACGAATTATTTTGGTTTTTATCGATTTTCTGCTTTTACCTTTCACTGGAGGAGCATGTCACGAGCCTTATGGAAGATCCAGGGTGGGTTGTGAGCACTGTGGTAAAAAGGACTGAAAAGTTTTCTCTCCTTCTTTATGGAATTCAGTGTTGAAACTGTGACATTTAAATACAGTTGTTGAAAACCTTCATTTGTGGGCAGAGCTTGGAAAGAAAATAATACCATAGCGAGTCACTTGTTCTTTTATTGCTTCTCCCTGTGCAACCTGCTTTTAGCTGTTTATTTTATGCTGATTAAACAGACTCCTTTCATTAACTTCACTTCCTTAGATATTGTTTCTTCTGCAAACAAGATAAGTGCCAAAAATAGTCATCTTTTGAGCTTTGCTCAACCTGAACTTTTGCTGAGCCGTTCCCATGTGCTCTGTAAATAATAACTATAATGGGATTCTATTAGTCTAATCATTCTAGCACAGAAGGAGGATATTTAACAAAGTCAAAAGCATGTTTGATAATACATGCTGGAGAAGTATAAGCAGCTGGTTAGACTAAGAAAGAAAAGCAAAGCATACTAATATATTTTTAAAAAGCATAGTTTTTACAACCTTTTTTTTTCTACTCCTCCTTTGCATTACCCTCCACCCTTTCCTAAGTGTGAGCCTGGATCCATGTACCAGGAGAGAGTGGCTGTCACACAGAGCTGGAGTTGGGATGTGCAAGGAAATACAGAAGGTAGAGACAGATACCTAAAACACACATATGTCACTACTGGGTCAGAGCCAACTGCCTCTCTAATCAGAAATAGCTTGTAAATTAATAAGGTGTGATCTATTAATTCATGTTTAGCAATATGTTGTCTTTTGTTTTCCTACCACTGTGGCTGGGAGTATAATTAGGAAGGAAAGTAGTGTTTTTTAGTGTCTGAGTTCCTTTCAGCCCTGGCAAATGCTGAGCACGCTGACCTTGCTCAGGCTGATTGTTTAAAGACATGCTAGTCCAGTGGTTCTCCTTTCCTGCTTGTTCAAAGCATTGCCAAGCTCAAAACTAAAGAAAACAATGCAGTTTGTTATTGCACTGTTATTTTTTCTCATTTAACTGCCTAATTTGTATCACTGGCAGAAAAAAATCCCCAAAAAACACATTCAGAGCCCTTTTACTCTATGTATTCTCACTCCTGACTTTAAATCTTTTACTGTCAATCAAAATGTGGAAAGTTTTATTCCACAATGACTCTTAAACAGTATTTGGATATAAAATTAGTGTGCACTTCTTGCAATGTTTCTGCTGTTCTTAATGCAATTTAATCTCATACTTCATTAATAAATATACCTATTCTAGTTAATCCCATAATATACGTACAAAATTTTTATAACTAGTCTTCTGGATTAAAGGGTTCTATACTGTGCCATCTACAGTTTATCTGATTTATTTCAAAGCGAATGGGACTAATTTAAGGTCTTTCATGTCTGTAGAAAAATGCTCTATTTCTATATTTCTATTGTTATTTCTATATTTCTACTGCTATATCTATTTTTATTGCTATATTTAAATCAAAGTGAAACTGCCCCTTACTGTAGAGCTTTTCATGCAAGAGAATGTGTGTACATGTGCTAGTGGAGCAAACCCAGAATTAATGTCTGTTTATCAATGTATTCTTGAATTCACTGAAAAGTATCCAATAGAAACTCAAACTTGTCCAAGAAGCATTGAACCATCATTTATTTATTGTCCTGGCTGCATATAACAGTAAACAAGAGTTGCTCAAGTGTTTTGTATTTCCAATAGTTTCGAGCAAGAAATAATGGATTCCTAAAAAAATATGCAAGAATCTTTCCAAGTAACAGGTGTGTGGGAGAAGCTGGCTGAAATAAATTGACTGCAGAGCTTTACTTTTCATTTTTCCATCCAATCAAACACAAAGATATAGTTTAGGGGAAATAAGATAAGAATTTGAAAAATTAATAAAAGGCGTAGTTGACTTAAATATTCTGTCAAGGTCAGTGACAGATTTACTTCAGCTTTTACAGAAACAACCTTTAGGATAATCTGGAATTATTTAAAACTAATACTGCATTTTATCAGCAAGCCATCTGGGGGAGAATAAATATTATTATTATTAAGTCATGAATGAAAATGAGTAAAGCAGTTCGTAAAAACCTAACTGCATATGTTTTTCTACAGCCCCTTTCTTTTCATATTTTCAATAAAGGTCTTAATGGTAGAAGTCCTGGCTGAGGGTAAATTAAAATTTAGAAATAACTTTTATTTTCATTTAACAAAATTGGTATATAATTTGTAATCTTCAAAACATCAATACTAAGAAGTGGACTGCAGGACTTCTGCCCTCCTCTTTCACTTTCTTTCCACTCTCTGTTGTCATTTTCATCAGAGTTTTTCTCTGCCTGCCTCTGGCTCGTTGGAGAAGCTCGAGCGCGGTGGCTGTGGATCAAAGCTTGTCATTGCTGCAGTGTCATTCTCAGTGGTTATCCAGGATTATGCCATTATCAAAAGCCATAAAAAACTCTGTGAGTAGGATGGGCTGCCAGCAACAGTAGGAATAATATGAGGGCAATTCTGTGCAGGCCAGGATGCTTTGGGAATGGTGCAGGGAGTGGTGCCACTCAGGTGTGGGGGAGCAGCACAGATCAGCAGGGGGAGGGAGTTTGTGAGTCCTTTGCTTGGATTATTTTGGTCCATCTGTTCACTCTGACTGTTGAGTATAAGTGTAAATGGCTTTTGTTCCTCTTCTGCAAGGTGAGGAATGACAGCATTTCTGTGATGAGTGGATGTATGGCAGATATTAAACACCGAACGAGGCAAGCAGTATTATTTTGTCAGGTGTTTTAAGATGGAAAGAAGAAAATTCTGGGCCAGACCTGAGGAAGGTTAACCACAAAGACCAAAATTAGGAGGGGCCATGCTCATTCACCTCACTCTTAACCCTGTGATACTCAAAAGCTATTCCTTAGTACTGTACAAAGTATCAACCTATTCTTGAAGGAGTATGCTTGATAATTTGAGTGAAATTCATTAAGAAAACTGCTGATGTTCTAGACCAAGGTGAGCATTCCTTGCTGACATTTTCAACAAACCTGGATGGGAGATGTTTCAAACTTCGGAACTTTAGCACAACCTTAGAGAACACTGGAAAAAAAAAATGAAAGGAAATCTTTAGTTCTGTGATTTTGTCTTTTACTGTAAATTCTGAAGATCTCTAATTTCCTGAGTCTAAAGCAAAATGCAGTATTTCCATTTGAATTACCGTATTTTCTAGCACCGTACAAAAGTGTATAAACAGACATACTCTCACTCTGAAAAGCTCTGAACAGACTGTTGAAGGTTTCCCTCCCATTTTACTTGTCTGATTTATAGCTGGAGTTGCCAGCAATGTCTATAGCTAAAGTTTCTTAACACTTTCTGTTACCACGTCTGTTTTCAATTGCTTATAATTTTGCCAGCTTCAGCTGCTTCCCAGTGTTTTAAGACCTTTTGGCTTGGCCAGTGGTTTTGAGCTTTTATGATACTGGTGAGTTACTTCAGAAGTTTTATGGACCTCATCCTGAGCTGATCTAAATTTGTGTAACTTGAACACTGGGTTTAGCTATACTTTCCAGGATATAATGCTGCAGAAAGAAGCCCAGCTGGTTTTATTTATTTTTTAGAGAGTTGTGATGTGAATGAGAATGAGACAGACAGTAAGGAAAATTGAGAGGAAGTTGGGCTGGAAACTCTACAGTCATGACAAGTAGTAACTTCTTTCTATTATTCTGCCTTTTCATGTTGCACAAGCATGTGGATTCCATTTGACTGCAGCCAGCTCTGCCCTTCATCGAGCTCAGATTTCTTGCTATTGCAAAAGCAAGCCTGAGGGGGGTTATCCTAAAGGAGGAAAACTTCAATAAGTAACCTAGTGCATTTTTCATTGAATTCCTACACGGCAGAGGTGGTTGAAAAAGTTCCCTAATTTATTAAGGTAGTCCTGTACTGGGCTCCCCAAAACTGAGCTCTCCTGTTTGTTGTAGGAGAGGCTCCCCTGGGATTGCTGGATTCCTGCAGTTTCTGTTTCATGTCTGCATTAGGAGGTTCCCCTTCAGCATGGGTGCCAGAGAATGGCAGCACTTAGTGACAAATATTACAGGGGGAACAAGTCCAATCCAGCAGAGTGGGTCGCCCACTTCCAGTGGCTGCAAGAAGACTGCACACAAGAAGGGGTTCACATGTTTAGTGCATTAATGGTTAATGTGGAATTTTCCTTCATTTTCTGCATGGAGAATGTCAATTTATTCAGGAGAATTTTGAGTCCTGCTGCGACACTTTAGCTCAACAAACTGTACTTAATCCATTCATCTTTCTCATGATCTCAGATTTTGGACTTCCTCCTGTTTTCTTAACATGTCTTTATCCTTTAGTGGCCTCAAAACAGTAGTCTGCTATTCAGAGTCTGTGCTTGCTCTACTGCAGGCATGTATGGGTTAAAGCAGAGAAAGTCTCACTGTAGTATACTGTATTTATTTAATTTCCAGTACTTCACTGAAGGTGTCAGTATTTTCAAGGAGACTCCAGTGTTGCTGAAACTGTCAGTCTTATGTAGTCAGTGCTACGGTTAAAATACACAAGCAACAAGTTAAAGAGGATACTTAATGAAATTATTCATTGATGTTCAGTTTACTTCTCTGAGCTCTTAGTGCACAGGGCACAGGTAGTTAGTGATGCAGTCATCAAACCAAATGGTTGCATTTTTTTCTTTTCAAAAGGGCTGTGGGTAGGGGCTGGGACAGGGGCTGAACCAGAAGCATTTTGCTGTCAGAAAAATCTGGTTTAGTTCAGCCACATTAGAGGCATTATATTCTGCAGGATCGAATAACTTACTAGGAAAATTTATCCAAAGAAAAAAGACAAAAACATTATTAGTAGCCTGAATCCACTATCAAGTGTGGTTCTCATGGTGCCAGCACCACTGCCCTGGCCTGACACACAGGGTGGGAACAGAGACATTTTTAGTCAGTGCTGCTGCTGCCTGGCAAACAGGTCTGAATGTTGCTTTCAGGCAGAATTTCTGCCCATGAAACTAGTTCGTGAAAGGTATTGATGGCCAGCGAGGTAGTTTAGACCAACAAATCAATACTTTGATATTATCAGTGCGTTCAGCTGTTCCCACTCTGCTCCCCAGCAGAGCCAGCACCAGAGCGATCTTTGTAAGTGGTGTAACTTTGTAGAGGGAAGATCATCAAATTACCTGGGAGAGTAGCAGAGTTTCCTCTCAGGAGGTTCACATTTTATTGGTTTATAAAAAATATGATGTCTAGATCTAAGACCTCCTGAATCTAAGACCTCCTGAATGTGCTTGATTTTACCTGGATTCTTGGCTACACTGTGTCTTCAGCTTGGTCTCTCAAGGACTGTGGTAATTTTTCCAAGCACATTACTTTTCTTGCTTCGCTCTTCACTATTAAGGATTATATTTCTTTTCATTGTCCTATGATAAATTCCAGGTGAAGTCGTTAATTGGATGCATCTTTTAGTAATATTGTCAATGCTTCTTGCTATAGGTGGATGCAGAACATCACACTGTTGGGTTCAGACAGGCTGAGCTAGTAGAATGCAAGATTAGTCATCACTTGATTTCTAGGTATTAAGGACTCAATTTCAAAGTTTTGAATTGTTTAAATGAGCTCTCTTTTTCTGAAAGTTAGTTTAAAGTGGACTTCAGAGCACAGTTACCTTCTCTTGTCTGTAACCCATTTCCTCTGACTCTAAAGGACTCCAGCACACCTGGCAACCCCCTTTTGGGACAGCAGTCCCTAAGACTCATTCTTCTGTCTAAGAGTCATTACCAGGGTGGACTCCAGCTGAGAAACCTGATCTAGCTGAAGATGTCCCTGATCACTGCAGGGGGTTGGAACTAAATGACTTTTAAAACTCTCTGTTCTCAACCCGAATGATTCTGCGAGCCGGTGACTGCACCCAGCAATGTTCCCTAGAGAGCCTCGCTTTACCGGTACATTCCATTTGCCGGTTCTCAGCTTTTGAAATCAGGTGAATTAGGATGTAACTGGAAAGCAAGGGTGTAGCTGATCAAGCTGATGCTTGGTTGACCCCTTGGTAAACCAGAGCAGTTCAGAGGGGAACAGAAAAGTAATAACCAGCTGAGGGAACTAATACTGAGCCATATCATTTTGCTATGAAATCAGACCAGTACCCCAGTCAGTGTGAGAGAGGCACGAGCGCATGTCTGGGAGTAAAAGAGGGATAATCAGGATGCAGTGAAGGAGTAGGTGAACAATCACTTCCAGTAGTCTTTTAGGCCGGTTGAGCTGTCTTGCCTGACGTGGCTCTGAGTTTTACAGCTTTTTTATGCCACCACAGACACACAGTGTGACCCACAGTCTGGCCCATCGTGTTCTTGAGAAAAGTCTCCTGGAAAAAATAGAGCTTGAACTAGAAAGCAAAATGACTCTCTTAACAGACCGTGAAGTGATGACAGGCTGCTTTTAAAACAAACAAAAGTCCAAACCACCCAAAACTCACACTTGATTTTCTGTGTTTTTGGATTTAAACCCCCCCAACACGTGTAGATGCTGTACAAAATATTACACTTTGAGAATGTTTCAGGTCATCAGTCTGTTGCTTGCAGGATTAAAAATCTGTCTTAAAAGACATTATGATCTGTCTGGAAGGCTGGTGAAAATGTATCCTTCTCATAGCTGTTAATCTCCACATCTGCCCCTCTAGAATGCTTTCATGTGATCTGCCCCTGTTGCTTTTTAAGCTTATGTGACTGATGCTAGATAAAGATTATATAGATCAAATGGGAAAGAAGTATGATTATTTTACATACAATATAAAATTCAAAAAAGCATGCTTTCATCTACCCACTCCTTTCAAAAAAAAAAAAAGGGTTGGGGGGAGAAGAAAGGTGTCAGACCTTACTCGGAGGATAATTATCTTCCCTGCACAGTGAGTTGTAGAAGAAACATTGAACTCATCAATAGGAGAATATCCCCCCAAGTTATAATGTGGAAAAAGTAGAGGGTTGAAACTAAGAACAAAGGCTTGTCAGACTAAAATGGATACAGCTGTGTGTACAATTTTAATGCTGTTCATAAGGAATTAAGCTAAGACGCCTACAAAACGAATCCTGTGTTCACCAAAGTGGACATTTCTGGAATTTAGAAATACAGCAATAGCAGTGGTGGGGGTAGGGGGTTTTCTCAGCAAATTTGAACACCTTGTCCTTGTTTAAGTACGTTGTACTACTGCTGCTTGCGTTTTGAACACTGACGCTCAGTTGGCCGAGGTTTTCTGTGAGCCTCATGTCTGAGACTGCAGCAGCTGTTGGGGTGTTGGGAGGTGCACAGACACTGCAAGCAGCCCTGCCCTAAAACCTCACAGAAGCATGGTGGCTATTATTTTATGCAGCCAAAGCTTTTTAAAGAAAAACTTCTTCATCTCCAACTGTTTTTCTTTTTTTTTTTTCTGTGTGTTTTGATAATATTAAGTGATTTCCTGAACTACTTCTTATGGTAAGAATACTTAGTAATTCAAGACATGCAAAGCAGAGGAGGGATTCTGCTTGAGAAAATCACTTGCAAATTCCTGTTAATTTTGCAGGCAATTAATGTGCTGTTGGCCTTTCTCAGTGCTAGTCAATATGATTGATGGATTTCTTTCAGGGCAGTCGATTTACTTTATTGAGGACTTTTAAACAGTGACTGATAGCTCTGCAAGTCAGAAAAAGAGTAGTTTAAAGGACTGCCAGAAGTAGTACTGAATATAAAACAGCATTCTTTTGAGATTGAAGTTGTACTAAAAAGTAAATTGTTGGACCTTTTTGAGAAAGAATCTATGGACAGAAAGTTTTCAGTCTTATTTAAAAATGCATTAGGTTAGGTTGTTTTTTTGGTTTGTTTGTTTGATACTGGTTAGGATGAAAATAACTTTGTTTTTTGTATTCCTAATCAGTTAACATGTTGTAACAGTATTCTAAATAAAGTTAAAATGTTACTACTGGAAATAGAGTGGTACATTTACATCTCAGAAAACAAAATTACTGACAATTTATTTAAAAGCATTTACTTTTTATCAGGCAGAAGGTGTTTTTTAGAATGAAAGTAATAGGAACCCCCAAACTTCTATCGCTGTGGGATACTGATTTCCAGCTCCTGCACAGCTTCATAAAGGTGCCTTTAGGGAATTCCTAAAGGTGGTGTGAATTCCACTGGCAGTCACAGAGCAGTCAAGGCAGGAAGGCACCTTTGGAGGTTATACCTGGTGCAGCCTCCTGCTGAGAGCAGGGTCAGCCAGAGCGTGTTGTTCAGGGTCATAGCCCATCAGGCTTTGATTATGTCAGGGGATGATGGGGACTTCTTCAGGATTTCATGATTTTTTACTTAAAATAAACTCCACTCCTGCTACTGGTTGCTGTAAACATTGTTGTGAATTTAGCTCTCCCCAGGTACTGTAGATTAAATTCAGATGAAAATCTTGACCAGTTCTGTCTGAGAGCTACACACAGTTTCACAAGATGTGTCCTTTTGTACATTTTCAGAATTTTACCTGACACTTTTGTGTGCATGTGATGTCACAAGCGGCTGGGATCTCTTCAAAGGCAGAAGGAACCATTGCTGGAAATAATCCAACTCATCTTTCCACTTTGGTCTGCAAACCTGGTTCTTTCCCAGCTGCACACTTAGTTCTACTGTGTGGGCATATTTTCCACCATATACAAAATCTACTCAGACTAAAAAGAAGCCCAGAGTCTGGGCATACACACTGGGCACAAAATGTCCGTAGTTCCACTGAAAATTTAAAAGCATAAAAGACTATTTAAAAAAAAAAAGATATTACTTTTTGCCAGATTTTGGGGGTGGATGAAAGTGTGGAGGTATACATCCATTTCTTTGAGGATGCCATGAACATCACATAGCAGACAGATATGTTTGCGCTCTTTAGGAAATTTCCTTACCTTAACTAATTAAAATACACCAATACTTTCTAATAGCAGTGTTAGGCTGCTGGAGTTTATGTCAAAAGACACCTAGCATGCAGCAAATTAAAATGTTTGCCTTTCTTCTATTTCTTTAATGAAAACAAAAGAAGTTTCTGCTTTGTTCAAAATTTGTCACATGATTCCCTGTGGATTTTCATGGCTTATGCTTTGTGCCTCTTGGGATGGGGACAGTGAAGGGCTTTGTGGACATTCTGGAGCAGAAATTTTAGTCATTGACCAAAGGACAGGTAAAACACTTATAGGAATATTCATAAGGTATTTCATATGCACAGAGGATTTCCAAGTAGTAAATGTCATCTTTTGTCTTATTTGCACCTAGTTGAATGTATCTCAATTATGTTGGCATTTGTACCTGCTAACAATGAGTTCAAGCACTGGAAGATGAAGCCTTTGGATAGCTAGGAAGTAGAAAAATGTTATTACTTCCTTTTCTGCAAATTTGACAGAATACAAGGCTCATTTGTCAGAGTTCCTGCTTGTCCTTCTTTGTGCGATGTTGCATTGCTAAAGCAGCTGATCAGTGACCTGTACAAATCAATGGGCTGCCTTTCCAATATTTGGCAGGGGGGGTATGGATGGGTTGCATGCCATTAGTGGGTTTCTCTGTGCTACTAATGAAGAGTCTTGACCACAAGACACCAATGATCAGAGAGCAGGAGGCAGCCCAGGGCTGCTGTTCTGCCTTACACTTTCTTTGTGTCTGCCTCGTGACTCCTTTAGGGTGTAAGCTAAGAGGAGTGGCAGTGCAGGCTGACAATTTCTGATCTCTTCCGACATCAGTAGGTCTTGTGGTTTAGTATATGTAAACAAAGAGGGGTGCAGGAGGAAAAAAAATATACATCAGAGAAAAAGGCTTTGATTTTGGAGGTGTTCCTTCTTTTACCTCTTTCGATTGCACTTGTGTAGAAAACTGCTTTATTGTACAGGAACATTCCTGCCACTTGTTGCCTGGTGTTGCTTATGTGTTCCTGGTATTTTTCACTGGGATCTTGATGTCTCTGAGTTTCCACGATAATTTAACTGTGGAAGGACTGTTCTTCAGATCATCAATCTACTAGTTTCAAAGCATCAGACATGTGCTAAGGGCTTCCCTTTAAAAAATAATGTACATTTATAAATCAGTTTGAATTGGGTGAGAGTTTTGGCTCCAGGGATAAGGCTTGTTGGGAATTCTTTAGTCCTTTACTAGAGTAGGTGACACAGTTGGAAACTACAGATTCCTTGGCTCTCAGGCACCAAAGTCAGAAACAGCAAACTTTAAGCTAATCACAGAAGAGAAGAGTTGCTTCAAGCTTAACTTAATTATATTAGGGAATTAAAGAGAAAACTCTTGTTGGTACGTTTTAGAGCAGCGGTGAATGTGAGTGAGTGGAGACTTGATAAGGCCATAGAAAATCTTTAATGTTTTGTAAATGATAAGTACTGAGAAGAGTGAAATGCTTTTAATAGCAAATCTCTTGCTGTCAGGAAGAATAGTTCTGAGACCAAAAGAGGCACCAAAGGCTGGCTTCCTCAATCTCTAAAGACATATACACTCCCCTTCATCCCTGCAGCTTATCTCCCTGCCCAATTTCCACTATATTTTTATTAAAGTCAGTGCTATTTGCGCTATCTTCATATATTTCTTAGTAAACTCTTAAGCCATGCTGAAAATTTGTTATGCTTTCACTAGCTCTTAAAAGCAACAGGTTTTGCTACAGATTGATGCTGTTTGATCAAAGAGAAATTATTTAAACTAAAAGGTTGGTGTTAGAAAAAATTATTATTGCTAGAGGCTTCTTGGGAGTGTTCTGGGTTTTTTTCTACAGTTCTATAAATACACATATTTCTACAAAGAAAAGAAAAAACTATTTCATCACTTACCATTTAAATTATACAAATATATGGCTTTTGAAAAACATATAAATTAAAAAAACCAAAAACCAACAAAAGCAAACAAACAAAAAAAATGGGAAAAAATGTAGTGTCTTCTAAATGTCTAAATGTAAAAAGAGTACAGACAGGTCTCTGCTTTGTCTTTTAGGAGAATGAGGGAAGGGAACATGGGAACATCAAGCAGTAATAATCTTTTATTTGTTAAATTTTGTTATGTAAAGACATTGGTTAAAGTAATTGTTTAAATGCTGTTTCATTCATGTTATATTTATAATGACCTTCATGTAGATGGTATGAACTAGTAATTTTATATATTTATTGATTGGGTATGAGGACAAAGAACTGCAAAAAAACAGTATAGTCCAAAAAGAATTAAAAGAAATGCTGAAATTAAAAAGCACTTGTTGGTGACTCTACTCACTTTTTGAAACTATTTTGACTGAAAAAATTACAGGCAATGAATAAGAACCTGACAAAGTGTAAATGTGTGTACTATAGGGCTGCCTAGAACTTCTGACATAACTAAAGAGACTCCAAAGCAGAATTTCAATCACTAAAAACTTTATCTTTTTAATAGTGCAGAACTAGATCTTCCAAGCTTTGTAAGTAAAGTAGATTTTTAGGATGATTTTGCTTAAGTCATAGTATCATAGAATGTTTGGGTTGGAAGGGATCTTCAAAGGTCATAAAGTCCAGCCCCTCACTACAATGAACCAGGGCATCCTTAAGGTGCTCAAAGTCCCATCCAAACTGACCTTGAATATTTCCAGGGATGGGATAATTATCTTTTCCAGTGTTTCACCACTCTCCTTGTGAAAATATGATTGCTCATATCTAATCTGAACTGACCCTCTTTTAAGAGTAAAACCATTGCCATCTGACTCGTTTTTTCACTACAGGCCTTACTGAAAAGTCTGTACCTGTTTTTTGGGGGGGTAGAAGGAATCAGGCATGTTTGGGAATGAAAAGCTCAACATGACTCGACAATGTGATTTTGCAGCCCAAAGGGCAACCATGACCTCCATGTCCTGGGCTCATCCAAAGGCCGTGGGCAGCAGGGCAGGGAGGGGATTCTGCCCCTCTGCCCCACTCTGCTGAGACCCCACCTGCAGGGCTGCATCCAGCTCTGGGCTCCCAGCACAGCAAGGACAGGGACCTGCTGCAGCCAGGCCACAGGAGGCACCAAGGTGATCAGAGGTATGGAGCAGCTCTCCTGGGAGGAAGGGCTGAGAGAATTGGGATTGTTCAGCCTGGAGAAGAAAAGGATCTGGGGAGACTTTACTGCAGCCTTCCAGTAAAGGGGGCTTACAAGAGGCTGGAGGAGGAATTTTCACCAGGGCATGCAGTGACAGGACAAGGAAATGGCTGTAAGATGGAGGGCCACTGTAAGGTCTCCTTGTAGCCTTCTGTTCTCCAGGGTGAACAACCCAAAAGGTCTCAACCTTTCGTAACAGGAGAGGTGCTTCATCCCTCTGATCATTTTTGTGGCCCCCTCTGGACCTGCCCCAACAGGTCTGTCTTGTTCTGAGAACTCAACCTGGACACCAGGTGAACTCGAGCCAGACACCAGGTGGAATCTCACCTGGGCAGGGCAAAGCCACAAAGTCCTCTAAAATTGTCCAGTAAGGCTAACAAAACATCCTCCTATTTTGTAAAAATAAAAATCGTAAGAGCTCAGTAAAGGAGGTCTTCTGTTTGTAAACTGACTTCATGAAGGAACAAGAAATTGTCATTTTCCGTAAGGTTTTCCTTATGTTCCTTGGCCATCATTTAATAAGCTACTATCTAAAATTATCACTCTTGTGCATACTGTAAGTTAAAGAATAGATTGTCAAATTCATTGTGCGCCACTAACCCAAAGAAAAAAATTCTGCTTCTAAGCAGATACCAGTTAGAGAAATTATTAGAAACATGTGTGTATCTATAGGGGAAAAAAAAATCCTTTAATTTACTTACAAAGGGAGAAAAAGGCTTGCTTCTTGTTCTGACTTGCAGGCTCTAGACTGTACAGATGTCAGCCTAGATTGTATTTGCTAGAGTCCAAAAGCGACAGAAACTATTTATAGAACAGAATTATTTGGGTGTGGTCTCACATCTTGCCTAGTCAAGGGCTTATAGATCTTCTCTTTCTCAATTTATTTTTCTACCCATATTTTCAAGTACACAAAAAAAAAAGAACCTCTGTAAGAACCAGAACTACTTCTATATTATTAGAGTTGCTTCATTTTTGTAGTAATATTAAGTTACATAAACATTTATCTCACATCAGCAGAGTTGATGAGAGAGACTGAGGGCAATATGAAATGCAGTCCTAATTCATCACCAGGCAATTTAATGTGTGACTTCTTTGATTGTCTCCATAAAAACTGGTAGCAGTATATTAGCTTACACTTATAAAAAAAAATGAACAGTGTGGCTCCAAAAAGGTGGGCAATTAATCAAATTATATGCTTGTTCATCTTGCAGGTCAGGTAGTTAATTGTGCCAAGATTTGCTTTGAAATCATGCATGCCTCAACTTGGACCTTTTGCCTCCCTAGAGAATTCCTCAGGTCTTCCTGTGGACGCTGGGCTAATGCTGGCTAATCCTGTTAGCTTGTACAATAGGTACAGTGAGGTCTGGAAATTGGGATCTGTATTCAGAAACTGGCATCTGCATTCAGTCGTTCCACACACCAGCAAATTCAAATCTTTGTGGCTCCTGGAAAAAGAGAGTAAAACATGGTTAAAATTAATGCCGTGTGCTTTGATAATTCATACTCCACAGGGCAGAGGAATAACTGCAGCTAGGATTAAAGTTTTTTTTAAGGTACTTGTAATACACTTTAGCTGTGGAGTGAAACCGTGCTTAAATGAGTTCCGTGCTTTTCAGTTTCTTGTGTCCCTGAATGCATAGGGGTCTGTTCCTTTAATGCAATTTTCCTTCTGGATTTAATGTTTTCATACATCAGAACAGTGTAATTGCTAAGGGTTGGTTTGAATATTTTATTTGTTTGAGAAGGTGAAAAAATAATCTTTCACTTTAAGAATACTGAATCTTAAACTTTTGGAAAATGGCCAGACAGTACAAAAGCAATGCAAAAGTTAATAGTATCTCAGAAAATTTCAAATGGAATTTTAATATATAAATATTCTGTTGCAAACATATTAAATTCCTTATTACTTTCACTCCAATATATAACACTGCAAGCATATTTGTTATTAATGACTGTAAGTGCTTTTTTTCTTCCCTGAAGAACTTTGAGATTAATTTTATATATATCTATATCTATATATACGTGTTTTCTATGATGATTGCACAGAATGGGGATTTACAGCTTTGTAAATACTTATAAAGTGAAGCCAGGGTTTCCCCTGCTGTGACCAAGCTAATTGATAAATGTGAACCACTGAGCCCCCAAAACAACGGCAAAGGGACTTGTTAACAACAAAACAACTCTGAAATAGGTGGAGAACAAAGTACATTCTTAGCTCCATGCAGCTGTTGCAAAGATTTTTCCTCTTTCCCTCCAAAGAAAAAGAGGTTTTTCAATTTTCTGTTGGCAGTCCTTCTGGAAAATGAGATCTTTCCTTCTTTACAGGATCAGCATCACTCCAGTGTAAAAATGGTGATCATACAAAAAAACCCATCAGGATCAGGAGATCTGCTATAATAACTCCAAATAATATAGTAAAATATATTGGTACAAATTTGAGGAGAAGACTTTCTTCCCTTTAAACCTGCTGTGATGAAAAAAAAAATCAGTGAGTTTAAACAAAATTAACTTCATTTAAATTGAATCAACTTTGTTCTTTAATCTGGAATGAGGAAGGACTAAGTCAAATTGTAAAAAGCAATCATCTTTATATAGTGTGAAGGCTTAAAAATAATAAATATAGATGCAGAAATGTGTGTCCCACAAGCATTACATAGGTTTTATTTTACCATGTCTGTAAAAAGTGAAAACTATTTCCTCTCCCTTTGTAATGCTTTTTAACCCCTGCATTCAACAAGGATGGAAAGAGGGTTGGGTTTCCAAGGATGTTCTTTGCAAAGTCATTTATTCCTGATATCACGTCTCACCAATTATTAGCACAATACCACAAATATCTCACAGAGGCTTTGTAATCCTTTTGGTGCAGGATGTATGACAACTGTTTAATAACCATCTCTACACAAAGTCTTCACGTTATAAAGGCACACGAAATTGGAAGGAATGGAAGAGGAAGCAACTTCAGATGAAGCTAAAATATTCCATTTGTAAATCACTGGTGTTTACTGAAAATGGCATTTGTTGAAGGTCTTTCAGGGTAATATTTTAATGGCAAAGTTTGTTTAATCCAAAGCTAGCTTGGTTCTCAGTGAGAACTTTTGTTATTCTTTTATGTCTTCAAGAACAAATGTGAAATTTACAGATTCATTTTTTTCACTACCAGATCAGTTTGTGTAAGACTACACAGCCCTGATAGGGATTCCTGTTTCATATAAAGAGGAAGCTAATGATGATCAGTGAGTATTTACTGGAGGTGACTCTCAGAAAAGATCCCAGCTTTTCTTAGACTTGATATTCACTGACAAACCAGTCTCTAGGGCCTCTCCAGCCACTGGCTCACTCTTCACGGCTTCCAAAAAGGGAAGTGAAGTCAGTCAAAAGCTCATTGTCTTTGTGCAGTTTCTGGCCTTTAGCAATTCTCTTCTCAATTTTTTTGTTCCACCTGTGTCGTTAGTCTGGAGACTGTTTGCAGGTACCTTGAAATGCGTTAATATTTCCGAGATCATCTGAGGTAAGTGATGATTATGTATTCCTCAGGAAAGACTGATGTATCTTTCATGACAAAACAGAACAGTGTCCTTGCCCCAGTAATGCTTGTTCTTTTTTTACTTGATATTTTCAGTAGGGCTGATAGCTGAAAAGCTGATAGCTGAAAAGATAGGAAGATGAATTATTCATTAAAAACTGATCTGCTCATTCAGATTTCAAGGTTTTACAGAGTATCCTACTACTGCATATCCTGGGAATACAAACTTCCCTCTTTTGATTCACTCATTTATTGTTGGTTCAATGAATTCCTGTTGCCTGCCTGCAAGCTGTATCCCTCTCTGACCCGTTGTGCTTCTAGCCACTGGGTAAGAATAACTGCAAGTCTGAGCTATGAATAAGATGTTCTTGATAGCTGCTGTGGTGACTGATACTGTGGTGGGGATTTTTGTTTTCTAAAAGAGTGTATCCTGTGTGTAATCAAGGAACCTGAGAGGAATTCTAGTCCTCAACTGAAGAAATTACTTTAAAGTGTTTTTAAAGATCTGTGGAATAAACTGCTGCCTAGAATGAAAATAATTATATGCTTAAAGAGTTAGCTTTACAGGGTTACTTTCCTAGATTGGGACCTTTATTTAGTCTACATTTTGAAATCCTTGCTTATTTCTCTTGTGAATACTTTGCTGTCTTAGTTGTTATGAATAGAGCTCTTTGTTTTCTGTATCTGGAATTTAGTCTAAATAATGACCTCCAATGAAGTACTTCTGTAAGGTCACAAATGCCTCTCGGAGCCAAGCTAAAGTAAACATCCTAAATAATGATATTTTATTTTTTATGAACCTAATACATCACTGACAAATACTGAAAGCTCTCCAGTAAGAGAATGGTAATTCACCACCTTAGTTTCGTTGACCTGCAGGCTGCTTTTTCTTCTGAAGGGTTTGTTTAACTGCAAAGGACCGAAGTCCAGAGTACTCACATACAGCACATATGGCTAATTTAAAGCCAGCAAGTTTGGGTCAGAAGATGGTTAAAATAGGCTGAGTCTGTACCAGTGATCCCTTGCTCCTGATCCAGAGGGTGATATCCTAGTGTAGTCACACATGGAGATGCCTGAACCAGACGACCTGCTTTTTCCTTTAAGGAAAAAAAGATAACCTGAAATCCTGAAGAGTGTGTTATCCGATCCCACCATTAGGGAAGTCTGCAGCTGTTCATATTTCTTCTCCCCAGCACGTGTCACTGTGGCAAATGGAAAATATTTTCATCCTCTAGGATTACAGAGCTGCTGAAAAGCCATAAACAAAACATAACTAGAATTGTGCATGTAAGTGACAGTTAATGTAACCTCTCAGAAGGTAAGGGTAGAGAGGAAAAAATACAGGAGAGAATTCCTGCTTTGATTTGCAACAATAAACTTCAGAGAGAGTTTCAGGGAAGTACAAAAACATAAACATGAGGAAAGCATTTTTTTTATAAGGAGATGCACGCATGTACTTATATAGTTATTTAAAAGTAAAGCCCCAGTGAGTAAAGTGGGGATCCATTTGAAGTCATCCATTTCAGAGAAGTCACACTGATGTTAATGTACTTTAACAGTCTCTGCTCCCAGGGTATCCGGCAGACTTTCAGGCCTTATCGATAATGAAGGAGAATGTGTCAATACTCCCACTTTAAGACCTGATTCAGAAGCAAAGTGATTTTTTTCAAGGTCAGACAGTAAGTCTGTGTCTTAATTCTGAATTTCATCAGTCTAAGGCCCTAATCCTGACAGTTTTTTCTTTTGCAGACAAGGTGTCCTTAGAGTTTTTCCTCAGTTCTTGCTCATCCTTTCTACATTCAAATTTTCTTCAATTGCAGAGTGTTTTAACAGAGAAAAACAGAGGTATTTATTAAAATTTTAGAAACCTGCTTTAGTCTTGGCATCTGCAGCTACTCAGCTCCAGTGGGGTGCTGCCTGCCAGCTCTTCCCAAGGCAGAAGGAGCTGTACCAAATTTCCCACTTGTGCTGCCATACATGAAAGTACACGTGATGTTTCTTACAAGCACAAATGATCCAAACCCCCAAGGGCATGATTTGATGTCTTTTACAGCAGTGATAAGGCTGCTCACTATAAGTAGTCTCGATATAGAAAGATCTTTATACAAGTTGTTACTTGGTGGCTAAATATGGTCTGCTAATTCACCTCTGTTGCTTTTTCAAGTATTCAGACCAGTGCCTAGAAATAATTCCAGACATCTAGGCACTGGAACAAGAACAATATTTCAGGGTTTAAAAAGTTGATTCTGAAGATATAAACTATACACTATTTAATTTTTTTAAAAGTGACATTGTTACTACTTTAAAAATAATCTGATGGATGTAGTTTGGTAACCAGCTGGGACTGAGTGTACACCTCCTTGGTGAGAGTACACAATAAATATAATAAAAGTGCTAAAAGGATTTAAAATGATCTTTTCCTATTTGGGTGACAGGAAGGACACAGCCAACAGAACATTTCACATCATGGACATCAAACACATATGACATATTTCTAGAATCAAATCCATTTATTGCATCAGATCATGTTCTCAAAAATGTATTGTTGAATTAATACCTATGATTTAGTAAGTGTGTTTTAGTGAGAAAAAGTTTTGAAACTGATTTTCACCTTCCATCTTTTTAGTTACACCACTTAGAAAGCAGTGTCATATGAGTACAAAATATCTGGACAGCCTTCATCCTTCAGAAGAGATCTTTTCTCTTTTGTTAGGGATCAGCTCCTGGGAACATACTGCAAGGTGAACAGTGATTTTACAGTGTTAATTCTAGGTATTAGAGGAGTGTAAATGCACAGAAACTGGAAAAAAAGGGACATTTGTATCTTAGAGTCTGAATGAAGTGAGGGAACAATTTTGTATTTACAGTTGGCCCTTGGTTAAGATTCTATTTATTGGGTCTGGCTGTCATGTAAGGTGGAATTTCACTTTTGTTTGACTAGAGACAAAAGGGGTCATGATCTTTGTTTCCATGCTGGCACTGGAGTGCCGTTGGCTCTTTGGCTTAAAGAGCCAGTGCCAAGACTTGGCACTCTCAGGCCCAGCGATGTTTCCAGGTCCTGTGACACATTTGGGACTGGTTAGAAGTGCTAGATTTCACTTTTGACCCACAATCCCTGAAGAACTCCACAGCAGATGGGGACTTCCATTGCAGATATGAACTACACTTTATCCTACTCCTTTCTACTCCATTATTCCCCTACCTTTATGCAGATTTACTCTACACGCTGGATGTAGTGCTTAGCCAAAAAATCCCACTTAACATTCCCAGACATTCCCAGACATTTGTTGAATATCCAGGAGGAAGTAAGACTAAATGTAACTCATGCAGTTTACGTGTTTCAAGTGTGTTTTGCTTTTCCGCTTGGGAGCACAACTTCAGCACTTTCTGAGAGGAGCCTTAGGGATGGAGCTCAGCATGGAGACAGCTGAAGTGTGGGTCCAAAGTGGCCTCACCCTGTCTGATGGAAACAACTGGTGGTATCTCAAGGCAGTTCGATGATGTCATTCCCCAGGGGGAAAATGCTGAACTTTAGAGTGGTTGATCCATCTGGAATTGCTAAGGATAAACCTTCATGTCTGTTGTGGCTGCTGGATGTTCTTAAGGCTTCAAAGGCCTTGAGATGACCAGGGAAGTTGGATATGAGCTACTATACAGTGTGTGGGTCAAAAAGTATCAACAAAATCTGTCTTTCTGATATTCTTTTGTCTCGCATTCTCATGTCTTGCAGTGTGAATGTTTCTGTGGTACCATCTGAGATGGATGACCACAGAATGACGAGTTATTATGTTGAAGTGTAGGAACAGTCGTGATTTTCACAATGAAATGCTGCGTGAATGGTCAGCCAAGGTCGTGAATTTCTCACTTAGAAGTTAAAATGGAGCTAACATCCATTTTACAAATGGAACAAATGGCTTGTAGGAGCAGGTGGCTGTTCACAGGAATTACTCCAGCAGGTCTGAGTTTATGAAGGAAGAATATCTTGTGCTCCGTTTTAGTTATGCCTATACAGTTTCACTACAGATGGCAGTAGCAGTTTCCCCAGCAGGGCCTTCTAAAGACTTCACTGATTGACCATAGAACAATTGTTTTATGTCTTCCCCAAGGCACAAAAATCAGAACTGTGCCTAAGGATTTCTGGAATTCCTTTACAGTCACAGTAAGACTGAGGCTGCACGGCAACATGTCTAAAATACTGTTTTCCTGTAACTCAAGCTTAACTGGAAATTATCATCTAACAATATAGAGTGTGTACATATATACATATATNTATATATATAAACACACACACATAGTCTTTAGGTGTCAAATCTAAAAATACAATCTTTAAACTTGTTTAGTTTTTGTTGGAATCTTTATGACTTAATTTGACAATTATTTATGTAGCTCAGTTTGGAAAGCTGTTGTATTCCTTTTCATAGAGAAAACAAAAAATAAGGGAAAAAAGTATTTTCAATTCTTGTAGTTGGTAAGGAAAGGAGAGATTTAAAAAACAGCACTTAAAAAGGAGTTTCCTATTAAAATGTTTCCTTCTTAATAAAATTGTTGAAACACAGATTATTGCTTGGATTTCTAATATTCAAGTTGCTGCTTATGCATAGTTTTATATTAGAAAATAAGGAGAAACTGAATGAGGAAGCAATTTAAAATTCACCCTATAATGAGAAATAGATGGCAGTAAATTTTGGTTGTGGGGTTTTTTTAATTATTATTATTTTATTCCTTTCTATTTTGGTTTGAGATTGGGTGTTTTCAGGTTTTTTGGGTTTTTATATATGGTAGAACTTTACTGCTTCTGTGAGATTTCTCTGATTGCCCAGCAAGATGGCTGTTGGTAGAATTTGTATAAGAGGGATTGTGGCTCTTTCATGGAAATACACACACATATAATTCTTCAGATAATTAATCACATCTATTCTGTGTCGTATCTGGCACACTTACAAAACCATGACAGATCTGGCCAGATTTTGGCTCTCCCTTTGGGAAAATGCAACTACTGTATGTCACATCTTGCCAAATTAATGCATGTAAAATCCCTACCCTTGCTACAGTGGCAATAAGTCATACTCAAATACTTTTTTCCCTACCATTTTAATTTGGATATTTAGTTAATAAACTAGTTACTCTGTTATTTTAAGTTGGACAATGTCTGTAGTTGTTGTTGGTAAAAGGTTAATTTACACATGATGATACTCTAGACCTGTATTTCTAATGCATAAAAGTACATTTTTAGGTGCAATTGTAGCATAGTTGTGACTATCTGAATTCAAATGTTTTGGGTTTTCTTGTAGGAGCATGGAGGACAAAGCTGTATAGGTCTCAAGTGGTAAAATGATGTCACTTAATTTCTTCAGTCTGTGGAGTTCCAAGTCAGCATCAAGATCTGAACATTAAATTAGTGGAAGAAAAAAATATAAACCAATTATTTAGCTTAAAATTCAATTTTATCTTACGTATGTGACATGCAAGGAAAGAAATGCTTTGTAGTTCTGTGACATCTTGATTGTTGGTGAACTACAGCCCATCATCCATAATAGCTCCAGCTTTGAAAGACAAATCCCTGCACATGGGGAGGGATACATTGCCCTGCATCCCTCTGATACTTTCCAGAACTGAAAACTCTAGCCAACATTAAAGGCATTTTGTGGTAAAATTCTTGTAAATTTGACACCCGTGATAAAAAACAGCCCCGCAGCACCCACAGTTAACTGCTAAATTTCAGGCACCGCTGGCATGATGTCGTTCCATGTCCATGAAATTACCCGTGGCGTGTATTTCCCTCTCCTTGTGCTCAGGAAAGCGGCTGCTCCCTGTCACTACCTCAGAAAAATGCAATTGATGGAAGGTGGATGCAATGGTTAGGAACAAACCATGATATAAAAAGTACTGTAGCATCCAGAGAATTGATATGCCTATTGCAAAGTGAAAAGGAGAAGCCAATCTAAGAACCACTAGAGAAGAGAGATGGGTTTAAACTAAAGCATGTGGGGGACATTTTATTCCAAGTTCTTGGAATCCTTAGTCTGAAATAACATGTGTAGGCAGTATGTAATTTCCTTCCTATATCTACCACCTCATTAATACAGGTTGGCAGGAGGAAAAGAAAAATGAAGAAGAATGTATGAGGCTTGCTACATGTATAGTAAAATGGGCTTTTGCATTCTGTGAAAACAGGGGAGGTTTGGGTGTTTCCCTGGTTATCACTACCGAGCAGGGAAAACAGTGCTTCCATAAATATGTGGCATTAGATTGTGACACCCATCTGAGCTGTCACAAAACCTACAGACCTGTGACTTTGTGTAAACACCAATCCTCGTTTCAAAATGTTAGTGAAGAGTGAACCAAAGGGCTTTGTCCCTGTTTTAGGGGCAAAATACATAGAGCAACGTGCATATCCTTGAATTTCATGTACAAATACAGAGTTTGGTTAGTGGGTATAACAACGGATGGTTATTGGTGGGGGAAGATTTAATAATCCTGCGCTCCCACCTAATATTTCCATGCTCACAGATGTGCAGCACAGTTAGGCTGCTTTGGGCCTTGTCCCCACGAGGCGTGTGAGGAACCCATTTCTGGGGACTGGGACCTGTCAAACGTAGACCGCAGGGAGCTCATTTGCACAGGCCCCGTAACGTGCAGCTGGAGGACTGAGGGGGTTTGGTCTGTGTCAGGGCATCTGCAGCAGGTTTGCTTTTTATCTGCAAAGTAGCTGCTTGGATCACAGTGAGGGTCAGGAGTCTCAGGGGCTGCAAGGCTCTCGAGGCCAGGAAGGCCATGAGGATTTGTCTCTTGTTTAGCCATTGTTGTTGCTTTGGACCTGCTGAGCTCCACCATGCTTACCCTTCTCTCAGCTGTATCCCCATGGATGAAACAAATAAGTGCTCTTGAATTCAGAGCAGAAACTGAATTCAGTGTTTAGCTGCTGCTTTGGTACAGACCCCAAATTATATCCAGTATTAGTCAAAACAGGCACACTCACAGAAGGGAGTAAAGGATGGCCCATTCCATGCAAAGCAGTGATAAGGTGGCTCGAGAAGGTTACAGGAATATTACAGTGCTGTATAGAAAATGGAGTGCACCTCTTATACCTTTCCATTCGTTATTTTTATTTCACAGTCAGAGCTGGCTTCTCCACTTGATTTGTAAAGTGTATGCCAATGAAATGTAGCTTTTTTAGTTCATAATTAGTCTTTCTTTGCAGCTTGTGTGTGGAAATATTCATAATATCCCCTATTTGAACAAAGGCTTTTTAAAATCATCTTGCATCATCCACTTGTATAAAGTACGTTCTATATTTTTAGCATGTTAGACCGACTGTAAGTTCTTCTAACTTAATTTCAGGAGTTTAGAGAGAAGGAAAACTGTTACACTTTCTATTTCTTTTAGGTCTTTTATGACCTAAACTGTTTTTCATCATGGAACCTCTTGCTGAAACAGTTTTCTGAAAAGAAAACAGTGTTTACAAAGTAAACATTTTTCCTGGCTGCGAGGTTGTTTGCTGTCCAGGAAGCAAACACATTCTACTTCATTACATATATTTTGAGTGTTTGAAAGGAAAATAAGTTTATACATTTTAAAAGTACAGCTCACAGACTTTCCGGCTGGAACCCACTTGGGAGTCATAACACATTTCCAGGACCTCCCCTAGTGAGACTCCTCAGATATCAGAGTAGTAGTGACTCATCGACCGCAGGAGAGGCAATTGAATTAAAACTTAAATATTTATGTGTCTGACTCACTCAAATTGCAAAACAAATACAGCCCGATTGCTGGGTGAGATATCTGTGCTTCTCAATAAAAGCTGAGGCTAGTATTTCAAGAGCTGCAATGGCCAGAATTTGCCTGTTGGCCCTTGTTTTCACACACTTTTTTTTTTTTTTAAAGTGGTTTCCACAGCTTTGGAACTGTAGAAGTAAGGCTATCATAGCTTAATTGTTAAATATGTCTGGAGTGCTTGATATTAGTGACAGAAACGGAGCTCGTGCGGGATGGCTGAGCTGGCTCTCTTGCACTCCTGACTATTGCGTTTGGATGGATTGAGGGCACCAGATAAAAGTGGCTGTAAATGTTACCACAGTTCATGCTCCCATCACTTCCCAGGCACATGAATGACTGAGATGCAGGACAACAAACCAAAACTGAGAGCAAAGGAAAGGATGCTGCAGCTACTGTTGTTGCACTGTGTTTTTTCCAAGCCCAGACACTGACAGTAACAGCCACCAGGTTGAATGTCTTCCTCTCCCCAGCACAACATCAAGATCTTTGCCAAAAAATGAAGCTTGTTCCTCTGAATTTGTCTCTGAAGCTGGTCTGGCAAAGCACACCCAGCACAGATGTTGCTTCCCACACTTCACCACCCCTTCCCCTGCTGTCCAGTGCCAGGTGTGGGACCCTTTCCCTCCTGGGGTCAGTCTGTTTGGAGAAGGGAATATGTAGAATATGTAGAATATGTAACTCATTACCTTACAGCTAAGAAAAGCCTTAGCAAGATCCCACTTATTGAAAACTGAGCATGTGCTTGCTAAAGTCATAATTGGAATCTAACCATTTCATTACAGATTTTCTGGTCCAAAGTACTGATTTTTCAGCTTGCCTTTGAGCAAGGAGTTCGGGAATTTTTCCACATCAGCAAGTGATGGTGTATTTCATGAGACCACAAATAAAGCTGTTGTTCTGCAAACACCAGTACACCAGGTGCTTGCTTTTCTTCAGACAGCTTTCTAAACAACACCAAAGTGTGATCTGAAAATACAACTAAATGTTCTATGCAATGTGTTTAAAGAAAGTCTGACGTGCTACTGCCAATAATTATCAGTTCTTTGTTGCCCATAGAAAAATGATATGTCTTGTTTCAGCCGTCCTTCCTCTCCTCAACCCCCCAGTGTTCTTATGTAGCCTTTGTTCAGAAATACTTTCTGCCACTCCTGTTCCCAGGTCTTAAACGAATGTGTGGATTTGTCTTGAGAGATGACATCAATACATTCAAATTTAAATTCTACGTGAGAGATGAATTTTCCAGATGTAATTTATACTAGTGTCTCATTAGGCTCTACTTCTGATGCTGAATCACTCTGCTGTGCAATGTATTTATCCTTTTTTCTTCTGGTTTCAGAAGGGATGATTCCACGTATTAGATAAAATCAAATTACACTGGATTTTTTGGCAAACCTTTGAATCTTTGAGCTACTTCAGCTTCACAAATGCTTTGAATTAATTTTGACTGTTTGGCTCCAGTCCTAATTGTAGTGGTAACTGCACCTTGGAATGGCCCAGTTCTTATCAAAAATTCACATTTCAATATGAGTTTTTGGTTACAGGTGTGTATACTTTATGCTTTACCAGAAATATTAGTATAGCATGGTATTAGATTTTTTTTTCCGCACACAAGCGTATTTGATTAACTTTTAGACAGCTATTTTTAGTACATTTGTTACTGTTTTTTCTTAAATTCTGTTGTGTTTATTTCAGGGGGGAGCTGAGTTTTTGGCAATAACAAAAGATAGGAAGAGTTTGTGCAGTGCTTAAAAAAATTGAAATAAATAAATACACTGCTGCCACCTCTGAAGGTCATAAAAATATTACAGATTTCAGGGAGCTTGATCTGTTTACATAAGGGTTTACAAAAAGTGGTTGCCTGTAATACCAGGGGGCTGTACTTGATGGCTTAAGAATTTTCTCCATTTTCCTTTATTAAAATCCATTTGTAAGAGAGAAAAATAACACTGTGGCCACTGATGTACTACATTCCACGTACAGTGCATTGGCTGCTGCTCGGCCACTAAATGCTGAGTTCCTGGAGCAAACAGAATTGTGTGAGAGGGAGTGAATGACGTGGCTGAGCATCAGATGCTGCCCAAGATGAGAAAAGCACCTTCAAGAGTTTCTCAGATTTCCACTTGTAATTTGCACATTGTAAACAGTACATTACAGGTCGTGCTGGGAAGACCTAAGCTCTAATCCATGTAAAAAGGTGAAAAAAATGCCAATTTTTCCTTTGGGGCTTCTGATATCAGTAGCATGAAGGAGCATTCTGTCTAGTTGGCTAAAATTCACAGGCAAATCAACAGCGTGCTTTAGTTAAAGTATCAGAAGCTGTTTATAATGCTAAATAAAAAAATAAAGAAAAAAGTCACTTAAAGGCAGCCTTCCCTGGGCTGTTATATTGGTGTGGTTTCAGTTCTATTTCTACATCATTTCAGCCTGCTAAGAGTAAATAACAAATATTATGGCAGTCAGTTGTTCATAGAGCTCCCTCATTACCACTTCTTTAACAACTCTCTACAGCCTGGTAACTATTTCACTATTTAAGTTAACAATACTGATAAATTTAACTGTTTTCATTAAAAAAAAAAAATCTACCCACATTTCGTTGTAACCATCCACTCATAGGAAAGTATGACCAGGCAGTTGGCAATATTTGTTATTTCTATGGTATTTCTATATTACGTTTGTATCTGCTTCACATATATCTGATGAAAGCTACATTTGAAAGCAAACTAAGCATAAATAGTGTGTGGAGGTTTATGCTGTTTTCTTTAATAGCCAAGAAATTAAATTAAAATAGTATATCTTAGTATGTTATTCAGAAACATATTTGTGGCTTGGGTGCTTTCAAAGTGCTTTAGTGCAGCTTCTAGAGATCACCTAAAAGCTTTAATTATATTATTTTACAGTCATTTTAATCACATCATTATTATTCTTTGGCTGAACTGAAATCCTAATGTATGTGCTGTGAATTACTATATTCAGAATTAATCTGAAAAGATTTCTGGATAAGGAAGAATGTGTGCAATGCACCACATTTTGAAAGTAGTATAATTTATACGGAGTCAGTGAGAGGAAAGGTAAACTTTAAGCCTTGTATTTTCTGGGATTACTTATGACTATAATAACTCTTATCCTTTTGGTTGATTTGACACTTTGGAAAAGATCTGAACTCACCTTTACTGAATGGAAATGATCTGAACTCACCTTTACTGAAGGCAGGCAAATTGAGCCAAATCTTTTGAAATGCCCTATTGATTTATGTTGGTGAAAAGCAAAACCCCCTGGCTTCACCTGTGTAAAGCTTTGGCATGGTCACCTAGTTTTGGTACAAATGTAGTGCGATTCTTGTGTTCTGTAGAACTGCTTTAAGAAGTTCTAATACAAATTAAAATACAAAGTAAAGTAAAATTTATGTTTTCCCACACAAATCCATTATGCATAATCCACTCTTGGCAAAACTTGTGCTTGTAAAGCCTCACTTAGCAAGATCATTTAGCTGTCATTCTTTAATTAATCTTATTTTTTTTAGTTGAATTTTAACATATCTTGTGTGAAACCTTTTCTAAGATTTCAAATGATACAAACATCTTCAAAGAGGACATTTTTTCTTTCAGAATTACAGCCATGGTGAACAAAAAGTTACTTGTTTTGTCAATAGATTGTTATTCTCCTAAAGAAAAGTAGTCTCAAAAATTTGGGTGAATGACTAACAAGAAAAGGAAAAGCAGATAATCACAGCACAGATACAACTGGGAGCTCATGTAAAAAAATTAAAAAATAAAAAATCAATTACTGCTAATAACAGGGATAGAACCACAGGCTGATCAGAGTTGATCTTATGAAAAAGTGTGTAAAACAAAGGGCAAAAGAAATATGCCACGGCAAAGAGAGCAGTATGAATTATCTGTCACTTTGTGCATTTCTTTTCTGTCCATGGAGTTTTCTCTCTTAAATACTGAAGGGTTTGTTTGAATAAAACCTATTTTCTTCATCTTCTGGTCCACTTAGGGTAGTTAGTATATGAGAAGGTTGCAGACATATTCCACCCTAAAACTCTATCCAATCTCACTTCATAAGAGGTGTAAGAAAAGCGCAAGTGATGGAACACCACAACTTCAAATTTATTGCTTTTTCATCTTTCCACAAAATGAAATTGTTTGGGTTTCTGTAAGACAGTCTGGCCTGTCTATTCAGCAGGGATATTAAAGCAGTTGTCCAATACTACTTGTTTCATGTGAATTTCTATTTATTTATATATCTTAATGCTGTGAGTTGGTTCAGCTTACTAGGTATTTATGGGGAATTATACAAGTGTTTATTAACTTAGGCTGCCACAGTTGATAACAAAGCACTGAACAATATTTTGGAGAAGCAATATTTTTATCTTTAGCTGCTACTTTTCCTTTTCTGTTGGTTGATACAGAAGTTAGTATTGTTTCAAAGGTGGCAGTGAGCATCTGGGAGCTGCAAGAGCCTCTTCCTTAACAAAAGCTCTGAATTTTAAAATGATTTCAGTGTTTCTTCATCTCCCTAATTCATGTAACATTCTCTAGGAAACAGGCTAATGCCTAGATGCTCAGGTGAAAGGGTTGAAGAGTTTCTGAATTCAAAGGAGCTTATTTAGCATGCAAGGATGCAGTGGATCACCAGCCTTACCCCAGAGGTTGGTCCAGCAATTCCAGGCACTGAATGACTCCTAAAGCCAGCCAGCTGCCATGAGGTTGCTCACAGGAGAGGCTGTCTGTCACTGCTGCTGTGCCTATTTTACCTTTTTTGTTTCTTTTAAATAAGGCCTGATCCAAGGTGAATGTGGGGTTCCAAAGCCCAGTGGGATCAGCTAGGTTCCAAACTGACTGACGTTTGCAACCAGCATCCAGTCCCTGAACAAGCCCAGTGGAAAATGACTGGCAGAGCTTTCCAGCAGAGGTGTGATCAGCCACATCAGTGAGCAGGCCAGGCAACAGGAGAGGGGGCACACCAAAGTGTTTTAGAGGAATGCTGCAGATAACCTCCACAGGCTGCCTTTGTGTGAGTGCCAGAGTGCAGGAATCACACATCCCTCCTAAAACACCCTTCACAGATATCTCACTACAGAGTCAAGACACAGAAGGTCTCTGCAGAGGAAAAAATATATTTTGATGTATCCGTCTCATCTTCTTGCAGTATTTAATACTGGGTGCAAACCTTTCCAGATTTCCCCCCACTGAAAGCATGGAGGGTTGCAGGTGCCTGGGCGTGATGGTTCTGGCTTCTTTTTTTCCTTGCTTGTGTCAGGATTTCCCATCTACACGGGAAATGTAGATGTAGAGTTCAGACTTGAATGTTTATTGTTTCTTATCTATGTACACTCTCACAAGGCCTGAGCTCTAACTAGCAAGTTAGAGAAATGAGGCAACATGGGGAGCTTCTAACCCTTCCCAAGGTTATTTAAGTGATAATTACCCATAACGAGATGACACCTATATTATTTAGACTTTTGATAGTGACCACCCAAGGCCTGCAATGAGGACTTTTTTCACCCAATTACAGAAAACCGACCAAACCCATGAAGAAAAAGAAAGAAGAAGGTGAAGAAGAAGGGCTTAGACAACACCTTAAATCCTCCATCTTGACTCACACACGTGACTATACACTAAAATCTTAAATCTAAGTTTTTCACCCTGTGAGATCACACAATATTATTCAAACTACACACCCACAACCCCAGTTCTATCACTCAATCTCAGGAGTCTATTCCAAGGCCTCAAGTCAAACACGGTGCTTGCCTCAGGGTCAGCACCCCTCAGGGTCAGAAAGCCTGAAATTTTCATCCTCCGAGGTTCCAACACCTGGGCAGTGAGGGATGGACGTGCTGTGCTGCCTCTGACTGTGCTGAAGTCCCCGTGCCTCAGGTCAGTTTGCTCTGCAAAGCCAGGCCCTCCAGGAGGACAAAGCTGAACACGATACCTGCGCACGTATAAATATTTTAGGTGTAAATAATGGTTCCTGGGGCATTTAATGATCCCTCCAGAAACAGGAACCTCTGCTATTGTGATCCTAATCATGGTGTAACTCTCACCTGTGAACGGGCTATTGTGTTTGACATCTGTGAAAGTCTGCTTCCTCCTTGGGCACGCTGCCCTCGCAGCGAAATGCACTAAATCTTCTCAGCAGGGAAAATGGCCTTAACTGATAGAGACAACATAGGCTGGAGTCCATAAAGATTTACTGTCCTCAGTGCAACTAAGCATTGAAGTCTTTGCCTCGTGAATTAGCTCTCACATGTATGTTGTTCCACTGATTCCTGAAGTCTACGCCCAGATCCCATAGAAGTTCAGAAGTAGGAGATGTGTGCATTTAATATGCAGGGAATTAAAGAGTTTACAGAAATGAATGTTAAATGTCAGCTGTGCTATGCGTGCTGTGTAATATATAAGAATAGCACATATTGAGAATGTATTTAAGTACAGTACAGCAGAATAACACCCAATCCCAAAGTGCAGCAACTCCTGCTGCTTGCAGAGGAGCCACCAAGGAGTCAGGGCAGTCAGTAAACCAGTTTCTTATCATGAGTCACAGCCAGGGATATCACTGGTGGTCCTCCTGAGCAATTTTACTCAAAATTCGAGATAGAAATCCTCCAGTGCCTTATTTTTATGATCTAGGCATTAAAAAAATTGCTTATTACTCTGCAGCTTAACTGCTACAGATTTATTGCTTTTTGACTTACTCATCTGAATTCATAATTGACATGTTTGGTATAGTTAGTGAAGATGGTCATTCCATCTTCTTTTTCTTTTAATTCTTCCTTTAGTAGAAAAAAAGTCCCTTTCTTCCTTGACTCCTACTTTATTTTGCAGTAGCAGCAGAGTCCTAAAAGATGGAAAGATTTGCAAATCACTTAATTTGAGAAAAAAATTTTTTGCAGAAAATTGGTAAATATCTTGTACTATGTGGCCCAGAATTACCTCAGATGGAAGGGGCCATGTTAATGTTTTATTTTGGAGATCAATATTTTATAGACTTGCTTCTCACTGTCAAGATTCATTTAGTTCATGACATGTAAACCTATTCTCATAAACGTAGCATTCATGTAAATATTACAGAAAATGAGCTTGTTAAGGGTTTTAAGCTGTCTCACAGGGTTCTGTAACATTTTCCTCTACACACTGTTCCTATGTATAATACCTAATTTTCTATCAAAGCAGCCCTGTAACAGAAAGAGTAACCCAAGCATAATTACCTCCTGATTAATCATCTCATTTGCATGTTTGCCACTCCAGTGCCTGTGGCAATCTTGTGCTGAACACAGATGGGTTCTTGGGTTCTCCTCACTTTTAGGTTTTGGTGCAGCTGCATGTGAAACCAGTGGTGGGAACAGCAACACAGATGTAGCTGCAGCCAGCCTGGAGAAACCTGAGCAGGGCAGTTTCACCTTTATTATGTGGAGCTGGAATTCCTTAGGGGTTGTCTCCTTCCCCACACATATTTAGAATTTTGGTACTAATCTCGCCCTTCTGCATCACATCCTAAATACATTTAACATGTGGCAGTGATTTTCATTCCAAGTGTGTTGTTTGGGACTCCTGTCACCAACAGTTGCTGAAATGTTCAGTGTCTGTCTCATGTGCAGTGTATTTAGTTTCTTTACAACTTCTTTCCTTTTTAGGCTTTTCTCTTAATAAAAAAGATAACTCGTTCTTCTAACCACAAATGGATTATGAGAAGTCTCCTCGCATCTCTAATACTGTCAAATAGATTAGGCATATTTTAGCTCTCTGAACAGCCAGCAAAGACAGAAATCTGGGCTTGATAAAACCAGTTTTCAGATTTACTATGGCTGGTTCTGTATTTCATCAGTCTCTAGCCACATTATAAAAAGATGCCAGGAAATAATGTTGTGCTCCGTGATTTATCACTTGCTTACACACAGATAGACATTTGTATCCTTTTCCACTGTCTCCCTCCCTTCTGTTCCTCCCGAGATTAACTGGGTTTGTAATTTGATGGTTTAGTTCTAGCACTTGTCTGTCAGAAGCAGCCATATTCATCCAGAAGGCTGTAAAAACAGGTGTTTAATATTATTGTCCACTGTGGAAGAATAGTAGCCAGTCTTGGTACAGATATCTGCGATTTTTTTGTGCTTTGAAAAGAGGTTTTGCTAAGTAAAGACACACTGAATTCACAGGGTATTACAAATTAGGTTGTCCTTTAGCACAAAACAAAGTGTTTGTGGAAGGGGTACATAGTTCGATTTTTTTTAAAGGTTTTCTCCTAAATATTCCGAGTATTTTGCATTATCATTTTAAATGGATTGCAAGCACTCCTTAGCTCCTTCAAAGCATTTCTCCTATGCTATAACCAAGATAAAGTTACTTAGCTTCTCTTTGTAGTACAAAAAGTTGTTTAGGTAAAACTGCAGCTCAGCCCCAATGGAAGAAGTTCAGTGATAAAAATATAGCAGAGGTTTATTTCTTTGTCTTTGAACTCATAGAAAATATAACTCCTGGAAGAGGTAGAAAATTTGCATAGAAGCAGCTAGATCTGCTGAAAAGGAGTAACTTAAAAATCCAAGGATTTTCCCTGACTAAATAACTGAGGTTCTTTTAAAAATGCACGTCACGAAAGCTATTGCCTTGAAGTTAGTGGAAAACTAACTATATATTAGTTAGTTTGAGCCCTTTGAGCCCTTTGAAGATTGAGGTTCTGAAATAAACAGCATTTTATAAAAATTTGAGGGAAATTAAAAGTGAAAATAAGTCATTAAGAGGACAATGATACGTGCAGTATGGATAATGCATTGATAACATCACTAATTTTTCTGANTTATTTTACACTTTTTTATTTTTTTTTCCTTTGGGAGCCACTTAAATCTCTTCCGAAACTATGTCCTTTAAATTCTGATTACTTAAATTATTTAAGTTTTTTACTGTGCTTCCAGATGGTATTAGCAGAATCCTTTGCATTATCTGCAGTGTAGGTGGTAAATACCTGGCTTTCCTAATTTCCAAAAGACTCTGGCCAGCATGGGAAATTAAATTTAGAGAGCAGCTTGATTTACAGCACGAGTGAATTTGCTTCCGGGACATATTCCCCAAGGCTCCGGCCCCACTAGCACCAAAATAGTTTTACTTTGAGGTTCCTGGGAGTGAAACTAACTTGGAACTTGTAATTCATTGAAATACACCAGAAATTAACTTCTAGAATGAAAAATTTTAACATAAAATCAGAAAATTGCTGCTAATAATAATCACTTAAAAAATAAAAAAAAGTCTGATTGTCATCTATCTTCCTGCCTTTTCTTCTCTCTGTTTCTCTCAACTTTTTTAAAAAAAAAACAAAACAAGTTAAAGCTTTTAATTTTCAGTTTTAGAACCCCTATTAGAATAAATTAGAGTTGTATTAGAATGCAAAACTCTAATAGTGGTATCTTTGCACTGTTTTTGTATTGTCATCATTATAATAGTCATCTAGCACCTTTCTGAAATTGTCATTTTCATTAACTGCTTAGCAAGAAAGAGCCTTGTTAAATACCGTTCATTGAGGTGAACATTCCTGTGAAGTTAATGCATTTCCCTGGGCAGCAAAAGTGATCCCTGCAGAGTTCTGGAATACGATGCCTGGTGGTATTGATTTTGTATGTGTGTTCATGCCACATTAACAGCAGCTGAAGGTAAATGGATTTTGGAACCTACAGCATAAAGGATGTGCAGACCCCGCTTCCAAATGCATGTTTTCATAACATGAGCCTTTGTTAGAGAGCTCAGTTTCACCATTTTCCTAAAAGTGCCAGCTGTTACTCATCAGGAATTGTACGGTACCAGGATCTGCTCTTGGACTTTTTACCTGATTCACATGTCGTTCATGAAACAGCCCCTGCCTTATGTTGTCTTTCTGTCACTATTTAACTGACAGAATTTGAACCAGTAACCTATAGGTGACAGGCAATATATTCCTTAATTCTCGGAGTATTCGGATCCTGCCACTATTCTGTTCATAATTCAAGATTCAGAGCAAATGACATTTTAGCATATTTGTAGCCCACAGTTCAATATAAAGATACATTCTCTTCCAAATTCTATTCTACTCTTTGAGGGTATTTCCCAAATTTCTCCCTCTAAAGATCTTTACATATATCTTTTAGATCATGTCTACACTTTTTCATACTGAAGGTTCAAGGTGATTTGAGTGACTTTTTTTCTATTCTATGTCTGGAAATACTTTAAAAATAAGCAAGAATTTTAAAACTGTGTCTGTGCTCTACTGTGCTGACAGGTTAACATCCATGCATTCAATTCTATAGTATAATTTTTGGAAGGCTTCCAGAGCCTCAGGTGGTGGAATTGCCATGTTCCTTCTAGGCCAGCACAAGAATGAGTTTTTAAAAAAGGCATATTTCAGGTTCTTTGAGCCCTTTGAAGAAGCAAGAGTTGGTTCTTCAGCATCTTCATTCTGAACACCAAAGCAAGGCTTGAAGATTTTAGCCCACCATCACCATGTATGTTTATATGTAAAGAAAACTAAAGAAAATCCTGAGTGATTCTAGAAATTACAGACATTTTATAAACTGTAATAATTCTTGAGGATAATATACCAGACTCTAAAGATCCTTAATGTCTTTTAAGCTGGTGAAATGTTAATATTTAGGACTCCATTGTGTTTGTGGCTGTTTTGGTTGCTTCTTTTTTAACTTCACAGTTTCTAAAAAAACATGTACATACTTTTAGTTCTAGAAGTGCAAAATGTACAACAACTATTTGAATTCAGTTACTTTAATAATGTAGTTTCAACAAGACACAGTTCTTGTATCCTTACTAGTTTTAAATATTTTGAAGATTTTTTTTTTCCTGCAGGTAATTAATGATGGGACTGTAGTTGTTCTTTCCTGTGTCTCTTACTCAAGATCATAGATTGCATTAAAGTATTTTAAGTGGTTTTGCTAGTTTAGACAAAAAACTGAAACAAACAGGCAAATGTAAAGAAACAGACTATGTGAAACCTTGAATCATTAACTGAGCAATCAGTCACTCAAACCTTAAAATTTAGAATTTGTCTTTCCTGTTCTTATCTGCAGAAGAAACAATAGGAATTACCTACAGCAGGGCATCTTGTATGTGGGTATTTTTGTTGAAAGGCCGTAAACATTAAGATGTGTTTTAAGAGCTTGTTTACACGCCTATGAATAAAAAGATATTTCCTTGGCCCTAAAGTGACTGCAACAAAAAATTTTCTGAGGAAGCACAGAGATTGCTTTATTAATCAACATGTTATCAATACGCAGTTCATTCTAGCCACAAGTCCTCATGGAATGATCCACCAAATAAAAAATCAGGTAAAGCAGGGATACATCTTAGGTGCTGGCATTTTATACCCAAGGTACTGAACTTCTGGTGATTTTCAATTCAGTCAACAAATGTCTTGCTGTCTGAATAATGAAATATTTTCATCTCTAGAAGTCACTCAGTATTTTACTCTATTGCAGAGAAAACTCTCATGCCAGAGGAAAACTTAAAAATCAGGGCTTGGGCATTTCAGTGGTTTCCCTGACACAAGCTGCTGGTGCAGTTTTAGGCCACGGAGCTCCCTAATGGACAAAGGGCTGGTGACAAAAAATGAGAAAATGTAGTTTCTGATAACAGATTGATATAAAAAGAATCAGAAATAATCACGTTAGGACAGTTTAAAGTGTGACTTTTTCTGTTGCTATTCCATCTGGTAACAGCTGTCTGTGTTTCTATAATAGCTCCATACAAGAACAAGTAAATTCTTCTGATGATGTTAAGAAGAGAAAAGAATCTTTCTTGTGATGTACATCTGTAATTAATGTTTGTGTCCTCCTTTTTTAATGATGAGAATGGTGTAAATCTGTGATTCTTATGCCTTCACTACTTGCATTTCTACTGTCAGATGAGTACATTGCCAGCTTGTACAAGGAGTGTGATACATTTCTATGTACAAAATTGGTAACAGACCAAACGCCTCACAAATCTTCAGCACAATCTCTCAAATATCCCAGATCTGGAAATTCCTCATGATGAGATGGTCTCCGCAACTTGTCTTTCTTTCTTCTGACACCACACAAAGTAACACAAGCCTAATTTTGAGCATGTGAAGCGAGTGCATTCTGATTATTCAGAATGCAGAGTCGTGTTTCTGCCAGGGCGATGAGTTTGCATAGTGGGGAATTTCAGCTGATGGCTATCTCAGAGTTGGTTGAACCACATAAAAGAGGGACAGGCATGGCATACATAGATGGAAGGCTTTTTTGTAGGAAACCACGATTTGGTGGTTTAATATAATATCTGTTGATTCCACAATAAATCAATGTGGTAGTAATTTCTGTGTCCTAGCTGTTACACGAGATTAGACTTTGTAAGCTTTGTGTGGTTTGCATAAATGAGATGAGTAATACCACATTCAAATTTTGAATTGGTCTTGATGGATGCAAGTACTGAACTAGAATTTGCTGGCAGTTTCTTCTTGCTTATATATAAATACGTTACTTTGTAATTTTAGTGGTTCTTTAATAAAAATGTGCTCAATCAAGCATCTATGCTGATACCCAAGCATCATGAGATCCCTTCTCCTTTTGTGTCACACATATCACTTTTAGCCAGCTGCATTTGAAATTGTTTCTGGTCTCAGCTTTGCAAAGTTCTGTTCTGATGGCCCCAGGATCCTTCTGAACTAGATGCATAAAATTACATTTAAACAAGGAGATCTTTTTAATTTTGCCTGGTTTTCTGTCATATGTTTACCTATGCTTTCAATCCATAATTATCTTCACAAGTATTTACACCATGTCCAGAATAATAGATCTATTACATCTGTCCTGAATTCTACAGTGAATGAAATGCAATTCTGGTTCATTTGCTTAGTTTTTTTTGGGGGGAGGGGGTTTAAATGTGCTTAGATCTTCTTTTCTAGAAATGAACCTCTACATGCAGTTTTTGAGGATAATTTTTTTCCAAGTCTCTAAAGAGAACTGAAAATGTGTAGACATCATCACAGAAGCAAAAGTTAGACAAAGGCAAACACAACTGAAGTAACTGATGGGTGAAAAGTCAGTCACATTGTATGTGGGAGGATTAATCCTCCCTCAGCATCTCAGTTTTCTCATTTTCATTATGCTTCACACATAGAGTTTCACACGTAAAAGTCTAGGTGAGTTTAAGGAAGACCTGCATGTTCTACTTTTTTCCTAAATTGGGCTAGGAAAGGAAATCAGACTTTTTCTGTAGCCTATAATAAAGTTTTCACAGCTGTGCTATGATTGCTCACAGACTAAGCATTCCCTACGGAAAAGATCCAAATCCCATCTGAGATTAGTGGAAGTCTTTGGATCCAGCTCAGAGTAATACAATAACATGTAATCTCTGTCACAAAATGCAGCTGATATTTCATCCTTCGAGATAACTTCCCTGCCACCAGCATGAGGGCAAACAGGAGATCAGCAAAGCAGCAGGAGAGTCCAGTGGGTCAAACACATCCCCAGTGTCTCCTCTTTGGCTTTTATATTTGAAAAGCAGGACAAATTTTACTGTACTAGTTTGTAGAGGAGCGTTTACAACAAATTCTAAAATCAAATCCCTGAAAAGTGATTTTTTTTGCCCAATTTTTTAAGAAAAAGTATTCTTATGTTGTCACTCTATTTTTTTTTTTCTTGACTGCCTTTGAAACACCACTTAGGTAAAAGGAAAAAAAAAAAAAAAAGGCCAAACCATCTGATGTACTTTGCCTTCTTTGTTGAAGTTCCACTGAGTCATTCTGAGATAAATGGAATTTTCTTCTTCAATCCAAAGCTTAATTATGGTAATTAGCCTGGGCAATTTGTAAAGTTTGGCACTCAATTCAGCTCCTAATATGCATAAGCCTCTTTCTGTTACAAATTGAGTAGGTTTAATCAGTTTTAAAAAGACAGTGTCTCACTATGTCTGCGTGGCACACTCTTAGATTTTCAGATTGGTTGTTATTCCAAACTCTGCTACATCATTAGCAGTTCTGATATTTTTAATATTCATGAAGCTTTCATTTTAGCATTAATCCCCAGCATCTGTGATTATGATGGGTACTTTTGGGAGCTGTCTATTGTGTCTCTACTGAGAATGAAAAGCCCCGCAGTTCCTGGCAGTAAATTAACCCTCACAATGCCAGTTGGTGCTGAACTCCTTTTGAAATGTTGCCTTCTGCTATGTTCCTTTCTATTCAGATTTCACACTAAGGTCTGATTCCCTCAGCAGACACAAGCTTCGCTTCATCCTGACAGCCATCTGTGACACTAAGAATTTTTTTCCTTTTTTCATTCAAAGAATGTATCTTTCACTGTGTGCCTTTCCCCCCCAGATTCAATATGGTAATCAGATGGGAGAAAAATGGAGTCCAGAATGCAGCTTTCTATAATAAAAGTGAGGAGATGAAGGCATTAAAGAATTTTATTTTTCATGGATGCAAGGAAAATAGAAGGATTTTTTTGGGGATTATTTTTTTCCTAATGTTGATGGTAAAGTCTCTTTAGAAAGGGATTTTTTTGCTAAACTTCAAAATGTGATTCTACAAAGACCTTTGGCTGTGCAAACGAAGTCTAGTGATTGGAGATCAGGCTTTGGGCACTGTCTCCCTCTCTGCTGCTAACTTGTGCAGTACAGCAAATTAAGCCTTATTTTCCTTGTTTTCTGTTTTAGAGCTCTAAGCATTTGAGGGCAGAAACCCTCTAGCATTATTTACATTGCAATATCAGGTCACCTATTTTAGACATGCTATTTTAGGTCTTATCTCTAGCTGGCAAGTACTTGATAAATGAAGACAGACTCTTCCAGTCATAGTTTGACTTCAGGTGCTTCAGACCACAATGGAGGTGGCATCAAAATTAGGATGGCAGGGATAGAGGGTGTAAAATATGCACACTTCCTTTTCCTGCTGTGCAAAGCACAAAGATGTCAGCATCAGCAGGGCATAAAAGTCCAGTAGAATAAAATAGCACTATTTAAAGGAAGTTTTTATGCACTGCCATGACTGTGGTAAGAGTGTTTCACAGCTTGTCACACTTTGTGCCAGATGTGGGACTCCCCTCATATCCTGAAGAAGTTTTGAGCAGTTTGGGCCAGCTTTGGGTTGCTCTGTAGGATCTGTCAAAGCGTCTCCTAACATGGATTGTCTAAAGATTGAAGTCTCTCTTGGCAAGTGTCACCTGCTCTTAATTGCCTTAGCAGGGTCCCCTCCTGGGCTCTGCTACCTGATCACACAAGTGCAGGGTTGTCAGGATTTGCTTTTTCATCCATTGTTCCAAACCTTCTTTGTCTCAGGCTGCTTAGAGGTTTTGCCTGCCTGGTAGGAACAAAATGAAATTTCTGTCTTAAAAATGGATACAAGTAGATGGATTTCAGTGCATTATAAAGAAAGGTGAAGCATCCTTTTGTCTTTATTCATCAAGCTTTTTCTCCAAGACTGCTTTACTGAAGAACAGAATTTACTGCCTGTAATTACATAGATTTGGAGAAATATAGCTGTGGCTAAGTTGTTACCCTGAAAGACAATTGGTCTGACATTGGGAGCCATGGATTGGCCTTGCTGCTAAAGCAACTGTAGTGTCTGTGAAGGCACCTGCCAGCACCCACTTCCAGCAACGTGGGGACCACAGAAAGAGCTCCATCAGCAGCAAACACAGTGAGAAAGCTGGGAGTGTGCTGTGAAATGAATCACAAGCCAGACAGGAGCTGCAGAAAAAGAACAAGACTGAAGTGTCCTGATGATGATGATGCCTAAAGTTTTAGCTTTCATGTTTTTCAGATTCTGCCTAGGGGTGTAGTTCTGAGCCTCACATTAATTAAGCTCTCTTCACAGAGTAAGTAGGCAAAACAAATCCTTTTCCTGTTGAAGACCAAGGACAACTTTCAGGCCCAAAAGCACAAACAATGGTGGGCTGAAGGGAGGAACAAGAAGGATTGGCCCATACAACCTGAAACTGCAATTGGACAATTAAACCCCAATATGCAAATGAACCAAAACTTATAGAAGTGTAGGACCTCGTGCCCGGTTGTCCATTTTGTGACCATTCTGAGTCCACCTTGGGTGTAGCCCTGGTCAGGCCCTGTCCTGCCCAAGGTGTACCCTAAAGGCCTTTCAATAAATACCTACTTTAATCTCTAGCTCTGTCCAGTCTCTGTTCCAGGTCAGACTTCCCAAGGCATCAATGACAAGCATTTCTGATGTCCTTATGGGACAGTCCTGGGTGCCTGGAGCACTAATGGGGACCAAGGTTGGGCACACACCAGTGTGTTTTCATGGTGGACTGTGTGGCACTGCTTCAAAGCTGGTGTTGGCATCCTGAAGGCTTAAAAGTCTCCCTGTGGCAGACTCTTCCATACTTCCTCAGTGTTTCTAGGAATTCTGGCAGCAGGAGCATGCTGGCATGCAGGTGTGCACTGCAAGGTGTGCAGTAGATTCTATATCCATAATAATGTCCTTACATCACAGACCTTTAGATTGCACCTTCTTCTCCTCCATTGCAGCAAAGGAGTGCAGAGGGCTGACCATCCCTTGGCACTGCTATTATTATATTCCTCCCAGCTGTACAGCCCTTTCAGAACAGAAATCTCAGCTCAGATGTTAGTTTTTAAAGCTTGGCATACTTTGTAATTGTTGTGCTGTTTATAATGCCCTGGGAACAGCGTATAAGTAGATTGCTAGTGCAAGAAAGCTCGAAACTTTTCTTTTTTCTTCACTTTGTTGTGCTGTGACTACAGTTTCTCTGGTGTTTCTTGAGAAATACTGGATGTTCTGCCCATGTTTGTGGGCATCCCAAGGCTCCCTGGTGTCTGGGAATATTAGGAAAGCATATAGAATTTTCATTTACTATCTGGACAACATTCTGGTTCCTTTAAGGTAAGAACACTCTGCTACTCTATGAGTCTTTACAAATGAAGTGCCACTTTTTTCACTGGTTTGGTAGAATACCTGTTACAAAGTGTATTTTCTCAGCGTAGACCCAGATTCTCAGCAGATTCTCAGGTTCTCAATCTGTAGATCAGGTTCTGTGGTTATCTGATCCGCAGCACAGAAATGACGAATAACGTCAAGTACCAAGGATGGAATTTAACAGAGGTTCAGTTTTTATTAAGAAAGGAACAAGAGCTTTGCAGTCTAATAAATGAGAGAAAGGTGATGGTTGGAATTTGATTTAAGGAAGCAGGACTTTAAAACATAATTCCTCCTGTGTAATTTAATAGCCATTGAGGAAGTACTGGAATCTACAGTATGTGGTCTGTTAATCTAATTAATCTACCCTAAAGGTTAAGTCACACACCCCACAAGTTTAAGTGGATTTTGATCAGGTTTTACTGGGCCTATAAAATAGTGAATATATGAGGATGTCCAGATTTACTTGTGTTTGCATTGGAAATAGCTCAGCTTTGTAAAGTCGTGCATTGATGTATGTGCACACACGGAGGAGCATTTTTATTTAACCTGCTCTTTCCAAACATAACACACTGTGGATTTAAGAATTGATTTTTATGATGCCAAATGTCATTGAAAAAGTGCAGCAAAAAAAAAAAAATAGAAAGTTGCCAGTAAAAGTAGGTGTTAAAATGAATCTTTAATGCTAAAGCCCATTATTTTTAAAGATGTAAAAGAGGACCCCTTTTAGTCCCATGCCACATTTGGTGCCCCACAGGTTTTTGTCCTTGGTTTGCATGCACTCTGTCATCCTGAGAAGCACTGAATGCAAAGACCAATCTTCTGTTCCTCATTTTTCTTCAGTTGCAACCAGATTTCTGTGACAATGGCTCGTCATGAGAAAGATCAGCCAAAATTAACCTTTCTCCCAGAATTTCAGATGAGTAGCAGCTTATCATATCTTGCAGTAAGCTAAATGCTGGTCTGACCTAAGAAAAATTCAGTTAGGACTTAACAATACCAACTCCAGGTGAACCTGAATCTATGGAAATCTGTAGAGCAGTTTGGGTGACAGAGACTTTCCCCATTGTTTAGTCTAAATCTTCATTCTCTGTTCTATCAGGCCCCAAATTCTGCTTCTCTCTCCATGGCTTTCAATAGGTTTTGTACCTTCCTGCAAACAGCATAAATATGCAGCATAAATACACGTGTCAATGCAATTCTGTTTGAAGGTTCTCATTCATTTGCCAGTACATCTGCTACTATTACAGTTATCAAGGTGACAAGCCCCAGAGAAAACCTACACATGAAAGAGACCTTCAGCAGGTAGGGCAGACTGCTACATGTTTTTGAGGATCTCCAAGAGTTTCTATTGCCTTCGCCTTCCCCCAGAGGTTTTTCTCATCTGCATTTAGCAGTAAATGCTGCTGGTGAGGCAGTGCTCAGGTTTATCACAGGGGTCACTTGTAAGGGTGGGCACATTGGCAGATTCTTTCCACGGATTTCTTCTACATATCATTGTAGTTGAGCTCGTTCCAAAACGAAAATTGTTGCCTACCATAGGAGAAAATTACGTAATGAGGCTCTAGAGAACATAAATATTTAACCATGTTTTTAAATACATTCAAATATGTTTTAAATACATGCAAATATGTGTGGAGAGGGGAGGGGTTAGTGGAGGCAATACATTCAAATAAACATGTTCGATATTCTATTGTATAACATATCAACCCTGCAAATTCAGACTAATTAGTATTTTGAGCTCTCATGGTGTTACTAAACCACTGGCACCAGATGAATAAAATGTTTAGAAAACTTTTTTTTTTATGATCTTATTGGTGCATTTACCCATATCAATGACCAAAATTTATCTTGCTTTAGCAAATCAACAGATTTCTTTCTTCTGCTAAATGTTTCTGGCAACGCAGACGGAGAACACAGCAGTCGGGGCCCTGCTCAAAGGCACAGATAACTGAATGGGTTACTTCCTACATTAAAACCAGCTTGTTGACTTGGCAAAGAGCCCTGGTCAAGTAATACAACCAGTGCTGCTGCCATTTGTTAATTCTGCATAATTAAACACCAATTATACATAGTATTGTTTTCTAGCAGGCTTCTCAGCTGGCTTTTCTTTATTATGATTCTGTGCCAGTTTCCTTCCTTATTACTAAGAAGGTCTTTTATTTGTTATTATAATTAGGAGGTTTAAAAGATATCAAATTTTTCTAAAGAGAGAATAGGAAATGATTATGGAAGTTGGCATATCATTTTACATGAGAGACACAGCATATAATAGGTATTTTGATTTTTTTTTTTGCATAATCTGAGGAATCTGCACTGCATTATTATAGGACTCCCCAGAACAAGTCTATTAGTGAATATGTAGTAATAAATGAATGTATTTACAAACCATCCCCAAAGCCTGTCTTCTTGGAGACACCAGGAAATGCAAACATAGAACTAATATTAATTTCTCAGCATTTTCCTCCTCATCTAGCAAGGCTAAGGCCTATTGAAATGAACAAAGCATCTGCTTAACTGCTGTTTTAAGGCATAAAACTCAGTATTCTGTTGAAGTTGTAATATTTGATGCTTCCTGTCATATTACTGAATGCAAATGAAGACTGTATCAAAGGATGTTGGTGATTGTCCTGGTGCTTTTAAACTGTGGTGTCGTCAGGGATGCAGCCCTATCAGGAATGATGATGGACAAATTCCAAGAAAGGTTTTGCCTGTGTGGCTGGGAATAGTGGAACAGGAGGAGCAGAAAGTTGGAGGCTGATTTTATACTTCTTTAGAGTTTACCTTTCCCTCAGTACTGAGGAAAGTATCTGTTATGTAGACTTAATATTTATTTCTAACTACTTAAGTTCACAAAAATATCCTGGAAAAAGGTTGTTTGGGTTTTTTTCCTCTTTCTTTATGATTATTTATATAACAGTGTGACCAAAGGGTAATACGTTCAGCCAAAATAGGTATGGGAGGTCCCTAGAGACTCTGAGTGTGTATAATACAATCCATAAATTTTCTTGTTAAAAGAAAAAAAGGAGAGAGGGAAACTTTCATGCTTGATAATCATTATAATTTAAAAGCTCAGGAAGGATGTTAACTGTCTATGACTCTTAATCCATGGATTATTCAGCTGTCACATACGCACACTGAATCTCTATGCAACATCCTCATGAACTTTATTGAGAAATGTTTCTGGGAGTCAGCAGCTGGAGCTCATTTCTCAGCCAATTTTTTTTCTTCCCTCTTATCTCCTTGTGACTCTCCTCTCTTTATCTATTATTTCCTTCCTTTGAGTCCACATAATTATTGGTCCCCAAATGAAAATGCAGAGTTTTGAGCTTGGTAGCTCTCAGTCCTTCATTGACTGGATCACAGGCAAACTCAGCTATAAAGAGGAGAAGATGTAGTTGCCTGCTTAACCTGCAGAGCCACGAGGTTAATGGGACTTCCCACAGCACATTATGAACAGGACAAAAGGCTTTGTGAGATGAGGCTTTTGGTTCACGTTACAGTTTTGTCAATGGAGCCATTTTAAGTTGCAATTGTCAATAAAATCTTTCCTTGACTCTGTTTCAGAATAGGTCAGCTGTTTTGGATCATGTGTGCGGTGTGTGAAATGTATATTTCAAATTCCATAAGCTTGGTAAGACAATACTGTTTGTCTTGCTTTGAGAATCATGGTATTTTGGCATGCTCTTTGGACCTTTTATTGTCCTAGCTGTTATTCTTCCTGTCTTGGGCATATACTTTCATTTTCTTTCTGGTTTAAATAGAAGATTTAAAAAAAAGTGTGATTCTAGGATTGTTTCCAAATTAGTATGTAGATACAGCATCCCTACATAAAGAATCCCTTTCTTTTACAGCTGCATCTAACACAGTGGAATTTAATTTGTGAACCACTTTTACCACAGAAGGCTTCCTTTAAGTCTTTTATCCTGAAAGAAATCTTTTAGAGGACACCCCTGAAAATTTTGAAGGAAAGAAACAGAAGGAATTACAATGAAAAAGACATATACTTTTTTGTTTGTTTGTTTCTCAATGGAATTTTTTTTTAAACAGCTCTAGTCTCAGGGATGTCATTTATTATGGCTATTACAATAATTCCCCAAATATGGCAGGTGTTGAATTGTTTCATTGATGTAGTCAAACCTGTTCTAAGTTTTGAAATATTAGTTTGTATTCAAAAGAGCTGGGATTACACCTCAATCCAACAAAAGCTTCTGAAACGCAGAGATAATTTCTCTAGAAGTTTGTGTCATTGATTTCTACAGCTTTGTTTAAAGAGCACTCCCCAGTCTAGGCACTAAGATTTTGCTTGAAGCAAAGCACATTAATCCTATTTTGGATTAGGATAAGTGGGGAATACATGCATAAAACTGGGTCACAACAGTATAATGGCTGCAGCTTGACTTACCTCCCCTGAATGCCAATTTTTATTTACATTCGCATGCATTTATTTATAATTATTTATATATGCACAAGCTGAGTGTATTTTGATATCCCAGTGATTAATTGTAGAATGATGTGATAAGGTGCATTTATGGTGCACCTGGGACTGCTCCCCTGCCGCCGTGCTCCTGAGGCAAATCTGGTGTCACCCCCAACAGTCTTCCCAGGATCAAAGGTTGAAGGTCACCTGGCTAACAAACCATGAAGGTTAGAAACAGGAGCATCAAACCATGAGAAAGGATGGGCCCTCAGCTCTGCCTGGGGAGAGCATTAGCCTCAAGCCATGGACTGTCCCAAAACACTAAGCCTTAAAAAAAAGTTAGTTTTATGTCTATAAAAGCCATTTCGTAGTTCAGCTGGAGTTTTTCAAGCTAAATTTATTTTTCTCTGCTTCTGGACTGAATAACAATGCAATTCCCCTCCTCTCAGATTTGGAAATAAAAAAAAAAAAGGCTGGGAAAATGTCAATACAATATAAATAACTTGGGGAAAAATTTTGGAAGATAATTTTACCACACAACAATGACACATGGACCCTCCATATGGCAGTTGTAGATGCCAAGATTTTTTTGTCTGGACTTCTTTGTCTTGAAAATAACCTGGGTGTGCTGCTGCTAGCCCAGCTCCATGAGGTAAAAATATTTAGACCACATTATTTATTCTTTCCAAATTAGACGTTTTTCTAGATCTAAAATGTCACTAACTTCTCAAACTACAGAAGAGCAAGCTGTTGTAGCTTCTTCACCTAGACATGATCAGTTTGGTGTGTGACAAGTGCTGCTTCTATGTAATAGAGAATAAAAAAACCCCTCATTTTACAGTTCATTTCATAATTAGCAGAACCTGATGCAACAGTCTTAGAAGCTCCTTATGAGGTTTCTGCAAATGTGGGGTTTGTGTGCAGTGAGACACTGGGAAGAATGAAAATAATATCTGGTTTGTATGATTTCAGGATCAGGGTTCTGTTGTGAAACATGATGTTTAAATGCTTCTGAGGGCTTCTATAGCACCATAGAAATACCAGAAACCGCTTTGACACTAGTTTATAGTAATGACAAAACTTAATCTGTTAAAATTTGATGTTCATATTCGATAGGCAAAGTTCTATTTGTAGCTTAGTTGTCTCATACTAACTAAGTTGAGATTTTAAGACTAAGTTGTTGTTAATAGTTTAAGAGACTTGCAGAAAAAAATATTTTGATCACTTAACATATTAATATTTCCCTTTTGTTAAAGGAAATCCCTGTTGTTGTTTCTAGGATGTGAATGGTGCTATGTAAGACAAATCATTATTTTACAAAATACTGAATACTGATGGAGGTTGATAAAAACACTGGGTTTCAGGAGCAGTGGCAAGTTTAGGCTCACAATACCTATTTCTTTTTTAGGGTACAGCAGCTGATGTTTCTCAAGATGTAATTACAATGCAGATACAATATCCTCTTTGAAGTATAAGAGTAGTGAGACAAGAATTGTGCTTACACAATTCTTAACCTTCTTAAACATTGAAAATTTCAGTGGTTAAGAAATGTCTTAGATAAATGTATGCTTCATAACTTGACAAACTTCCAGCTTTTTACCAAACCAGTATATACATTTAATTTATAGTAATAGCAAAGACATGAAGGTGCATTTCAATTTTCTATGGATGTGCAAATTGTATAATTCATTAGTATTTTATTCCCATTTGATAGAAGGGATAGAGAGAGGCTCAGGAATAGACCCAGAGAGGTCTCTGACATCTTAGTAACCTGTCTGAATTTGAGTACTTTTGATCTGATCATGGTAACTCAGCAAGAAAGTGACAGATTAAGATATTTGATTTCAAAAGTAAGCAGCTGAGATGGTCTCCAGGCTAGCAGTCTTTCTTTCAAAATGCCTGTCACTCCTTAAGATTTCCTCTGCTTTAAGTTGTCTTGATTCTAGGAGCCTGAGCATTCTCTAAAGTAATTTTTTTCCTTTGTTTTCTTCCCAAGCAACCAGTCACAAACTGCTTCCTGTAAATTAAAGCAACTTTTGTAAGCATAACCTTATTTCTGTAGCACATACAGAATTTTGCCTGGGGAATCAATTTTCTTTCAAAAAAAATGGGAAGAGGGCTTACATTTTGCTTTGCTGGGAAAAGGACTAGCAGGAAGAGAGAAAAATAGAAGACAGCAATCAAAGCATTTTATATTTGACTTCATGTTAGTCATATAAACATAAACCTAGGTTTTTAAAAAATGAATTTAACATTTAAATGTGTTTTGAAAAAGCAGGCATTAAACTTGTGTCTTATTCAGCATATTACAGATTAACTATTATATTAAATACAGTCAGTGGAAGGGAAAAATTGATTACATGTTTACTGATCCTTTCATAAGAATTGGAAATGCTCCTTTTTATGCTAATCAGTTAGTTATTTATTGGCCTGGAAGTGTTCATGCAGCCAGGAGATGGCCCCATTTAAACTTTAATAATAACCTTTGGCTTGCTTGATGCCTTGGGCTAGCTAGGTTAAACTTTGAAACTAGTCAACCTTGTACAGAGTGAAAGCTCTGAAAGATCATCAGGGGTCTTGTGACATTCACTGGTGTCCTTTTTCTCTCTGCATTAGTTCCAACACCACAGTCTTCTAAACATGGAGCTGGAAGCCTTGGTTGTGGAAATCTGGAGAGCATCTTTCTTCAGAAAACTTGTCTCTAGCCACAGTGGCGTCTCAGATGTTCAGCTAAAATGAGATGATAATATTACCTTCTCCATCTTGCAGACTTCTCAGGAAAATGCATATAGTTCACCTTTTGAGAGCATTCAGCAGTCCTGTCTGTGAATTAAATGGTTTTAAAGAAGTCTGATTCCTGATCATTCAGTGACCATGCACCTCAAACATTTTGCACTTCACTTTCTTGTGATCTATTCTCTGCACCGGGACAACACTCTGAAAGGGTCATGAAATTAATGACTAAGAGGTGCCTTGGGAAGTTTTAGGTGGGTCAGCCATGCAGCTTCACTTCTACAGTTTCCTACGTTTCAAGTTTGTGGCTTTGTGACCATAAGAGTGTACAGGAATATTTTTACTTGCAGAGGTTTTTGGTTGGGAGTTGTAGAGGGTGTTGTATCATAACTGCATATTAGTTGTCGCTGTTCAATAAAATGACTGGTCTCAAGGTTTGTTGAAAGAGCCCGTGTCTTGCTACACTCATTTCAATGAGGCTCAGGCAGCAGTCTGCACTGTTTCCAATCCCTATTCATTATCACTTATTTCTCTTGTCTGTAGATGCCTGCAAACCATAAAGACAGAGGAATCAGACTTACAAGGGATGGCTTTCACCCCCCTAAAGGGATTCCTGAGAATATTAGCGGGATGAAAGCGAAACTCTGTGTTTTCATCCCTCTGCTTTTCTCCCCTTTCCACGCTATAATTTCATCTCCTCCCCTCCCCAGCAGCAGCAGCTGTGGCTGAGCTCCAAAGGGGCCCTGGAAGTTCTCCCAAGGGCACCTCCCTGACCCCGCTGGGGCTCCAGCCTCAGCTGCAGCAGGCGGGGGCTCTTCCCAAGGCCAGGCTTTCCCTGTGGTTGAGCACCGCAGGAGACACCAGCATGATTTCACCAAGTGTCCTTGTCCAACAGGAAGTCTGGTTCTTTTTTCCTCAGATATCTGTTTTCACTTTTTCCAGTGGTAAAAAAAAATAAAAAATACGAAAGAAATCAATTGTTTTCTTAAAAGGAGCCACAGGCTGGACCAAATGTGTGCTCTCCCTCTGCTCCCTTTTGTTTTTCTCGAAAGAGATTAAATAAGACTGTAAGGCAAACTTCACCTCCCACCTTACAGCTCCCCTTGACCTTGAAGCAGCTGAGGGAAGCCTCTGTGAATACAGGTTTTACACAAATGCATCCTAAACTTTTATCATATTTTCTGCTGACAAAAATTGTAACACTTGTAATCTGAAGCATTGAAAAAAAAAAAAGCCAGGAGTCTTCAGGCTTGATTGGGGAAAAATGCTTGCTGTTGAGAAAGAAGTTTTTTAAACAAAGAAAATATCAAAAAGATCCTTGCCAAGATTCAACTTTCCAAATATACATTGAATAAAATAATAACTGACTGAATTAGTCTGGGAATGAAGGATTGATCATTAGTTGAACTGCTAAGTTGAAAAATGAAAACCAGTTGTACAAGAATAGTTACATTTTGTAAGAAGGAATCCAAAGAAAAAAAATTACAGTGCCTCTAGATTTTTTAAAAGACACATTGTATTAATAATAATGGTTAGTATTCAATTTTTTGAGCTGTGTTTTGGTTGTGTACTAGTTAGGTCTGCTCCGTACCTTTTTTCTCAGGAAAAAAAAATAAAAGAAATTGTAGCCATTTACACAAAGTGCATTGCATCCTTTCTGCCCTTTGAAGAAGATAATTTGCCTTTCTTTCATTAATCATCCTTCTTCAAAACAGACAAACATTAGAGTGGGAGTCGTGTGCTCTGCTTTTTTCAGCGGGAGTAAAAAACACCTTTGAAGTTTCCTGTGAAATTAGATGTGCATAGAAATTGAGTATTTTTTCCTCTTCTAACCTTGAGATACTGGCAGGTGAAGCAAACCACGGCCTCAAATATTTATTTCATTTTGCACTTTGACTGAGGAAAGGCTCCCAGGCAATCCAGTACCCCTGAGTTTTGAAAGTGATGCTCAACGTGTATCAGATCCTCAGCTGACACAATTCTGTTTTAGTTCCTAGCAGTTCAGTACTTCCAGGGATCACCTAGTATTTATTAATGTGATATTTCCTGGTGGGATTATATCTATGCATCCCATAATTTAAGAACAGCAAACCTATTGGATTATAATCATTCCTAAACTTCAACTTCAAACATTTATCATTTAAATATTCTTCTCTAAAATTAATATCTCATGGTTGCTTTCACCTTGGTCGGATGATGTATATAAGAATGAACACAAAAGAGAATCAATATAGCTATTAACTGACTTGCCCACAGGATGTGATAAATGAGGAGCCAGTTTAAATCAACTAAATTTTCCTTGATAGTATATCATCAGAAAAATCTTCAGGTACCTATAGCATTTTTCATCAAATGCATTTTTTTCCCTACCTATGAACAGCCTTTATTTTCAATTGTAAGAATCCAAATAGTAGAATCAGGTAATAATGTGTATTTAAGAAATATGAAATATGAAATTTCTATTAATGTCACAAATTCAGATTATTAAATATGTATGGATAAAATAAGCTAAATGGGATGAGGAAGGGCTTGGAAGTGTTTTGCTGTAGTCTGACTTTCACCAAATAGGGATTCTGCTATCACAGAGTCAGCATCTGTTGGATCTCCTGCTCTAGTCTTTTCCGAATTCACTTGCTAATCTTAATTAAAGTATTAAATAAAGATGGAAGGAGTCTCAAAGCTATACCTGAACCAGAGGATATGAGGTGCAGTTGCATTTTGTCTGCATGTTAGAGAAGATTTCACTATGCACCAGCTTCTCTCTTTCAGTTGTCTTGAGGAAGATACCTGTGGTGGGAGGCTTCAAGGAAAGTGGGAAGGGTTTGGTCTTGGACTGTGATTGGGATGATTGGGGGGCAGGATCTGAGACACTCAGACTGAATCCAGTCAAACATAATTGTGTTCAGGTTTCAAGCTGAGCAGAAAAGCTTAAATAGGAGCTCACCTGGGGAGCCTTCTTAGACATGAGTGCTAATCAGTGTGAAACTAGTTAACATTTCAGTCAGTGCTTAGGGGAGATTTTATTTACTTATTGCAATTTTTTACCCAGTTTTCCCTTCATCACTGAACACAACTTTCTTCATATTATATGTGTCACTTTTCTAAGACTAAATGAATTTTCAAAATCATAGCCATTTAGAAAAATAAAAACCGTAAGGAAAACATCTTAGATTGACTTCAATTATAATATTTCTAATAAAAAATGATTCTGTTTTTATTGCTCATTGTTTTGTAGCTAAGGTAAATTTTCTATAATGTTTAACAGTTTTAGAAGCTTTTCCTGAAGGGCATTTGAAATAGTCTTCACTTCAGATGTGAAGTCCTTCTCACTGAGTTGTTTAATGCTTTAGTTTTGTTCAGTTTTGTGCGTTTATGTGCATTTACAGCTTAATTATCTCCAGTGTTAAACTTTCAAGGTTATATCCCATCTCCTTGGTGACTCTACAGCTGGAGAACAGCAACACAAGTTTTGGTAGGGTTGAATAAACCGTACAGCTTGAGTAAAAGGAACGATGGGGTAAACTCAGTAATTTCTTTTTGTTCAAAGTTTAAATTTTGTCAGTATTTTCTGAGACTTTTTTCCAACTTGAAATATAAAATAATAGCATTCTTTGTTGTTTTACTTTCTAACTAGTGTTCAATGTCAGATGGGTCTCTAGCTGGATGTGTTATTTGATCCAATGTGTTACTCTCTTTTTTTCATATCCAGCGCCTTCTGAAATTACAGTGCTTTTCCAGGAATCTTCTGTAGTCTGGCCTCCTAAAAGGAAATATGATTAATTGCCTTCAATACATTAAATATGCTTTCCTTTTCCTAAGGTTCTTGTGCATTTGTATTGTTCTCCTGCCTCCTTTTTCCATCATTTTCATGCTTATATTCCCACCAAAACAAATAAACTTGAGGCCAGTAAAAATATTAAATTCCTTTTCGTATTGTTCTGTTTTATGGTAGAAGTTTAATATAGTGGTTGGAATAATTTTGGATATATCTAAAAATCTTTAGCATCATAATATCCTGAAGTCTCAAACTAGCAAACCCTTAGATACAGCATGAAGTTGTTTAAATTCAGTAGCAGGAATGGGTGTGTGACTGAGATCTGAGCCACCTCACAACTTGTTTGGGATTATTTGTGTAGGTCTGGATCAATGGCTCTGTGATTATCAGTGCCTAGATCTTCTGAAATCCCGTCATGTAAGAAACCTAAACTCTGCTCCACCTATTCAGCTTTAAAGGCTCTTTGTAGTGAAATAAAGTTTTCCACTAGAGACCTAACCAGCTTCTGAGCTTCCCCACTGACCAGACAGTAAAAATATTGCTGAAGGACAGACATTTCTTTGGTCTAGTGTCACACCTGCAGTGCTCTCAGCCTGCTGCCCATCTGCAGCACCCAGCAAGGACTGGGGGCTGCTGGCCCCAGTGTCAGGGGTGTCACAGCTGTGGCAGCCCTGGGCTGAGGTGTCAGCCAACACCAGAGAGGAATCCCATGGGCTTGCAGGAGCCTGGCAGGGGCTGCTGACAGCCCCCTCAGGGCTCAGGTCCTGCGCTCATTTCAGCACCCCATGGCAGCCTGCAGCGCTCAGATGGAAGCCAGGACATCGTCTTCCCTGTTGGAATTTCAGTGCTGGGTAGCAGTCATCCTGGCCCCGTAGGGATGAAGCATCTATTTCTGATTTTATCCACTTTGACATGTTTAAATTTGCTGAGGATCTCTGCTAGAGGCGCTTGAGGGCCCCAACAATATGGAACCAATCACGCTAGAAACACATGAGATGGATAAAGTTGCTTCAGAAGTATTTTTTATTTCCTGCCCAAAGCAGCTGCACCAACACATTAAATGAAGGTAGGACAAACAAACAGTCAGGGCTTGATAAAGAATTTTTTCTCTTCTCAAGCTGTCACTCTTGCAGTGTTGTACTCTAGGTCAGTGATATTAAAACTGTGACCCAGTCAGCAATGATATACTTGGGAAACTTTCTACATGTAAATCTGACACAATGAATTCTTAGTCATCTGTGCTTCAATTTTTGGTTCTTTATGTTGATAAATGAGCCCCTTATTATGAGAAGCCTAATTTCCTGGTCTCCAGCACTATGAGGGTTTTGGTTTTGCTTTTTAAAGAGGGCATAGCTGGTACAAAATACAAAACACAAAATACAAATGTTTCCTTCCATTTGCTATTTAGTTGTCATTCTGTATCTATCAATGCACAAATCGAAGCTTCTGATAAGGTTTTGCTTTTCTGCCTGTTTATCTCAAAGGTCTGGTTGGGTTTTTGTACATAGATATGTAATTTGGTTAATCTTTACCATCTTGATAGCCTTATCCATCAAAATTTTGGTGTGGCTGCTTTTGTTATTTACACTGGCATTGTTCTCACAATATTTGTGTAGTTTAGAACTTATCCTTCAGTGTTCATATTTGATTGCTTTGGGCTTTGTGTTTCCAGTTACAGCCCTAATTCTGGAATTCCTGTGGATCTATTGAAGGTCCTTTTCTTAAAAAAATCACAGCCTCTAGCTAGTAATTCCTATGCTCAGTGTACACAGCATTACAAATTAACAATATTTAGAGAAATCTGTATATCCTTGTAAACCCAAGTACCCCTTGCTGTTTTGTATGATTTTTTTATCTGGTATTAATTTTGCAGAGTTGAATACTGACAAGATAGAAGAGTTATTGATTGTTCTCCTCCTCAGCTATTTCATTTCATCATTGTTCTATTTTGTCTGGAGTTTAAGTTCATAAACCTGGAGTAATTTTTGACCTTGTGCTTTCTTTTGAGGCTGACATTAATCACACTGAGAAATGAGATTCCCAGCTGGAAGATGCTAAAGAACCATTAGGAACTATTGCATTAACTTACCACTATTTTATCTTTCCTGGTTCAGGCTGAGAATCATTAAGTTGATTGGGACATATCTGTGTGTTTCATTATGAGCTAGATAGTAATTGCTAATTCTTTATTTGTGGCTCTTTCTCCCACTTCCCTGAAGTATTCACAGCTGTGCTAACAGAACCCTGCATCCAGTCAATGGGAGCATTTTGCTGCTTTAACAAGAAAGGGTTTCAAGCCTAATATCAAATTTTCCAGGCAAATGCTTACATGCTCCATCATTTGTTTTCTTAAGGATATGATTTTGAGCAGTGAGTAGTCAGCTCAGGTAAACAAAGCAAGCAGGAACACCTGTTGTATGGCTTCTCTCCAAGGCACAAACTCAAAAACCTTCTTTGTGAAATGGATTTCATTACGCTGCAAAAAGCAGAAGTTCTTCAGAAGAGCTTTACAGAAAGAATTCCTGTGGTCAAATAACAAAAGGACAAAACTTCCCTGAAGTCCTTACCTCTATTTAGCATGAATAAAAGAAGAAAATTTTTAAAAATCTTTTGATTTAAAAAAAAAAAGTTATTGTTGCAAGTGAGTTTCATTGAATACATTTGGAGGGTGAATAGGAAAGGGAATTCTGGCCAGATTGACTGACTACCACGTCGTATGGATATGTATGCGTGGTTTGATGATGCTTGTAGCTTCCTGTAAAATTTATCCTTGTAGGGAAATTCTGATTGACAGTGCATGTTTTTCAGCTCCATGCATTTTTACAAGTCAATGTGAATGTCTGTTTACCTTGCAAGTCACCTTTTCACATCACTTCAAAATCATCCCTGTACATTACCTACCAAATACTATCCTTGTAGGCCACAATGATTTTAATTGGCAACTACAACAGGGTTAAACCTTAATTTTTTTTTTAATCTTTGAATCACTCCACAGGCTATGTAGCATACTTTACTTTGTTCAGAAGTCAAGGTAAATACAATGTGATTGGCTTTAAGTATAGAAGAACAAGAGACCTATACAGCCTGTCCTGCCTGCTGGCTTTTTTGTCATAACCAAAGAGGTGGGATGTGAAAGACAAAAAGCAAGGGAAAGCACAGAAGAGCAACAACAGGATATATATCCCCTAAGAAATCCATATGCTAAAGATATCTGTAATCACAATGTGGCTGAAGTCACTGCTGGAAGGTAGAAAATTTGTTGGGAACAGCAAAATTGCTCAAAATGTAACCCTTTTAGAAGGAGGGAGGGTCAAGCCAAACCAGAATAGCTAGGAGTGTCTTCTGAAGGCAAATAACCTGTGATTCTTGTGATATCAGGGAGATTTTCTTGCTGGAATGTCTGTGTTAAATAGGCTGAGTTAATGTGCCAGTGTCTTGCCTTGCTGGACAGTGTATTAGTGCAAACATGTCTGTTCTTTCTTTAAGCAAGCATTGACATACATTGATTTAATATTATTCTTCGTGCTGAGCTCTGCAGATAGACTGGTAAAATGCAAATGCCACAGCTGTTTTGCAGATACATCTTTGACAGCTCAGAAGATGACTTTGCATATTCAGAAAAGCAAGGGAATGAGAAAGGACTTTCTCAGCTCTTGGATTGTGCACATCCCCTTCAATATTCATTTGTATGGTAGTTTTAATTTCAAATCACGTCACTGCAAGGCTGCTGGTATGCTGAATTAGTTCCTGCATTTTCCTTGTCTGTAATTGTCATTAATGAGGGAAATTCATCACCTTCCCAAAGTTCACCACTCAGCTGAAAAATATAAGGGGTAATTAAGCATGGTGGGATCCTCGCTGTGTTCCAGCTCTGCAGCACAGAGCAAGGGAACCCACTTCTCTGCTTCTGCTGCTTTGGGGGCAGCTTCTTGTAAAGCAGCTGCATAATTCAGCCTCAAAACATCCTTGCAGGGCTGAAGCCATGGAAGAGCAGCTCCAGGGCTTAATGGCTGGAGGACTGGGTGTAGTCTCAAAGGGTTTAATTCGGTGCTTAGGGGATTACTGCAAGAAGTCCAGTAGAGTTGGAGCATTGCATGGGAAGCTCACAGAACCAGTTCTTCAGCTGTACAAGGTATTAGTTGCTATTATTTAAATGTCTTGATAGCCATTCGCGCAACAATCAGAGCTTTCTGGACAAACACGTAAGTTTGCTCGGAAGAAAACAAAATAAGAAGCCTTCTAAGGGAGAGAACATTTCCTGAAGCAAGTTAAAACTCATAGTTTGCAGTAAAGAGAAAATACTTGCATGAAGAAAATACTTGTATCAAGAAATCTGTGTCAAGTCGGTTTTATGCATATGCATATTGAACATAGTCAAGATGACTGGTGAGCACTTCAAAAAAGTCCTCTATTTCTGCATTTTCTGAAGAAACATTGCTTGTTACCTTGGAGTGGAAAACTCTTTTATAAATCTGCTTCTCCCTTCCTAGAAAACGGCTTCTTGTCCTAATTAATCATAGTGCCACAGACACCAAACATTACTGATGGGTCTCTTATCTACCCCTGCAACTAAAGCAGCTGGGGCCACCACCTGTTTACTCACCCCAGCACCGTTTAATTAGCCTGGGTGGCTGTTACCTTAGGGTTTGTCTGGCAGGGAAAGAAACGGGAGCAGATGCCAAACAGGAGAGAATCCTACAAGGGACAGCGCCAGGAAAAAAGTCAAGGAGCAAGGGCAGGTGGAGAGAGAACAGCAGGCAGGTTTTGGCAGCACCAAAGTCTTGTAGGGCAAGTTTGTTGTGCCCTCTGGCAAATACCGAGTTTTGGGAGTTCAGGTGTTCAGTCAGAAAAGTTTTCCGTGTGATTGGATTCATACAGTGACTGATCCCACTCAAGGCTTCAGCTTATGGTTCTGCTACTCAGTAAAATATATTTGGTGGATCTGTGTTGAAGTTGCTCAACACCTTTGTTTATTAGCTACTGCATAAATAAATGAACTAATTGCAAAGATGCAATAAGGTTGTTTCATGCTTATGCATAATAAAGTCTTCACTCATTTTTTGTTTTTCCTTTGTTAAAGGCTGTTATGGAACAAGTTGTGAAGATAAAGGGAAGGAAAGGTTTTTAAATAGTGTCCTAACTGAGGTTTTGTCAGGATTTCAGTCATGCCCTGTTCCTACAAGACAAGGAGAAAAAAAAAACAAAAAAGAGATACTCCAACCATTAAATAAACACTTTATTCTTCCTTGTTTTAGAAAAAAAATCCATTTCTAAGGGATTTCTTTTACACTACAAAATGTTATTTTCTCATCAAAAGAATGCATTTTGAGTGTAATGAATAACATTTCTCTACCTGTGTGTAAGTGTACATTTTATTTTTAGACTACTTATTGAATTGCTAGAACACACTGGTACAAGCTATTAATAAAAAAATATATATCCTTGTGGATTTATTTATAATTCACTTGAGCCAAATTCCTCAAATTAAGGACATTATGGGAGAGCAAATTCTTGCCTTTTCCCCTTAGCTTGAATCTTTCTTAACTTCTGAAATGAGGCAGCTGAGCAGTGTAAATTTTTAATGAAGAACTACTTATAACTTGTGGAGACTCTTAGCTGATGAAAGTGGTCATAACTCCCTAAATTATCCAACTTAAGTCAGCTGGCTGAATGTGCAAGTCTCTAGAAAGATGCTGTATTAAATATTATGAAAGAGAATACTTCCTTTGAGCTATTATGAAATATTGGTAAGGATATTCAGCAGATTAACAGGTGTCTGATACAGACCTGTGAGTGTTCACCAAGCTGTGATAGTCTAAAGGTGGCCTAATTATTCCCAATTCTGCACAGCCTGAAGTTTTTCCTTTCTGTTCCAGATCTGAAGGATAGGTTTACATCCTTGAAAGCTTGTCTGTAGTTTTCTAAATAACTTTCTCTGTACAACCTTTGCTTCTCTCAGGTTTAATGATTTGACTTGTATCAATAGTTCTCCTTTAGGTACTATTCTTATTTATACTCTGAGAGCATAAATTGTTTTGTCATTGTTTACAACGAAGTGAATAGGAATTAATTAAGTATTTTTTAAGACATAGTGTATTTCTACTGTAACTCCAAAGAAAACCTAGAATAAATCAAAATACTGGAAAAAAATTTGGCTATTAATTTACTAATTTAGTTCCTCATCTTAGGCTGTGGTTTGATGCAGTCCCAGTTGGGCTTTTTTTTCTGATGTCTCTTCCTGAATTCATCTAGATCACTAGAAAGGAATCAATGGGAATTGATCCAATTTGTAGAACACAATTCTAATATTGATAGTAGTTTATATTCATTTGCTTCACCCTAATCTTTTATTAATGCTCATTTGCAAAATGCTGTTCATGCTGTTTCCTTCCACTTTTGTACCCCCAAGCTGCTGATGATAATGAAATTTATAGAAATATAACAAGGAATAATGAAGTTATAAACTTTGGAATTAAATATGGTAGCAGTTACTATTTTTTGTAGTCAGACTTTTTCAGTGGGTGACTTTAATTTCAGATAAACAAAGACCAGTGTAGAAAGTCAGACACATGAAATTCTTACAGAAGTAAGGAGTTGTGTCTGTTTAGGTCTTTTCAGTTTTTTCTTTGTGTCCACCAGGAGGCTGGGCCAGGGCATCAATACTGAATCATCTGGGGATTTTTAAGGATGCATCATCAATAAAATGTGTCATCCAGATATATCTCCTGGTTCAAAAGAAGCAATAACTGATGGCATCACTTTCTCTCACCAGTGGGGAAAAAAGTGACTGGTGACTTTTCTATGAAGAGCAGAGTCATGGTTAAAAACGTGTTTAATATAATTTTTGAAGTTAGGTTTGTAAAATGCATTTGAATATAAATAGCTGTGAACGTAAGTGTGTCTGTCTGGTTTGAGGCATTCTGGGAGCCAAAAGAAGGAATAACAATAGTAAATACTTACTATTTGGATTTTCTAAAAAATTTGAAGAGCTAAAGATGTGTAAATTAAAGCATGAATGGTGTGGCCATCCAATAAAAAGGAATAACAAAGAGATTTTAGTAGAAATTTCATTGGAAAAGGCTCCTCACATTCACGTAAACCTGCACTCTCCAAATGCCATTGACACCTAAACTTGTTCTGAACCTGTATGATTATGCAAAAATCCTCTTTATGCTTTGAAGGGGCCATGTGTGCTTGGGGTGACTAAGCCTGAAAGCATTCCACCAAAAAGCTGGAGCACTCAGTGCTGGTAAACTTAACTCTCCTCCCAAGTCCAAGTAGATGTTTGTTGGTTCTTTTGTTGCCATTTTTTTTTTTTTTAATGTCTTGCCCAACTTAATGAATGGTTACTCTGGAAATTTCCATGGAAAGAGGGAATGAGATTTTTTTCATCGTGATGAGGGTGTTCTCCCTCTCAAATCAAGAGTGTCTCAAGTGCTCCTGTGAAAGAAAAGTGTAGTAGCAATTGCTAAGAGTTGGCTTGACCCTTCTTTTTTGTTACTCAAGGCTTCACTTCTCAACTTCCTGTTCCCAAATAAACTCATTCGGGACTATATTAAAAAGGAAAAAAAAAAAAAAAAAAAAGGAAAAAAAAAAAAAAAGGAGAGGAACTCCTTTTTAATTCTTCCTGAAGTTTTGCACACTTATAGATAAAAGTATTTTTTCTGCTGTGTTTTTTACAAAATGAATCAACCATTTACTGCCTAGACATCTTTTTACAGCTTAAGTTTTATTTCAGTGAAAACAGGGTCTTTTTTTGAGCAGCTAAAAAAATTAGAAACCTTGGTTTAAATATTTATCATCTGATACAGATACCCAACCAAAATGTACAAATATATTGGAGAGGTTTTTTTAAGGGACATCTCTCTCTGTCACTTCTGTGAAATCTCTTAAGAACTGATTACGACATTTCTTAGAGGAATGGGGCACCAGGTCCAGCCTCTGCTTTTTTCTGAAGACTGAACTGTAAATTCTTCATACATCAGGTGAATTGTTCTGGGGTTTATAGTTCATTTGCTTCACACTTTCTGGAATTGTAACAAGTTTAAAAAGAGTAATGACGTAAAATTGTTTATTATGTTTAAGAGAGCCAAGCTGAAAATTGCCAGATCCTACAGCATGGCAGTCATAAGAAATACATCATGTCTTAACATTCAGGACTTTTACTAGCCATTCAACAGAGTGCCTTCACAGCAGTCCTACAGTGAAATGTGTTATTTAAGTCAACACTACTTACCTCTGTTAAGTTTTTACTGACACTCCCAGGCAAAGCTGGAACTTTTGACGGAGCTGAAATTAAATTCAGCCCAGCACAGAGGCCAACAGCCCAAAATGTAGCACTTATTGTTCAATGAAATGGGTAGAATTCATCATTAGTGAGTAATCTCCAGCCAGAGACCCTGATTCAACGTGAGCTGAATATAATTTTCAATGTCAGGTAGAAAAGTAGCATTTCTCAAAGAATGAGAGAGTGAACAATGTTTTGGGTTGTAAATAACAAGTGCATTGTCACTAAGATATCATGCAAGTATCAGTAGTGTCAAAAAGAGACTTAATTCCCCTTCCTCATTTACTTTTACTGACTGATTGGAGCCAAGATTTTCAAGCCTAAGTAGCTGCAAGTAGTTGTATCCTGGTTTTTAAAGCTGCTGCTCTCCGGGCCTGTTGGCTTTATTGAGTTCACAGCATTTCACTGAATTGGAGACTGATCCTGTTAAAACTGCTAGGTGATCTTTGCCTGGGGCATTAGCATTGGTTGGTTGTGAGGTGCTGTGAGGAGGATGGCCCAGTGTTTGGAATACCATATCTGAGGGGCTCTCTTGGGTAAAAAAAGTCCAATTCGTCACACAATTATATTTTGCACGACACCAAACGTTACGGTGACACGCAGAATGCTTCCAGTGGCTTCCAGCGCATCTTCTTCCTCCTCAATCATTTTGAGCAGTGTGTGGTTAAATCTCCTGGAGCGCAATCAATCTCTCAAAATGATGATCAGAAGGTTCATTGGTTAAATTTGGCCTGGGCTCCCTGTAGTCGATTACAAACTTTTGCACTAAAAAAGGTGGGCACAGCCTCTGCCACTTAAATTAATAAAAAGTCCCGTCCTTCTGTCCTTTACTGCAGTAATTTAAAACTTTGACCCAATCAACCCCTGAATGCAAATGAGTGAGCAATCTGGAGAAACAGAGTGTTGATCCAGTCCATCTACAGCCATTTTCAGGGCAGATTTTAAAGATGTACGTGACATTGGCCATTAGTGAGCCAGCCAAGATGAATGGGCCAATAAACGAACATATTTCACTTCTTTCATCTGCCAAGATGAAACATCATCTTGGTGCTTGGCTGCTTTTTGTTGTTTGGCCTTTTATTTTCTTAATTTGCACGACAGTATTTTGAAAGGCATGCTATCAATCCTTTAATTGACTTTTCTAAAGGAATATTTTTTTCCAATAAGTCCCCTTGAGTGGGTAGGTCTTGAGGATTTTGGTTTTCTTAATATTTTTCCTTTGCAGTCATTAAAAAGAATTTGATTTTAAAAGACATTGTCTTTAAGATTGCTTACATAAAAAAAAGGAGTAATGAATGTTTGGTATTGCATTTTAAAAATGATGGTGACTGAGCTAGTAAAATTAAGCATCCAGTAAAAAGAAATCCACTTATGGTTGTTTCTCTAGTTTTGCTTCATATATAGTTGCTTTTGGTGTTTTGTGAAAGTTCAGAGTCATTTTTAGCAGTGTGGATTTTGTTGAAAATGAACAGTTATTTTCAGTCATTATAGAAGTCCAGAATATGTCAGAGAGAGCAAAACATGTCTTGAAATAATTAATAAATTATCTGACACCTGTCAAGAGAAAAAAAAAAAAAAAAAGGAAAAAAAGCAGCCTATTTGTTGTGGCAGTGTTAATTTTTCAAAAACATTTTCTTCTTGAAGTTTTCTTCCAAAAAAAAACATACTACTGTTTCTTTTTAGGTATTATCTGTTGGACAGTGCACTATCAGGAGTAAACTAAAATAGGATTTAAGTTTAATAAACAGTTTTACATTGAAAGTAAAAAGGCTCAGGGATGTTGTAGACCAATTCCTTTGGGTTGTGCTGTTTTCTTTTCAGAGCAACTGCGACTTTATTTTATTTTTTTGTTTTGAATTATGCAGTTCATCATTATGAGTTATATTCGTGGTGCTTTGTGGTGTTTTGATCAGCAATTTATCTTGGGGTCTTAAAACATGCGTTCATTTATGTGTTTAGCTGACCAGCTGCCTTCCCTTTTTTTCTTTTCTTTTTCCAATGTGACATTTAAATGGAGTGATTTCTCACAAGGATCTTTTAGGGGAAAACGCATCTAACTCCGTGTGATGCTAAACTGTTGCCTTTTCCAAGAGGGCTCTACCCCATCTCCCAGCAGAGGTAGAGCAGCCCTCTCTGTGCTCGCCAAGCCCCAGTCATCCCCCGCCTCCTCCCCACAAAGAGGTGAAGTCCCCTGGGTCTGTAATTGCCAGGAGATGAAGCGATGATGGGGAGTGATCACAGTCAATAGCTTTGATTAACAATAAGGTGGAAAATTAGCAATGCTAGCATTCAGCTCCCCTGCCTCCCCGTCCCCATATGCTCCCCGCAGCCTGTGCTGGCTGGTTAGCAGGGTGGCCACTGTGCCTGGCTGGCTGCAGAGCAGCACTGGGAGTGGACAGAGGGGGACAGAGGGCAGCTTTTTGGGGACCCTGGGCCATGCTCCCGGCCGTGGCTCTTCGGCACGGGCAGGGGAAGGACGAGGCGTGCCGTGCGCTGGCACTGTGGCTCTTGCTGTCGTGTGTGGATTTAATTGTGTCTGGACGTGTTGTGATCAAAATGGCAACTGCTGTTACTCCTGTGACCCCATCAGCAGCTCTGGTGTTGTTTCCGACAGACTCCGAGGACCTAGAGAGAGGCAACGACAGCGGGACACCGCTCCCCACCTCTGATAACGGTGACAATTCGCTGGGCTACACAGGTAGAGTGCACCTTTCCAAAATATTCCTGACCGCCTCCTTCTGACACTATCCGCCTGCATCTGCCATTGCCACCTGTACACGCTCCTTTAATCACCTTGGCTCTCTTTCACCATCACCTTTAGAAGTTCAGCATTGTTGGGGAATATTATTGTGTCTTTTAACTAACCAAGATGACTGTCCTTGTGTGTGTGTTGGTACATGTCAACGATTTAAATGTTCAAATTTGCCTTGTTGAGACTAGGCTCCCATTATTTTCCTTTGAACTGTATATGTTAGTGCGTAAGGCATCATCTCAAAGAAATGTTTCCTAAGACCAAGGGGATTTTTCCATATGTTTATTTGGGGGATTTTTTTGCTTTGTTTCTGTTATAAACAAAACTAAAATACGTTGCAGCAGGGAAGAAAACCCAAATGAGACTAAACTGTGATTGGAGAAGAGTGTGTTTCATTGACTTCTGCTTTGCATAAACTACAGAAATGTGTCTCTAGGCCAAATAAGAAAAGCCACAGAATAAACAACACCATACAGCAGTGATCTCTGAGGAACCCAATCCTGTGACTCCTCTGCAGCCTGAAATGCTACCCAGCTCCAGGAGTCACTGACCACAGCCCAGTCTCAGCTGCAGTCACGGGTTTTCATGAAGTACTGGTGATCCAGTGTGACTCAGATATTCCTAACCAAGACAGTCTTGCAGGGTACAAGAAGGGGATAGGCAGGTGTAGAAGAGAGAGAGAGAGCAATTTCTTGTCTATTCATAAAACTTCAGGTCATGTTATATGCCACTTACAGTGATTGCAGCTTTCATCACCTGTCCCTCACAATCATCTCTGCATGTGGTTTAAAACCTTGACACGTAATTTTATTTCAGTTTATTTTTTTTTTCTAAAAAGCTAAAAAACCATAAAGCAATACAAATCTCTCCTCAATCAAGATAGATTCCTTTTTAGGAAAACATTGGATGAATCCTGCTGCACGTGGATTATTTAGACTTTTCTACATTCTGAATATTCCTATTAATTTTGTTCTAAATGCTTCGCCTTGCATGCTCCAAGTTTGTCCCATGTACATATCTGAGGCATATGGGATCATCACATTGACAAAATATAGCTTAAATAATGAGTTTTTTTCCTCACTGTAAGCTAGAATTTTGCTTTCAGAAAACAGGGATGGGAATCATGATCCCTGGTTCTTGTGTTTAAACAGCCTCTAATTTAGTTGGAACAACAAGTTAGACTCTCTAAGTAATAGATTGGCTTAATTTTACCTGGAGATGAGCAACCCTTCAGCCTCCTTCTCCATCCCTAGTCTGGGACTCTACAGGAAGGTTTCTGCACATGACAGCCTCACGACTGCCCACAAGGTGGGAGAGTGGCCCTGTATGCACCCCAAAAGCCCCCTTAGGCACAAGAGCAACAGGGGTGAGAATTTAGAGGGAGACTCCATCGTTTTTTCCACAGGAGAGGGGCTGGAGGCTTGAGGCAGGCCCTCCCATGACAAGTGGGCGATGGCAGGCAGAGGGTGCAAGGGCTGCAGGCAGTCCTGCTCCAGTATTTAAGGCAAATAAGGCAATATTTAAGGCAATACCTTCACCCGGGGGCTTGAGACAATGTCCCAAACAGAGCACAGACCCTTCTGCATCTGTCCAGCCCAGAGGATCCTCGTCCTTTCCAAAGTGCAGAGGAGCAGCTGGGCACTGCACCCCGGGAAAGAGGCATTACGGATGTTTAACCTTCCTCTCCAGGATTATTGGGAGTATTTGAGAGCACTGACAGAGTCAACCCTGGGTCTAATAGCTCCCCAGAGGCTCCACTTCTTAACTCTAGGCCATATTTTAATACGTGTTTTCCAAACAGGCACAAAAGTCACGATGGAGTTAGTGGCAAACACAAGCTGAACAAAAATTAACACCCAGAAGATGACTGGTCTTGTTTAATCAGAGATTTTGTGCCTTTATTTGAATGAGCACCAAGTGAAGAAAAGACCAAGTGTTTCACATTTAAAGATTTAATGATCCAGCATTTTTTCTCCACTGTGTAATAGTAATCAGTGGCACTATGGGTGTATACTTGGTTTATATGGAAAAGCCCTGAGGTATTTATTAAAATTAGTCCAACAGATTTCTGTAGTAATCAGTAAGAGATTTAAAAAATAATTTTCATTGGAATGCAATCTTATAGGTAAAATTGCCTTTTTTTTTTTTTTTTTTCCTAATGGCGGGCTCATTCATATGGGCCTAATATGGAATTCATGGATTTTACAGGAGTATTCATAGATCATTTTTGACTTCTCTTACCTTTAGAATCCTATTCTTCAAAAGGAAAACCATTCCAGAAGCTTGTTTGTACTGAAAAATCTCTGGGTCTTTCCTAAAATCACTTGTATTAAGTCCAGGATGCCTGGACCCAGGGGTGAAATAAAGAGCAGGGGGTTTTTTCATCTATCTTCAGGTGGAGCTTGAATGGACAGAACCCATGCAAGTTGATAACTGCTGTCATACCATAGGGTTGTACTTTTTTGCTCATACTCAGAGCACTGACACATCTGCAGGGCACATCTTCCTCCCACTCCATACAAATTTAGCTGCAAGGGATAGAAGCCAAGCATTCGCTTATATGGGAAGTTTCAGGATTAAAGATTATATGACTTTTTCCTATATCTTTTTCTTTCCCTAGATGTTTTTCATGGTGAATATATGCCGCTGTTTTGTACTGTTTTTAAGTGGATCTACGTAACTTGTAGGGAGGGTTTCAGTGTTCTCCTAAAGCCCCCTTTATCATTGTTATTTCTTCTCCTAAATCTGGAGATTTTTTCCTGTCGATTTAGGTTGTGTTGTCTCCACTGTGGATAGGAGCACTTGAGTTGAGAAGTAATCTCATGCCAAAAAATAAACACATCAATTTCAGGGGGGGCTAGAAGAGATAATAACCCAAAACGTTTCAGATCAATTTCAGGTTGTTGATACATTTCAAGATTATTACAATGAGGAAATTATGAACTTCTATTGGATTTCTCACGATTCTCAGTATGTTATAGGACTGAACTCTAGATTTTTTTAAATTATTATAGTAAAGTGATATCCAGTAGATGTTAAACTTTTTATAGATTGTCAGGGTTTTATAATTAGTTGTTAATAGTTAATAACTGCAGACACAGCTGGAGAGGCTTTATATGCATCTATGTTAAAGATAATCACTTTCAAAAAGCATTTGTAATGTGCACAGGTAGGGGCTGAATAAACCACAGAATCAAGAAAAGAATTTCAGCTGCTGAGGGTGGTTCCATATGACATGGTATTAGAAAAAAGCAGTTTATAAGAAGGGTTTTTTTCTTGCATATTTAATACCACTAAAGAATAAAAAAACCCTCTAAAAGCTGATGTGACCCCACAGACAGCAACGATGCTAGTTGTAGCTGGATAGATTCAGCAAAGAATTCGGGGTTCAAAAAGTTAAGAATTTTAACTCTAACTCTGTCAGTTTACAAAAATGAGGCTGGAAGAGCACCTTGTCTGCATCTTCACAAAAGATCAATTCTGCAGTGCCAGATTGGAAAATAATTGCATAGTTATGAGATAGTTATGAGACGTGTAACAGCAAAAATCTAAATAACTATTCAAACCATATGCGTAGAGGACAGGCCAAATCACAGTGAGATTCAATAGGATAAAGGAGTATGAATTGGATACTTTGTGTTGTATTTAATTTGTTCTAAGGAAGGCACCCAAAGCAGCTTTCTGAAATGCTGCATGAGCATGCTTGCTTCTCTTTCTATAGACTTTAAGGGGACTTCAGATGGCTAGCAGTAATGTAGATACCTAAAAATGATTGCAAGTAATTTCACATCCCCATCAGCTTGGATCTAGGTTCAGAAAGGAAAACCAGGTGATAGGCATGAGAGTAAATAATGAAATTTAATTTGATCACCCAAGGAAGACAGGGCAATGAAAGTTGCAAGTAGGAATTCAGCTCTTTGTCAGGTTTAGGCTGTGAGATGTCAGACCGAGCTATTGTTCAGTTATTTTACAGGGGAAAGAAACCCTAAAGTTACTCATCACTGGGGGTTTTTTGTTTGATTTATTTTGGTTTTGTGTGCGCTTTGCTTTTTTTTTTTAATTAAAATCTTGGAGAAAATAATAGGGACAAATAAAAGAGGAAGGGAAGCAAGGAGAAAGATCTAGCAGAGTTCCCACTGTATATAGAAGGAAGAATATGGAAAATCATCTGAATAAGATGATGGAGGAACTCAGGGGACAGAGAATTTAGAAAAAAAAAAGGTCATAGAAGGAAATGCTTTTAAAAACATCAGGGTTTCTAAGAGAAGGGCTTGTATTTAGTCACTAAATGGAGCAGATGATGTGTTGAGTGATGCCCTGGAGAAGTTTGAGAACCACAACTCTGCAGCAGGGAGTGGAGGAACCTGAGGAGCATAGCATAAAACCACCTTGACTAAAGCAACTAAACATATTTGTTTGTTTAATGTTTTCTGTTCGACCAGATTTTCAAGAAAAGACTAAAATAATTAATATTTCCAGATCAAATATCACATGTGGCATGGCATGCCATGCTGAATAGTAAAGGAAACGTTTCCTCTTGGTTCACAGGTTTCTTTTTTCTTGCCCCAAAATAGTGTAAAGGCAGTGGGTGTAAAGTATGAACCTCAGTTATTTTCCACATAATCAGTGGCTGCAGAGTAATCTCTGAGATTGCATTGTGCTGTGCTATTGAAGTGTGTGCAGGCAGGATATCCCAGGAAGTAGCACATTTCCTGTTAAATCAACTGTGACATAAATATTGGGGATCATTTACCAGATCACAGAGTGTCGCTTGTGTTACAGAGACCAGAAGGGTGGCTTTGTTAAATTAACACTACAGAGTCAAACATTTGCAGGCAAGGATCACCACTCCTCATTGAGTAGAGTCGTAACTTTTTAACGGGATATTTCCAAATGCTTTTTTTATTCCTAGTTTTCTCAGACAACTCCTCCAGTATGAAAAGAAACTCTGTGATTCCTAACTGAGACCTGAAATCAGTCTTCAATTATTTTCCCCCTGATTTTAATAATGAAAACATTGTGGTGGCATTCTTTTGCATAACAAAAGACTCCTTTTTTCTTACATTGCCTTTCTTCTTTACTGCTATGGTGCTATGTCATCAGGAGAATTGTTCTTAGTGGATCACTGCTTGCCCCATGTGAAGTAGGACAGGGTGGCCTTGGAGAGTATTTTAAGAAATGAAGGGGAAATTTCTCTTCATTTCATGGCCATGTCTGAGACATTTCTTTCTCTAGTCCAGCAGTTTTGCATAGGTTATCCTATATATTATAGAGTGCTTGTTTTGAAAAGCAGTAGCTCAGAAAACATGTTCAAAAATTTTTTCTTTGACATCAAAGGTAGAAATCTAAACTAATACCCTGTGAGAAATGGGAATATGTTTTACCTTTTTTTAAGATTAGTAGAGATAGTAAATGTACATACAGATTTTCTGGCTGAGAGGAGAAAAAGCTGTGATATGCAGCAGGATGAGAAATAAAAATGTTGGAAAGAAATATTTTCTATTTCATATTCCCTCTACACTATCACCTCTTGTGTAAGTCAGAAAGAAAGATCAATATTGGGGGAAAAAAAACACGCAGCAAAAGCAATTTGGCTAATGGATTGCAAAAAGTGACAGATAGTGGTGTAGGTTGCAGAGTGTGGATATTTTTGATTTGGCAGAGGCTGTAATTTCAGATGGGAAGCAGGTAGCTAGAGATGTCTGAACAAAACAAAAATCCTATTTCCATGCAAGAATTCCAAGTGAGCTACTGACACATCTCATTTTGCACTGCGTTCATCATGGCAACCACCTGTAGAGAAAAGCAAACACTTGTTTGTACTGCAGAACCAACAAACATCAGACAGGGCTGAATGAGCCACCAGGTGAGATAGCAGCAACATTAATTTTTTCACAGTTACAGAATCCTTACTGCTCATAATAATACACAGTAGACTTCAGCTGGACGTTTACATCTCAGGGTGTGTACAAAGCTTGCAGTTAAAACCCTTTTCCAAGTCTCTTTTTTAAAACTTGCTAACTGAACAAGTGTGCTCTTGAGTCACTGAGAGAATGAACACAAAGCCCCATGATGCCAATTTTCCAATTTTCCAAAGTTACTTCTTAAAGTACATCTGCACTCTAAATCCAGGAACAGATGAGTACCGTTATGCTTATTAAAACAAAACAAAAACAAAAACAAAAACAAAAAAAANAAAAAAAAAAAAAAAAAAAAAAAAAAAAAAAAAAAAGGGAAGAAAAAAGGAATAACCCCCCCCTTTCTCTTGTCTGTCAGCAAAGCTCTCTGTCAATCTAAACAGAAAAGTCCTTTCGGTTTTATCCTTCTCTTTGCAGGCAGTCTTCTGACACAGATACTGAGGATTTGTAAAAACAAATATGTATTAAAACAAAGATGTAAATATAACACAATCAACAGGATTGTTTGTCAATGAGAGCAGGAAACACTGATATGAAAGCAATAATAATTTAATCAAAACTCATATGAGCAATATTGGAGCACAAGTACTCCCACTCACATAAATCCTGCACTGCCAATTTCTATGAAAAAGTTAATAGAAAATCTCATCCTCCAAATATCGTGTTATACTTCAAGGCATAGTTTTTATTAAAACAGAAACATGACAATGTCCAATGTTTCTCAAACACTGAGAGCCAAAATATTGCATGAAGTATTTGTCTAATACTGACTTTAGCAGCAGTAAATGTCTCTATATTGTTGAGGTGCTAGGAATTTTTCTAAACAGCCATATCTCAGGAGGACAAATTTGAGCTTGAGTAGGTGCAGGAAAGAGTTATTAAAATAGTTAGGGAATAGAAAATTTATTTTGATGGAGGCCTTAATGAAAGGAAGATTTGACTGCATTTGTTGCCAGTCTTGTGATTTTAGAGAACAAATAGAAAAAAAAAGCACGTTGCTAATTCAACTTGTTGATATCCAGTTATTGATAAATAGCCTATCTTCAAACAGTTCTCAGAATCTGGGCTTTTATTCGTGTTACCCCTTGACAAAAGATGAAGCAGCCAAAAAATGGGCTTTAGTTAATTTGGGATAGAAATTTAGGATGTGATGCAGGAGCAGATTCTAGAGCACTTCTCAGCCAGGAGTTTGAAATCTCCTTTCCAAATATTTAAATTTGCAATAAGCTGTGAGAGGCTGCGCACGCTCGATTTGATTCCCCAGGATGAGCATTTTAATCTTGAGTTCATGTGTTCCTAATTAATTATAAGACAAGCAAAATCAAAATAAAATGCACTCACAGCATATTATAGTTTCTCTTTTCCATTTGGGCTGTCACAGACAGGAACCCCGGGAGCTGATGAGAGGCTTTCTGCTGAGGGCCTCCTAGCAAGAGCAAAGACAGAGCAAATTACCCTCAGACACTGCTGTCAGCTCAGTGAATTAAGTATGCAAAGCAATTTGTGAAGATGTTCTGAAGTGCAAATTTCTGCCACTAGGTCAAAAGAGTATGAATTATCACAGGATGAGCAAGGTAAGAGGACATCATTCCCCATCTTCATCAGGGTGTTAGACAAGTTAGTCTTTGATTTTAGCCAGGCAAATTGTTTTATTTAAAGAAGAAGGAAGGTAGTAATGCAGATGATTACATTAAATGCATGGCAGTGAAATGCCCTCCATAGATGAGAACATTCATTTACTGTGTCTACAATAATGCGCTTTCATGAGTAGTACAGGAAAAGAAAAATGTTGAAATGTATTTTCTGTAATTTAGATATTAGCATTTTTGGTTATTTATCATAATAATTACTGTATGGATGTATAGGCTGATTCAGGTTGGAAGCAGTGATGGGAGGTCTCAAGTCCAACTTTCTGAAGCAGGATCAGGTATGAGGTCAGACCAGCCTGGTCAGGGCTTCACCCTGTTGGGCCTTGAAAACTTCAACCCATTTCAATTCAACTTCAATTAACTTTTGATGGGGTGTATCATCAAGTTTTGGGTCGTCTGGTGGTTCACCCATCCAGACCACAACATCCCTGCTTGGATACAGGAATTTTGTGGGAGATGGTGTTGAACCCAATACATGGGAGTCTAAAAACACAAATAGTTTATCAATTTAGGATTTCCCATTAAAACTGATCTCCCCTGTTTGCAGTCTTTAACCGCAGCTCTTGTCCCAGAGTTAATACATTAATATCTATCAGAAGATCTGCAGTTATTTTTTTGTCAGATCCCTCTGGAAGTGCTGCCAGCCATTTCTTCTCAGTGCTTTGTGTTGTGTGTGATTCTTGTGTGTCGTTTATCCATAAACCACAAGAAGCTGAACCATCACCTGCTGGTGTTAAAACATTGTAGAGAGCTTTTTAGAAGGAACTGTATTGATTTTCAGTGACCCTTGTATTAGGAGGGAGATGTTTTCCTGTGGTACAATTTACTGGAGAACATATTATTTATAGGGTTTTTGTCTAATACTTCCTAAGAGGCAGTGAAAAAACTACTATTAAAACTCTACTACTACTCACTGCTGCTTTTCTTATTGCAGAAAATACCAAATTATTTTTCACTCCTAAATATAAGCAGAACCCTGGGGTTTTTAACTGTGAGTACTTTGAAATAGTCTCTTCCAAGCCACTAGCTTTTTTATTAGATTCTCTGCCTCTGCTTTGACTCTCCCTTTTCTTCCCACCAGATGATCCTTGTGAGACAGTAAGATCCAGTTGCTTTCATCCTCCTTCCTTTTTCTTTAATTTTATTTCCCTAATTTCATGGTTTGTTTCTGAATAACCATCAGGAAAAGAAGGGTTGCATTTCAGCTAAACTTGGAATAGAGTAACCAGCCCACTCACATACATTCACAACTTAACCACTCAAAAAAACCACCAAAAAACATTTTTCTGTATTTATTTCTGTCTAATCTTTAGCAGAACACATTTCTCTGTCTTGTTTCTGGAGTAGTGCAAAGCCAAATATAAAATTTTGCTTTTTCTGTTAGGAGTAAGTACAGCCCAAGGGAGACTAAATCACTTTTCAGTAGATTTAAACTTTTGATAGCAAAGTATAATTTCTTCCATTTCAGCAAGGTAGTTTACTTGTGCTCTGGTGTGTAATGAGGGCTTTCATCATTTAATATGTAGATTACTTTATTTTTTGATTAAAAACAAGTGGATATTATTGCAGTCTTTCCATCAATAGAAATTATAAGCTTTGACAGGAAGCTCAAGATAAAAGAAAAAGAAGGTAAAAGGAACTTATTGATCAAGTGATTATGAAATTAGTGTTCTGGATTTGTTCCAAAACCTCAAAAGGCAAATTTAGCTTAAAAGTCTGGTGGGAAGGAAGATGCCTGCTTCACTTGGAAAAACTACTGTGCAGTGTCCAAGTATTGCAGAGAGTTTATAGACCATTTTTAATGCACAAGTAAGTACATCACAGGAGGCTGAAAATGGCTTTAGGGTTATTTTTCTTTCAAAATTCCAGCTGTTTAATTACAACATCCAGACCATTATCAGATGGATAAAATAGGAAACTTACCTGTGAAATATACTGTAGAAATCTGTGGGAATACTTGAACACTGTTGTGCAATATGCACTCAAACGATTTTCAGTTCTTGAGCAAACAGCATCACCCATAAGTTGACTGGATTTTTATGCAAAATTTAGATGCATATATATAAGTACTTCTATTTCTGTCTTTATTAAGAATTTATAAAATATATATCCAGAACATGATAAAATAACCAGATATTATGCAACAAGTAATTAAATAAACCCTCTGTAAAAAGAAAAAAAAATTTAAAAGAGAGCAGATACAGACATCACACTCAGCATTTGATACACACACGGGTATTTGGAGGGCTTTGCAAGACCTGAAGATTTGGAGGAAAAAATAAAATTCTCAGTAATCACAATGTTTTGATTTTTCACTTTTTCATGCGAGCGTGGCTGAGCCCTGGCAGAGGCTTCCCAGAGAGGCTGTGGAATCTCCATCCTTGGAGATAATCAACCAAGGCACCTGGGCATGGTCCTGGGCACACAGCTGCGGGTGGCCCTCCCTGAGAACAGGGACTGGACACGATCAGTTCTGCAGTATCCTACCAAGCTCAAGCAGTCTATGATCCTATAATGTAAAACTTTCACAAAAAAGAAGCTTTGTAGATCTCACCCTACCTGAAGATAACTGTTTCCTTGGCCAAAAATATTCCTTGAAAAACTAAAACTTTTAGGTGTGAGGAACAGCAAGATTGTCTGCTTGTAAAGTGCAGAATGCAGAGGCATTTTTTTTCCAGGAAAAGCTGGAAAACATCACCAAGATTAGGAGCAGTTGGCTCGTTCTTCCAAGAGCACGAGTTAGAGTTACAGAGACAGAGAGGGATGTTCTTTTGCCATGCTCGTCTGTCAGAATATGACTCTATAGTTCATGTGCTTTATAAACTAATTAATTTATATATAAACTCAATATGTCAATTATGGGTTTATCCACCTGTATACACACAAATGTTTCAGGATAGCTTGATTCTGTTTCTACATGCTGAATATCAATCCAAACCAGGGCAGCTACAAATATCTAGAGAGCAGGGTCTCAGAGGAAAACAGAATAGAGAGGATAAATTATTTATTTTTATTTTAAACCCACGTGACTCTAAATATAATACCTAGAAAGAATATACCTGTTGAGATCTCCTTCTTATCCGGGCCTATAAAAGTTCTCTAAAGAGTGAATGGATCTAGTTTCCAAATCTGAATAATTAATTCTTTTGTAATACCCGTATGGCATCTTTATGAATTTTCTACTGACTTTGTTGGGAAATGCCCTTCTATTAAGGTTAAGGTCTTTTTGTAGCTGCAGATGCTCTTAAAATCTGCTGTCCAGAAGCTGAACCGAGATAAAGAAAACGCGTCACGACGCAGTTATTTTGGCAGCCTGATGAAAGCAAGGACGGCTGTATTTAGGCAGACAAGTGCATCAAAGGGATGCAGTTTGAAAAGGCTGAGTTAGCATTCCCAAAACTGTGTCCCTGTGATGTGCTCTGCAGTGCTGCTGGCAGAGCACACAGCGCTAGGAAGTGTTGTACATCCGTCAGGACACAGCTTGAGCCGAATACTGTGAGAAATTATGAGTCACTACAACCTCTTGCTGCTTGTATTAATTTCCCTCTAGCCATAACACATCTGTTCGTGGTAAGACTGGTCCAATGCCCATCCAACTGCAGTTGAATTATTTCAGCAAGCAGAAGATTCAGTAAATTATTAAGAAGATTTAAAAAAATTAAACTTAAAACTGAGTTAAGAGAATGAGTCCAACTAGAGCAACACAGGGCCCTAAGTTCTCCAGCAGCTTCTCAAATGTAGTTCCCTTCTTTTTTTACCATGACAGTGGAAAGTCCTGTCCTGTGAGCTTTGGAGCATTTCTTAATCAGAGTTTTTGGTTTGCTTATTTATTTGTCTTTTCCAGTAGGGATAAAGAACATTCAAGGCTGTATTAGAGCACTCAGTCAGGACAAGAACTTCGATTATACCCAGCCTCTTGTAAAATAACCTGTAGTTTAGAATAAAGAGAAATATTCCATATGATTGGAATCTTATATTTATTTTCATCTTACGGAGAAATCAGTGAGTGAAGCATTGCAAAGACCCACTGGCCAATTGCCTCTTCTAATGGAATGGAGCAGCAGTGGAGAAGAGCTCGAGTGATTAGCTGGTGTTTTCCTTGCAAATGGGCTCCTCCTTAAAAATCCTTTAGTCAGCATTTCCTTCTGAGTCAGTGACTTTGGCTTCTTAGTGCCACTACAAGGATAGAAGGAAAATGAGAGTCTGGGGGTGAAACTGTAGAGAACTGGAACATTTTGGATATTTTCCATACTTTTTTTTGCATTCCATAGAAGTGCAATTAGAGAAGCTATTAAGGCTCGTGGCATGACAAATATTGTATTGAGTCACCTGATTTCCAGGTTTCTTTATCTACGTTTTCAGAACACACTGGTCTATAGCAAACAGGAGCTGTGGATGCCCCATCCTGGAAGTGTTCAAGGCAAGGCTGGATGGGGTTTTTGAGCAACCTGGTCTAGTGTCCCTGCCCATGGCAGGGATTGGAATTTGATGATGATGATCTTTAAGGTCCCTTCAAACCCAAACCCTTCTATGACTGTTTGTTTATATAAATCAAGTTGACACACAAGCCATAACTTGACTTGAATTTTCTGTAACATTCAGTGACATTGCTCAAAACAAAGACCAGAGGGACTTTATTTATCTAGTCATCACTACTTCTTTCCAACATACATAAAATCTACCAAAATTCAAATACCTTCATAGTATTTTAATATCTTTTGTTCCCAACAGAGCTAAAGAACAATTGCATTTGTAAAGATGCTGTCAATCACTATTCTCATGTCCTTTCTTTGCACCATTATTAAGAATGTCTAACTCTCCTTTGCCTATGTAATATTTTGTATTTATAAATATCAATACGTTTTTTAAGTAAGAGAGTTAAATAGGAAATTAATCTTCTAAGATATGTTAAAAGCTCCCAGGGTTGCACCCGATGATTGTTGATTCCATTTGTAGAGACACCACCAAAGGTGTGAGTTTCCATATGAATGGTTTCTCATCTTTTCAAGCTCTAAATAGCTTAAGGCTCAGTAATTATACTGGTGCTGGGACTACCTTAACAACAGCAAGCATCAGAACCTATTTTAGATGGTCAGCACAGAAGAACTAGGTCAGGAACCTCCAGGGATTTCATCAAAAGGTTAGCAAACCTAGCAGCACACCTTGAGCACCAATCACTGAGGCTAATGAGACCTCATTTAAATAGTTTTTCAGGGAATTAGAACAGATCACCTTCTTTTGGGAAATGAAATCTTACTTTGATTCATCTAGTAGTAGGTGTTCTCTATTTCTTTTTTTCTTTTTTTTTTTTTTTTNTACAAATATACTCCTTTATCCATGCAAGGATATTAGATTAATAGACGTACATAAAATATGCTGCCATTACCACAATAAACTCTCCTTCCCTGAGACACAAATGGAAAAGCAATTCTCCACAGCAGATGCATTTTCTTTAAAATGGAGTCTATTAGTCTATCATATTAGCTACTTAATGAAAACAAAAACACACCTTATTTTCCTTTCCAAATCAATGAATTTCTTGATTAAGAGCATTCAGAAAATAATCTGAATGAAGAAATAAGTACATTATCTATGATGGATTATAACAATTTATACATTTCACTATCAACGTTTTTAAGTGAAAGGGTAAAATACTATTTATGACCATATAAAAATATATATGAGAAAAATATTAACTATATTAATTTAATATAATTTAATAAATAAAATATGAAGGTTTTATTTGTCTTCATTTTAAATGCAATAAACAGACCTACCACACAAATATTCTTTAAAATAGTTCCACTGAAGCTCATCCTTCAGTGTTTTAGCACTGAAAGGTCTTTGCAATCTAAGGATGCAAAAAATTAGGCCAGCATGCTTTCAATGCTTATATAATCTGAGAATTATTTCCTATGTGTGTTCTTTCTAATTTAAATTACCAATGGGCATCACAAGTACCTCCTCTGGCAGTTAAATACATGATATTCAAATAAGAAGCCAAGAATAGTGCCACAGAATAAAAGCAGTAGCTTTGTGTCATTCTGAAATTGTTTTTATTTTCAATGTGTCCCTTCACATACAGGCAAGAATCATAAGGGATTTGAAACAATTAAATTTCCTTTAAAGAATGATTGTCTAAAGACAGCCTGGGAATATAATACTAAAATAGTAGAAATTAACTGTACTGCTACACTCTAACTACATTTCACAGCTTTATGTTCCCCCAAGGTGCCTGGTGTGTGTGTGTTGTATTCAGTCCATCTGTGATTGATAGATGCAAGTTCCTCCTTGGCTACCAAATCAAGCATAATACCTTTTTGTTACACATTGCATGGCTCTCAGTGTGATAGGATGGAAAATTCTAATTCACTAAAGAGATTTTACTGTAATGCCTGATATATATCAAAAATCTCTTTCAAAAAGCCCGTTCAGGATATTCAGAATTTTATGTCGTAGCTCCATATCATTAATTTTCTTAAATGATCTCCCCAGAGATTTTCATTGTGTTCAAGTGAGTGGAGTATTGAAGGGTTGGTATTATTAGCTGCCACTTATAAAGTAAGAACACAAGGATTTTTCAATAAAATCCTGGGGCTTTCTTTTTTTATCAAGCAGTTGAAAAAAAATAGAATGCTGAACACAAGGATATAATTTTATTTTTTTTTTTTTACATCTTTGGGAAATCGTTATGATTTCTATGAAATACCAGTAGATGAAGCATTATTTTGGCAAAAGTGGCATCCAAATCTCATTAAAGACCCCCTTTGGCACGAGTAAATTTAGTTAGATTGGGCCTGTTGATCTTTGCCAAGTGCTGTCTTGAATTATTCCGTACTAAAACATCGCATGTGTGTTACTAAATGCCATGGTCGCATTTATATTGATTATTCTAACCTATAGAGTTACAAATGAATTCACAATTGTTTATGGAGATGTGGTTCAGTTCCAAGTGGTCAGAAATTCAGGGGGTATTGCTTTTGATTACCAGTCCTTTACTCAGTACTGCTCAAAGGAAGGGCTAAGCCTCACAAAGATTTATATGGATCCATGCCTAAAATTCCATCTAACTCTGGATCTGACCTCTGCAAACTCCACACCTCTTCCTCAAATATATTCAATAGTAAAACCAGCAGAAATAGATCTAGTTGGATTTAAATCGATAGGAATTTTACCAAGACAGGTGTGCAAATATAAGAGTAATTAGTTGTCTGGCTGAAGAGGTGAACATCTCATTCACTCTTCAGCTACCAGTTCTCTATTCCTTTAGCAACCTCTGAGGGTGGGGAGGAATGAATGCCCAGAAATCTGTTCAGCTGGTAAAGTGTAACGTTTTTGTCTTGGAATAAATAAGGTTTCTTTTCTTAAAATACGGGTGTTGGTTAGGAAAAAGAATAAAAATAAGGAAGGCAAATTAGAAAGACCTAAGTAAATACCCTCTGTGCAAGGTGAATAAGGTTTTAGAGTAGTTAATTTTCACACATCCACTTTTTTAAAAGACATGTACATTATTGGTCCAGAACACTAAACAAACGAAGCTGTGGTCTAAACCATGTAGAATTTCACAGATGACTGCATTACAGAAATACATTTCCATTGATGAACAGTAAACATAAACAGAAATCAATGATGAAATGGATATTGTTCCTTTGTATGTCAGAATGAATGGATTTGTATTTGGTTTGAGCGTTTAAAGTGTTACAGTGGATGGAGAAAAGCCTGGCTATTTATGTGAAAAATATTAAACATGATTTTCACAGATAATCACATAAAATGGTAAGACAAACGTGTGACAAAGGTTTCCCAAGCAACCTTTGTTTAGAACTCAGAGAATAGAACATTTCCTGATGTAGCTGCCCTGCATCAGACAGAATCAACAGAAATCAAGAATAAACTACTCAAGTGAAACAAAGATGAGAAAACATCCTCTGTCCCTTCAGACTTCAACAAGCTATTGGCAATCTAATGATAATTTTTATACAGTATCATGTATAGCAAGGTGTACAGAAAAGAGCTTTACCTTCCATCTCTGGAGTGCTCTCTCGGGCTCTGGTTAAATAAGAATGATCTCCACAAGCAATGAATTACAAGGGTTCACAAGAAGGTTGTGTTTCACAATTTAATTCGATTTCCATTTTTTCTTGACTTTATGATCTGTATAATTCCAGCTGAATAGGAAAGAGGCTCTTATATTCCTTCCCTCTGAATGAAAACCTCATTTTAAGAGATGGTTGCAATTGTTGCACGTTGGAGCAAATAGAATCTAAATGAAAGGAAAATATTTATTGAAGGTACATTACATTTTGTTATATGACAGAGAGTTTGTTTGGAAAGCAGAGTTATGTAATGAAAATGGAATAAGTGCTTGGAATCACAATATACTGTATATCCCAAGGCCTCCCTAATACTGCTCTTCAGCCTTTTCTAGTAAATCTCTGTTGAAAAGCAAAGGAAGAGAGTCAGGGACTGCTTCTGTACAGAACATAAACCATAATAATCAGACATTTTTGAGTCAATAAAATGTTTATGACGGCATGTTAAGTAGCAAAGAAAAAAGGGGATGTTGAGTTGCTTCAAAGGTAGAATAATACATAAAAAATAATACAAATATTTTAGATTTAAGGCCAAAAGCAGTCTTTGTTTGTCTGCATCTTTACATGAACAAAACTTCTGTGATTGCAGTCTTGCTTTTCACATTTGAATGTCAACAAAATTTGACAGAGGAGGAAGATCACGTTTTTTTCTCCAGAAGGCAGGTCCCATTCTGTTTGGATTGCTTGGCAAAAGAACAGATCTGTATGTGCAGGCTGCCTTCAAGCACAGACTGACCCTTGGCCAGCCAGCATCTTCAAAATGGTAAAAGGGAGGCACAGGAGGGAGCTGAGTGTTTGATGTGCAAGGAGCACTGTGGGAGAGCTGGTGAGGGTGCATTACACCATGCACAGCAAGAGCCAGCACCAAATTGTGGCAATGTGAACGCTGGGAGAAGAAGGCAAGAGGCAAATTCTTAGGAAGTCAGACCTCATTGATCTGCTGGTTCAGGAAGCCATTTGTTCTTATGCCACGAGCTGTCATGTATTATTCATGGTCAATAGCACTGGGCAATTACTGCATAATTGGAAAGAAAGCTGAAGTTATCATCATATTAAGGAAAATAATTTATCCATTCTCAGTTTTAGGGACTTTTTTTTTTTTTTCAAGGAGCATTAAATTACTCTCTGCTGTGAAGCAGGTAAATAGACAAAACATCAGGAACAATGCTTTCAGTATAGTATTTTTCTTACTGGGGAGCAAGGACATCTAGCTAAAATACCTCCAGTGTCTAGAATTGCTTTGCCACAGTGCAGCCTCAGCTACTCAGAAAGCTCACTCACTTTAAAACACCAGAGAATCAATTGTCCACGTGTGATTTTTGTTCAAGTACAGGGTCTGTCACACAGTTTCCTCCCCTCCTTGACATATTTACAAACCTTGGCAGGCCTACCAAAAATTTTTTGGCTTGTACCACTGGATTCTTCTAGCTGAAGGCTGAGAGGTGATGATGGGATTGTCATTGTTACCCTTCTTACCTCTCCAGCTCTCTGCCAAGTCCAGGAACACTACAGATCTCTCTATGAACAGGTTTTTGAAATGCACTGACTTGAGAGCCGAGCTAATGGCAGTGTGGAGAATCGAGGTGAAGCAGAGACCTCACTCGTCACAAGTGGGCATCCATGCCCTGACATATTGCACACAACACACACGCTGTACCCACAACAGAAGCCATCTGTTGGGATGGCTCCACGCCTGCACTCAGCCCAGGAGATCTTTGTCCTTCCAGAATGGGTGCCAACAACAATAGACCTGCTCAGGGAACCAGTTCAACCCTGTGCACCACATAGGAAGCCCTTCCCTCTGTTGGCATTGAAGCATTGGTACCACATGCTTCTCTTCAGTTGTTAACAGCCTCTAATTAACAGTAGTCATATTCTGAACTTCATTTGTCAGGCTGTGCCTTGGCCAAGCATTCAGCACACTCAGAAATAGAACTGTTGGAAATACTGTAAAATTGTCTTTTTAAGAGCGTCACATTGCGCTTGGCTGAAAGTTAGCTTTTGGGTCTTACTGTGATATAAATTGAACATGATATTCTTTTCCTGTGAGAACAAATCTTTGCATATGAAGCTAAAAAACTGTGAAAAATACATTAGTAATAAAAAATAAACCGGTCAGTTTCAATTTTTTGTGTGTCTTTAGTCTGAAAGGGAGCGAGAACCAATAAAAGAAATAAGCCTGACAGCAGGACCCTAGACTTCAAAGCATCAGTCCCAGATAAAAATCCAAGGGAAAAAAAAAATCTGTTGCACAGTGACGAAGCTTCATCCCTTCCACGAAGACAGAAAATCCTATTATTGAGCACTCTTCCTCAAGTGGATGTGGAGAACTGCCAATTAACTCCCTCTGCTAAGTGATAGACAACCTCCCTGACTGCCTCGAGAGCATGCCTGTCCTGATGAGCAGCAGCAATGCTGGATTTCTGCGGTGGATTTGCTCTCAGAGCCCCTTTGAAGGTGCCGGCATCCCACTCGCAGACGTGACCCTCGTTTGGAGCCCCATTTGCATTTCAGCACCTCGCCTGGCACTTCATACATCGGGGATGAGGGCGGGATGAGCAAGGTCAAAAAAGAGGCAGACAGTCTGCAACTCGACTTAAGCAAGAGGGCTTGTTTTACACAAAGCACACCAAGGAAATCTTCTGTCTTCTTTCAGTATAAGTGCAGAGCTCAGTCATGTTTCCTGCTCTGCAGGGTTTTTTTCCCTTTTCCTTTTTTATGGTCATACTTGCATCCTACTCTCTTCTCTACCGTGGTAAAGCATATATTCTGAGGGGCTAAAATACTTCAAATTCTTCCTAAACTTTCACTTCTAGTTATATGTTTCTGGGTTTGACTTATTTATCAGTATAGTAGTGATGGCTTCTAAACTGGACTTGTTGGGATTTAAAAAAATAATTTTAATCCCTAAAGTGTTGCAGAGAAGAAAATTTTGCTTCTCATTACTTATTTTTACTCATTTAGATTAAAAAAATCAAGTCTAACTGCCCAATTTATCAAAATCATATAAAAGACCTAACTTTAAGAATGCATTTCAATGATTTAAGAGATTCTAGGCCATTTCTATAGCTTTTCCTTGCTTGTATAAATTACAGGCAATAATGAAAGGAGATTTTAGCTGGTCAATCAACCTTGCTCCCAAATGCAGCAGCAGGAAGAAATTAGGAATCACTTCCTCAAAAGTTCTATATGTTCTTCACAGAAGGTGGTATTAGTGTCTGTCTATCTGATTTTTCTACTTTGTACAAGAGAACAAAGAAAATAGAGCAAAAAGTAACAGATGCCATAGAGACTGCGAGGAAGACTGTGCTAGGATGAAGAGCTTGAACCTGTTCCTCTCCTGTGCTGACATCTGGCATCTCTGCTCCAAGCTGGGATAACCAGCAAGCTTTGGAGACAAAAGATTTTTACAATTTATTGTGAAACAGACAATCAGGAAGAGAAGAACAGTGCACCAAAATCACTTTATAGCAGTGTGGAGTTCCATTATGTGATGAAGTAGCTGTGCAAGCTTGACTCCCGTAGGATAAAGGGATGGAAATTCTTGCTCTAACACAAAATGCATTAAATAATGTTATCCCTAATGAGTGGGGAAATTGAGCTTATATAGAAGTTTAGTAAACACAGAAGTGTATACATCAAACCCTCTTTCCATACACATAAATCCATCCTAGAAAAGGGGCTGATCGTTCCTTGCTGACCTGATTTCCCTTCTGTTCAATATTGTAGATAATATGAATCAAACAGAAACTTCCTAGCTCATGTCTGGCACAGGGAGGCACTTTCATTCATACATATAAATCAGGTATGTATTCATCACACATAGGGAAATAGATACGGACTTGCAAAGTGGAAATATAGAATCCTAGAATATCTGAGAAGCTTTTGGATGTGCAGTGTAGGGATTAGAGCTCAAGTGAAACACTCCAGCCACTTACAAAAAAAGTAAGAGCTGCATAATAAATACATTTAGGGCCATTTGAAAAGAAGGAATGAAATTGGATTCCTATTTAACAGTAGAGTCTCCCAAGAGCTCTGAACAGTACTCCATTACTCATTTGCAAAAGCAATGAAAACATTAATTGACCTCTTGATTAGTATTTAAATAATAAATACCACAGTGGATTAATGCACTGGCCTTTTACCTCAAAGACATAGTTTAAAACTGACTTGACAAAAAAATCAATTTAATTACACGATACTAAAATTGCAAGTGCCAATAGGTGAAAGTTTCCATGAACACAAGGCCACATATCACATAATCATGCCAAAATGGAATTTATTCAGTGCTTTCTTTTTTTTTTTCTTTTTTCTTTTTTTTTAATGAATGCATGTGTGGTGTGTGTTGAAAGAAAGCAGGCTGCCACCTGCCACAGAAATACCCCACAGAGCAGCTCCCATCCTTGTGAACTAAAATATTTGGTTTAAATGCTAGAAACCTGAAAACTGACACAGTTCCACTATCACATTCAGCTAATCAAAACAGATACATTATGGAAAGAAATGTCAAATGTTTTCTGTAGAGTTTCTATTTTGTGGAATCACTGCACAGATATCTCCGGAAAATGAGCTTAGATTTTTTAGTTTTTGGAACATCTTTACATGCAAACTTGGTGTTAGCCAAGTCAATGGAGTCTGGAGGTTCTTGTTTATATTAAATTAGTTAATGCAAGGCTTTCCTTATGACTTTGACAGCTGGGAAATATCATAAACTGCTCTTAGTTGGCTTCTACCCTAAGGAGTGGAAATCTCATGAGGTCATTTATTCCTTTGAGTTTTCTTTTATCTTATTGTGAAAACCCTGAAAACAGCTGGCCAAAACAGATCAGGAGAAGAGTCTGTGTCCCCATTTGGGTGGGTCCCCAAAGAAAAATCCTTAGGGCAGATTCTGATATTTAACATTTCTCATGAGTACAACTAGATACATGCTATGTTCTAGGGAAATTAGGTCTGAAATCCCCCCATACTATGATGTGATACAATTTTTGGCTTAGAACAATTAACAAGAAGTAGTTTCCTCACAATCATTCATTAATTGTGTCAGGGCTAAATAGTACTGGTTGTCCCTATATGTGTGTGAGTTTGCTATAGAGTGTAGTAAAAACCCTAAATTTTGGAAATATAGTAGTTGGATTTTTTTTAGAACTTTGATTTATCCAAAATCAGATTATTTTCGGAAAAGATGTGCTCTTCATTTATGCATATCTATTTGATGAATATAGTTAGGCTCTTATTATGTCAGACCAAAATTTTCTTGCAATACTATTTTAAACAAAAATGCGTTTTCAGATATTTTTCATAGAAACTGTCAGTCTCTGGAAGAAGTCTTTGTCTTCTTATTGAAAACATGTAAATTTTAGTAAAAAAATGTATTTTGACTATTTTCAAGCTCTTTTTTTCAACTGCTTCTCTACAATATGTAGTTTATACTTGATACGAAAATGAAAGCAAATATGTAACTAGTAGGAAAAAAAAGGAGACAATTTCAGTTTGATCAATCTTTGCTGAGTGATTGCTTTGCTTTAGCAGCTTTGTGTGATGAACATTCAACTTTTGGCTCTTATGAAAAAACTGGTTGAAAAATATAAGGTTTTCCCATGTTGTAACAACGTGGTTCGGGCAACCAGAAATAACTGTGGCAAAGAGACCCCATGGTAATTCTGCCTGAAATAGTTTTCTCTTCCTCCATTGTTCTTCATCCTTAGTTGTCTCAAAGATTAGGAACCCTATAGAGAAAGAACCATAACTGTTCATTTTGTAGAACACCTAAGACACCTTTTCTGGCTGTCATTTTATGCCTTCTTTACACTTTGAAAGTGTTGTTTACCTTTTTGGGTTTGCTGTGGACTCCTGAGAAACTAAGTATTTTTTCTGCTGTCTTTCATACTATATAAAGGTATGTCATAAATCCATGGTAGGAGGTTGTTTTGTTGCAGTTTTGTTTTGATTTGGGGTGGTTTTTTTGATTTTGTATTATTGAAAAGTAAGCAACAGAAGGTCTACTTTGGAAAGATAGACCTTGTTAAATTCTGTAACTCACCTATTTTATGCTTCATCACAAATCCTTCCTGGTGCTCTGAATATCATAGCAGTTTGCTCACTGACATACTCTTCCTTCAGTTTGACCCAGAAGACACAATCTAATCTAGCCATGAAAGCTCCACCTGCTTTGTAAGATGCACTTAATGCTACTCATGAAAATCACTTAGACACAATGTGTAAATTAGTGCTGAAATGCTGTATTTTAATGTTATTCAATTGACACTTCTTAGCATTAACCCTTTAGTCAAGAGGCAGATGCCCTGCAATTTGGGAGGCTGATGGCAATTCAACACTAACAAGTCCAAAAATCATAGGCACACTGTAATTGCAAGTGATGTAGGTCCACAGCTGAGTGTCTGAATAGTCTTAATTTACTTATAGGTGTGCTGAAGTTCTGAAGATGGGACTAGTCAGAAAAATTGAAAGCTGAAGGAGTAGTTCACCATGACACCAGTTCCTGAATCGAATGAATACAATACAATGAATACAATTTCAACCATACAAATAAAATCAGTCAATTCATATACTTTACTATATTGCTCATTTGGAAAGAATTTTCTGGGCTTGACTGAAAATGCACTGTTAAATTATCTGTTGATGTCAGTCAAGGTTGTCTCAAACCCACAATCTTCTAGAAAATTACAAAATTACACCATCAACACCTGCCTAGGTGCTATTCAGGTTAAGCTTCCTAGATCTCACACCAACAAAAACTACCACTTAAATAATCTTAGTCATGTCTCTGAAAAAACTTTGTAAGCCCTTTTATGTGCTTTAGAACCTGTGAGAGAGAGCATTAACAATGCAAGTGTTCATTTTTGAGAGAGCCAGTGAAGCAGAGCTCCTCACCTGTAGAAATGCAATCTCCTTTGGAAGTGGTAATCAGCACGACACTTTTCAAGCAGTATAACGTGTTTTGGCAGCACATAAATGAATAGCAATTGGAAACAATGCTGCTCTGTTTGATCTCTTGCCAAATGATTCAGTGTTGTGGCTTAAAAGTCATACAGGTGTCCTTTTTTTCTTGTTGTTGTGGGAACAAGAGACCCATCATATTTTTAGTGGTCTTGGATATTCACAGCTTTATATGAAATGCTGTGTGTAGATAAGAGATTAAAAGAGGACTATACCATTATTAAAGGCAAAAAAAAAAATTTGGGTCAATTGCCTTATAGGATACAAATTGACTTAGTGGAAAGAAAAAAAAAAATTATGTGTTTCTAGAGCTTAGTTCAGAATTGAAAGGGAATGACCAGTCTTTAAAGAGCTAAGAAGAGAAATGTTATGCTGAAGAAATTTTGTCCTAAATAAAAGCAGAGTTCATAAGAGGATAAAATACATAAAATTCCCAGTTCTCCAGCCTTCATAGCACCTCTGTGGGTAGAAAATCTTTCTCTATTAGCAGCACCTGACTTTCCAAATTTTCTTTGGAAGGTCTGCAGGTAAAAAGATAAGGGTTTGTGTATGCATGGTGAGTTTATTTAATCAGTATTTAATGTCTACCTTTTTTGACAAAACTGTGAATATTCTTATGTAGTACAGTAAGAACACAAAAAAAACCCCACAACCCTGAAAAGAAATAAATATTTTGCTGTTAATCCTCTGGAAACAGAAGTGCTTACTGTTTATCCCACTGAAGTCAACAGGACTTCTCCATTTGTTCCAGTGAGTCTAGGATCTCACTCTTTGTTCTAAATAGCACTTGCGTCTTCAAACTACAGAATGATCCACCCCTTATGTTTGATTATTATAATTTTATCTCAAACAATATAATTATACACCCACAAAATGTCTATCACTGTAGCTGATATGTGACACACTCTCCCACTTGCAGCTTTAGAAGGTAGATGAGTGAAACAAATGTCTCCAGCCTGAAAAGAGTATTTCAGAAGCTGAAACAGATAGAAAGCCTGCTAAACTGTAATTTTGTGTCCATTCACTCTCTCTGTGATACAATTTATGTAGTTTGGGATTTTAGATGCAAATCCACATGATGAAAGAAGTCCTGTGTTTTGGGGTTTTTCAATATTTGTTATCAGAAGATGTTGAGGAAATGAATGCAGTGTCAGTCTGTTCTGTGTTTCCTACTGGAAGACTAATAACCAGCCAAGTTTATTTAACTAAATTGTTAAAGTAAGATCAAGGAGAAATCTGGTCAGTGTGTGCTACCATCCTCACTAAACAGCTCTTGATGTGGAATGTGGCAGCACAGAGCAGAACAGTGAATGATGGCTAAAAACAGGTATTTGATTGAGAAAGCAGCAAGACATTTTAACATAATGACCAAATAAGCATTGAATTCATCATCATTCCACATTTGAAATGCTTAAAATGTGAAGTGCAGTTCATTCTGTGATGCAGGTAATTAAGAGCAGGTTTCAGAAGCCACAAAAAAAAAAAAAAAAAAAAAAAAAAAAAAAAAAAAAAAGGTTTTTTTTTTTCCTGGGTGGATAAATCATTACTTTAAAAAAAACAGATTTGTTAAAAAAAAAAACATAAACNGGACATCAGGAGGAATTTCTTTGTGGAAAAGATTGTTAAGCATTGGAACAGGCTGCCCAGGGAGGTGCTGGAGTCACTATCCCTGGAAGTGTTCTAGAAATTACTGGACATTGCACTTAGGGCCACAGTGGTGACGACTCAGATGTTGGACTGGACAGTATTGGAGATCTTTTCCAACAGAAATCATTCTGTGATTCTACGTTACATAACTTAGAAGGATTCACAGTATTTCACAGAGATTAAATAGCAGCCAGTGTTCCTGTGCTCTTGTTGAGTTGTGGTGACCTAGACCGTGCCAGGATGTTCCATGGCTGGTGATTTCCTGCAGGATGCCGTGCAGGAGTACTGTGGAAGAGACAGGGATATTCACTGAGCATCTGCTCCCAAACCTTTACATCAGCCCCACAGTCTGCTGGTGATGACAGGTGTACCCACCTGAGCTGCTTGGCCTCGCTCATACATCTTCAGCAACACCTTTGGTCTTCCCTGTCATTTCCATGGTTCACTTTGCTGGAGAGTACAGAGGGCACGGCCCCCAGCAAGCTGCTGGCTCAGCTGCTCCTGCAAATGCTCCCAAATCAGTGAGCAAAAGAGATCTGCAAGTCACTGCTTAGCTCACATCATTCATTTTCCCTGAAGAAGTTAGAGGGCAACTGAATAGCAGCCTGACTTCCAGCTGGGAAGTGTTAGGCAGTGACTCATGAATAAATCTTCAGCTGACACAGCTTCAGCTGAAAGAAGATTTGTGTTTTAAGCACCTACTGTAAGCTGGATGAAAAGCATTGTGTAAGTTAAACTGACTTAATGCTGTCTCTCCTAAAGCAAATTAGTGCAACTTTTACTCTTCCTCCTATATCTTGCAGTGATCTCTTGTAGACGTCTTGTGGACCATGAAGTTGTAAGATACAATACCACAAGTAATATACATACAGTGCTGTAAATACTAAGACACCCCTGTGAATGTGTAGTAATGCCTATACTCATATTTATGAATAAATATGTTCAGGAATCAGCCAAGTGGAGAACATGCATGTCTCGTGCTTCTGAAAACAGCAATTCCCAAAAGATAGGAAAAAAAAAAAAAACCACCCTATCAGCACAGTAAGGTAGCACAAAAACTGGCCCTTTTTTCAGCTGTACTTTGGTTATTTTAATATCAACTTTCCCAGCATACATGGTGGAATGAAACTGATGAATCATCTGTCTGAATGTGAACGCAAATAGAAGCAAAAATTAATTTGCACTTTATATAATATAATGCCTATAGATATATATGTGTGTGTGTGTGTATATAAATATATAACATTGTCATTTGCATGCTAATTTTTCCAGTCTACTTCTGTCACATTTCAGATGGGAAAATTATTTGATTCTTTTCAAAGAAAAAAATGACCTTGCCTTTTTTGTATACCGAAAAAGAGAATTTCACCTGATAGAAGAAACTGTCTTGAAGATACTTGTTTAGCTTAAACTTACAGCTAGATTAGCATTTCTGAATTTTAAGAAAATTCTTAGAAATTTCTTATTCTGAACTCATAAAATAAAATTTGCAACTAAAAATGCAATACAGATTTTTTTTTTAAAGAAGAGCTTTTAGAAAACACAAGTTTATACTCCCAGAAATCAAGATTTAGGATACCACTTGAGCATCAGCTGTCCCAGATCTAAGTAGCATAAATATTAGCAAAATCTACTGCTAGCCACGTGTGTGTTATTGCTTGAGTGAGACAAGGAAAGACAGCCAGGCAGAGATCTCAGCTTTTGAAGCATACATCTGTTTACCAGTGAGTGAACCCAATTGATCTCACATAGCTTTGTTTAACAAAATTTTAGCCATCTGCCTTCCAGAGTGCATTGTCCCTGGTGTGCCTCAATACAAACTGTGAATCTCCTCTTGCTGACTCAGTGGCTGTGCTCTTCTGAAGAGCTGACAATGAAGTGCATCCATCGCCTGTCAGGCAGCTGTAGCTGCTGGGAGGCACAGTGGGAGTGGGGACACTTCTGAAAGTGCCATCATTAGTGTCCTGGTGATATTCATGGCACTGGTGTTTGCTGCTAGGACAGCCTGGAGTCACTGCCTGCCATGGAGCAAGCTGGAATCTTGTACCTGTGATATTACACTGGGTTCCCAAGTAATTTTGGGAATATCTCTCCAATATCTCCACAAATACCTTGCCATTAATTACCTGACTGACTGCACTTTGAGGCAACATGCCTACCAAATGAGGAATTTTACACCCTCGCACTTCACACTCTCTTTTTCATTTCCCTCATTATTATATTATTTACTAAAAAAAAAGAATGATGCATATTGGAAGAAGGGAAAAATTATTTGGAGATCCTCAGAAAGGTGTGGTCCAAAGTGCAGGGAAGTGAGTCTGTCATCTGTACTGAAACTCATAGAAATGTGAGCATCAAAACAGTGTACTGATTATGCCAAGAGATGCTGTGGACTCTCTTGAGGGACAAAAAGCCTTGCAGAGAGGCCCAGATAAACTGGAGCAAGGGGCAATGCTTAATGAGATGAAATTTCACAAGCCCAAATGCTGGATTCTTCTGCCCATGGTGAAGTAACATCAGATGAAAAATATAAATCTGGAGAGGGGTGGGTGGAAACCAGCTCTGCAGAAAGAGATCAGGCAGTGCTGGTCACAAAACCACATCCTGGAGTGCATCAAACACACTATAACCGGCCAGTCAAGACAGGTGATTATCCCACTGTGTTCACTATTTCTGTGCCTCACCTGAGTGCTGTGTGCACTTCTGAGCCCACAATTTAAGCAGGATCTTAAAGTTCTGGGATGTGTCCAGAGTATGGCAACAAAGCCATGAAAGAGCTGGAAGGAATGTCTTGTGAGGAGCTGCTGAGGACTTTAGGCTTGTCACATTGGGATAAAAGGAGCCTGAGGGGTGACCTTGTTGCTCTCTACAGGTTTCTGAGGAAGGAGAGTGGGGAGGGAGACGCTGATCTCTTCTCCCTGGGATCCAGAGATAAGATGTGTGGAAGTGATTTGAAGCTGTAGGGGGCTCAGACTGGACATTAGGAAGAGGTTTACCTTCTTTACCAAGAGGTTGGACACTGGAGATGTGGCCAGTGCTCCCAGCCCATCAGTGTTAAAGTGGCATTTGGGCAGGGCCCTTAACAACATGGCTTAACTTTTTGCTCAGCCTTGATTTGGTCAGGCAGCTGGCCTAGAGGATTGCCAGAGGTCTTTTCCAAATGAAATATTCTGTTTTATGCCTACAGGAAGTCACACAACTGTAGATCTACTGGATTGCTGTAATACTTCTATTTGTGTGATAATACATGTATTTCGAAACAGACACTGGCACTAAGACATTAGAATTTAAAAATCAGAAGCTTGATGTTATTTCAGTTCTGGTAGAACAATTGAAACTGGATGAAATAAATAGTAAATGAGCGTAGCTACATATAAAAGTGCCTTTTTTAGGATGGAATGTAAAAATACATGAACAGCTTCGGATAACAGATATAGAAGAAGCAGTTTCTTGAAAATATTAGACCATATTTCCCAAGATGGACTAACTGCCCATATTTTGTTCTGTAGAATTGAATTAACTTAATTGTCTACTATGAAGTAGTTTTTGTTCCCTATTACTCATTAATCCCAGAGACCAGCTCCTGGACTAGATAGGCTACATTCAATAAGAATAAAAGAGATTTTTACATTTTTACAGCATCAGAAGTTATTTCCTGTTCGTGGGCAAAGGACCTAGCTTGAAAATGCCCATGAAAGAATTGTTCCTTTTTCCAGTTACTTTACCTTAAAAATTATAGCTGCTCTGGGTGCAAGCCAGGCCAGATTCAGACTATTGCCTAAAATAGTCAGAAGTAACAGCCAATAGAGTCATTATAGTGAGGTCTGTGCCACTACTTTTAAGAGTGGAGTTTGCTCTTGCACAGATGTTAGAAAAATGTGAATAAACGCGGAGACCAGGGAAATATTCTGCTCCTAAAGGGCAGCACACCAACAATATGATTATAACTGAATGGTAACAAGGAATGAAAATTTTAAATTCTAGGGCATGATTATACAGCATTTTCTAGTTTCCTACACCATGCCTGTGTTGTGTTGGTTTCGTTTTATCGACTGTATGATACGTAGTTATTAAGCAAAATTTCAAATTCTTATTGCTGTTTATATATTCTAAATGCTAAAAGGATTGAAGTGATTTCTTCTCCTCAAGAGAATTATCGTCTTCTTTTCATAGGGAAGATAATCTAAAATACATAGACTACAGTATTTTACATGTTTATTTCCTGATATCTCAAATTACAGTATATGCAATAAAAGTTAGGGAGGTCAGACGAAAGCAAAACATCAGTGTGACCCAGTAGCTGTATTCCTTGAGTATTGATATTTATTTTTCAATTACAAGACACATATACATTAAAATTTCAACACAAAAAGCTAAACATGAGATCTTCACTGTAGATAGTTTAGTTTCATAGTTTAGTTTCATAGGGAAGACAATTTTGAAATAACTGAAATCCGTAAATTTTAGAATAAGTATGAAAACATTTTGAAAAGTGTTTTCATAGGTAGATTCTAGTTACTCAAGAATGCAGAAAGAGCAACATACCTAAAACTGCCAATTTAGGGAAAATAGGATCATGCTGTTACCATTCTTTCTGAAGAGAGAATGCTTTTTTCTGCTATCTACTGATCTCCCTCTAGTGGAATCCTATAACTCTGCATGGGATGAAACTTGAATTTTATCTCCACAGTTTTTCATGCAACAGAGCTGTAACACATGATGCATGTGCTACAAACATCTGTTTTCAGTAATCAAGACAAATTCTGTCAGTTCCTTTAGGGAAAAGCAGTGTATGTAGTAAACATGGGGACTGGAATTACAGAGCCTTGAAGCCGGCCCATAGGCCCATTAGAGAACCGCTAGGAACGTAAATTGTTTTCTTGCTAAACCTGTTCCTTGTGGATTGCAATTTTATTTTTTAAAATGAATTGTATTAATATGTGGGCTAGATTTTTTGTGGTTATGACAACAGTGAAGAAGGCAAAGGGAAAAACAGAGAAACAGGTGTTTACAGAGAGTTCTTTATCCCTCATCCTCACTGGGCCAGCAGACTCTCAAGGGGGCAGGAAGTAGAGGATGGCCTCACCTCCCCTAATCTCCACGCCAGCCTGCAGTCTGTGTTTGGTATGCAGAAGGAGTACATTGCACCCCATAAATCAACGTCATGCCAAATATGCTCTTTCCTTTACACCCTGCTTTGTGCCTTCAGAGAAGTGCAGTTCCCTGCAGTAGAATGTCCCCCAGCTCTTGCTGCTGGGTGCTGGGACTCAGCTGTCCCAGGCTTTCTTTGGGTACCAGGAAATGGTGTGGTGAGCCGCTCTGAGAGCATCCACTGGTGATTCACACGTGTAAATAACAAAATTACTCCTGCACATACCACATGTGGCAGCCTGAGACAGAGAGCAGCAAATCTGCATTACAGATACTGTAGATAAATACAAAAAAAAGCTGTTAATAAATACACACGTGCATTCATTCGCTCGTGTACACCATCAAATGTGGATTGCCAATCATTCTAAAGAAGACAAAGTGGTTGCAAGATAACAGAAGGTTATTCTTCTGATATCAACAGCATTAATCATATATTTCACAGTGAAGTTACCATTAAAACATAACTTTGATTAATGATAGTGTCAGTGTATTTAATCAAGTGCAAGCAACACAGCACTGTGAGTATTTCTCCCCTTGACCTCACCCAGCTGAGGAGGAATGTGAGTGAAATCTGGGCCATTCCACTGGTGCAGACCTGGCATGAATGGAGACTCCAGGGCCCATATTTGCCGAAATGACTTCTCAAAACTCAAGACAGAGGAAACAGAGGAGCAAGTCTTGAGTTTGAACCCACAACAAATATTGCAGCGATTAGTTATAGGCAAGGAAATCATATCACCGGATCCCAAATAAAAGCAGTGTCTTCTTGTTCTAAACTTTGCACTTCCATACACTGAGAAACCATTTCAAAGAGTTGCCAGTTATAACAGACAAAGGTTAGGGTGTGCTTTAGGGTGCAAAACAAGTTACCAATCAATCCGGACATATATTTCCCCTGGTACTTAGCATTGGTGGGGCTGCACCTCAAAACCTGTGTTCAGTTTAGACCTTCTCACTGCAAGGAAGACATTGAGGCACTGGAGCATCCAAGGATGGGCAGTGGAACTGGGGAAGGATCAGGAGCACAAGTCTAGTGAGGAGCAGATGAGGGAGCTGGGAATGTTTAACTGGAGAAAAGGAGGCTCAAGGAAGGACCTGATTGCTTTCTAAAACTCCCTGAAAGGAGGGTGTAGCCAGGTGGGGTCTGGGAGAGAAAATGTCCTCAAGTTGGACTAGGGGAGGTTTCCCTTGGATATTAGGAAAACTTTCTTCACTGAAAGATGGCCAGGCATCGGAACTATGTGCCCAGGGAAGTGGTAGAAATTCCGTCCCTGGAAGTGTTAAAAAAAACCTTCTGGATGTGGCACCTGAGGTCATGGTTTAGAGGTGAACATGGTGGTTCTGGACTAACTGTTGGACTCGAGGACCTTTCCCAACCTGAACAATTCTATGATTCTGATGCACAGCCCTCGGGTGCAGTCCTGTGTCAGACCTGTGTGGTTGAACTATAGCTCAGCCTCTGGCAGGGGTTCGAACTCTCTTTCAGAGTTGCCTTTGTTATCAATGTAATACAGTTTTTGTAGGGTATGTTACTGTGGGCTGCACGTAACCCCTCATGACCTGACACTGGCAGTAGAACAAACCCAAATGGAATGGCTTTGCAAGTGAAAAAGACCAAAGTCCAAGGAGCAAATCTCACAAGGGGGTAGAAGAAAAGGGGGAAGAAAGATCAGAAAGAAATTATGAGAAGAAGGAAAAAAGATGGAGGACGGGTCAACTGCAGCACTTGCTGCATGTAGAGGAAACAGAGATGAAAATCATGCACAGATCCATCTGAAAAAAGGGGGAGAGGTCTTTACTTAAAGAGCTGGCAAACCTTTGCTGTTGCTCCAAATACACCTTCCCTTTCACTGTGCTCTATTTAATCTTGCTGCTTTATTGACTTCTGTGTGCTCCAGTAGTTTGAGATAATTTTGGCAATTGCAATAAGAAAGATTCTAGAGTTGTGGGCATGATGTTATGTCAGCAAGCAGGAAGGAACTGGAAGGATTTTACCTGCCCGTGGCAAAGATAACTAAAACATCTCCTAGGGCATTTTGCCAGTGGATTTCAACTGCACCTTTAAACTGGGCAGCTTGCACTGTTCTCTGTGCCAAATAAAAATTCTCTTGGTTTCTTTTCAGACAGCTTTTGAATCACGGTGAAGCCCAAAGAAAAGTCTCTAATAAGTGCTATTTTTTTCCACTCACCACCAACATAAAAATGCTGAACAGATTGAAGGCAGGGGGATGGAAAGGAAGAGGGATGAGTGAGGAGGAGTTCATTGTGCTGAGACCAATTATAGAGGTCTCAGCCCAAAAAAAAGACTCTTTCAGAAAGTCCCAAACAAATGAAAACACGAGGCTGTGATAAATCGTAGCACAGCTTTAACATCCATGCATCTCCTGTTCCCCTAAAAGCCATAATAATAGGCAAATGGTAAGGGTTCATATCTCTCCAAGGACTGTAAATTCAATCAGTATTTAAATAGTTTGCATCTTCACTGTGTTAGGTTATTTTACTAGTAATGGATTAGAGTGGCTTTTTATTACAAAAAACAAAAAGCAAACAAAAAAAAGAAACAAAAAAAAACCCCTGAAACAATATACCACTATTAAAAATATTCTCATCTTTCTGATACCCTAAAATAGCATTGAGAAAACATGCTTAAAGCTTGGTGCCGGAACAAAAATGTAGCATCAGCTGGAAACAGGGCTTGTTCTCTTGAAAATGAATTCACCCACCTCCTTCAGTTTTGAAATCTTAACCGCCTCCTACCACATTCTGGTTGTTCCCTTGTATTCTGCTGTATATTCATGCATCTTTACACTTCCTGAGCATTACTTTTGCCCCCTTGAACATGTTTGTTCAGTATGGGTTTTATGTGGCTTATCCCTCCCGAGTGTGTTTTCAGAAACCGCTACATGGAAAACACTGTAGAACCTTCACTTTTTTCAAGGACGAGAAGGAAAATAAACAGCTGATAATCATTAGGAAGTGGGAACTGAAGGCATCTATGACATAAGTGTGTAAGCTAGCTTTCATTAAAAAAATGTTTTAATGGCTAACTGGAGTGGATAAATCTGTCCTGAAAACTATTTGGTGATACCTATCAGAGATGATCACAACATACAACACACAATGTGGTGTTTTCTTGACTATATCTCAAGACAGTCTGGAAGACAGATTATGTCACCACTTGGTTTCTGGTTGCCATTATTCATGCTTCTATTGAATTCCATCTATTTCTGTTCTCATCATTGTTCAAAAATACTGGATTGTGCCACCACAGTTGGGAATCAGTAAGGAGGAGCATGCCAGTTCTAAAAAAGGAAAGCTTTTTGCTCTCACAAAAAGGCTTTGTTAATTAGTGCTACACAAGGAGGGAAATGACAAAACTCCATACTTTTCCATTTAAATGTTTGTAAAAGTGATTTTGTTTAAATTTCACTGAGTGTAGCAGGAAATGTTAAAGCTGAAAGAGACCAGACTGAACATACTAATGTTCTTTAGAGTGGGAGTGAAAGAGGGGAAGGGCCTGAGGATTTTATTTTCTTTATTTACTCTCTTTCCATAGAAATCTGCAAGCTTTTGAAGCTTGTAAAAGAAGTATTGATTTGACAGCCCCAAAGACAGAGCTCTTCTTTTTGTGTAGAGAGCCAGCACAACCTAAGCAGTGACAGTAACAAACCCCTGTTCACTGCTGAGCTGGAGACAAAAGGAACAATTCCTGAGCCAGCCCAACACCTACACAAGGTGCCTCTTTGCACATACATTCAGCTGACTATTTTTGAGCACCCTCCCACCAGGATACATCTCACCTAACTTTTGGTATTTAATTGAGGCAAATTGAGGCAATTCAGGCAACCTATTTACTTATTTTCTGCAGGTAATAGATAAAGAGAGATTCTTCTAGAGCAAAAGTGAAATTTCAAAGGGATTCTTCACTGGCAATAGAGAAAAACCACAAGACGATTACACTCCTAAATTGGATTCTTCAGTTACATGCCCAAAATTAGGTGGATTAATCTAGATCTTAGCACATCCATACAAGGACTTGGCGTTGAGTAGCAAGTATACTTTTAATTCACATGCTAGCTCACAGTGCATTCATTTCCTCATATAGACAAGATACAAATCACAAACAACAATGCTGTTTATTAGGATGAATTAATAAGATTCGGCTGCAGTTAATTTCTGGAAACTGTATTACTCCACTATCAAATAACTTTCTGTACACAAAAATAACGGGTACAAGGCCTTAGCTTTTCTCTATGGAAGCAGGGTTGTCTTAAAATTGAGATTGAATTTGACTAGTCCTAAGAATGCTATTTATTTATTAGTGGAAATAATAATACTTATTTTGGCAACCAGCACTGATCTAATAAAACACAGATGTGTGAATGTAGCTATATTTGCGTTCATGCAGGTATCTGCAATTTATAGTCACCTTGGGGCTCCCTGTATCCACAGTCACAGGCATTGGCTTCATGGAAAGCAGAGCCACAGAAACTTTTCTGTTTGCACTTCAGCTTCAGAGAGGGAAATGTGGATGTAGCTTTCATATAATTAATTTCCCTTTCTCCGCCTCTTCACTTTTTTGCTTGTTTCATGAGAATCCAGACTCAATCTCTTGTGGCCAACTAACTTCTCTTTTTAGGTCAGAAATTAAACGGCCAATATAAAGATTAATTTTTACTGTCGAAGCCTGGAAAATAGATTTTTCCTTTAGCCTTCGCTATCCAAAGCAAGGTAGTCAAACATGATGACATATATCAATCCGCCCACTTTATGTGCTGGCAGCCGATGGACATGACCTCGCTCCAGCCACATTCATCCTCCTTTCACGAAATATTTATTTCTGTTCCACCACCCCAGGGCCTGTGAGTACAAGTGACAGAAAACCTGCCTGTAGAAATGTCATGCCACTGGCGATTTCTATACCTATCACATCTTTTCATGTTCTTGTTCTCCAGACAAATATAATATGTAAGCTAACCCAGTGGCATAATGGCTTAACTGCATTTATAATTTGTGACTTTTTATCCCTTGTGGAAGCGAAACAGTAGGTGCTTCCTTCCTGTTCTTCAGGTTCATCCAACAGCTTTTGCACGGATTAGATAACCTACACTTCCTTGCAAAGTTGAATAATAAGTGTCATGTTTTTCATTAGTAGTTTGTTGCATTAGATCATGTTTGCATGTTTCCTCTTGTCTTCAAAAACCAAACACACTCTGGTTTGCTTTGTTCTGTTTTGCTTTGTTTGAGGTTGTGACTAATTAAATGCTGGCATCACTAACATTATTGCTATCTTAGCTATGTATTTTGGAGTCATCCTTGAAAGAGTCACTAACATTCCGTAGGAACATGTTGGGTTCAAAATACCATTAGGAAAAAGTAAATGAGAGCAACTGGCTTGTGCTTAACTTGAGACAACAACTTCTACGGAAAATCTAATCTGTCAGGCTAGATGCATAAAGACATCTTTGAATATTGACCCCGCAGAACTCGGTTTAGTTCCCTAGAAATTCTTGAGCAAAACAGTTTATCTGAGTTTCTACAGCAGGGCTGAGTTGCTGGTTTTGTATGACCTTCGGTTCTCAGTTAATGTTTTCTGCCAATCAAAACTCCGTCGCCTGTAAAATCCCATGCATAGTTTATCTTTTTGCTAAATGCCTAAATCTGTATCCCATGATTCTAATATAAACTTGAAGGAAAATTTTACAGCTTTCTATTAATGACATTTTTTCCTCTTCAGCCACGTTATTTAATTGACCTCATTGACCATCTTGCGTCGTTATGTGTGAAGTGTGCAACGATTTTCTAAAATAGGTTGTGAATTTGGCTTGTGACATACAGGTGTAAAGCCAGTGTCTCAGCATGAGTTCTCACTTTGCTGGTGAGTCTCAGTAGGCATCAGGATATGTTAAAGCAGGTTTGCTTCCTAGCCGAGCTTTCCACATAAAAAAGTTAGAGGTGTGTAAATGGTTCTAGATAGAGAAAGCCCCAAAGTACTAACAGTAAAGTTAATTTAATGCTTCCAGATTAACTGCCACATGCATTTTTCGTGGAGTCAGTTGATCAGCCTGGTTTTGATTTGGTTAGATGAGCAAGTATCTGTGATTTCTCATGAGACCACGAAGTGTGTTCATTCACAAAGACACAGCAGCAACCTAGTGAGCTTCAAAATATGCAGCTGCATTTTGGGCTTGCATATGCAAGAATCCCTTGCTTATGGTCCATTTATTATTTGATATGAAGTGCTAATATCTGTACAAAGAGCAACTGTACTTTTTTGTCTTATGTTACTGCTGCAAAAAGCTACTTACTGCAGCTTCTGAACGTATCCTTTGCCCTGGGTAACTCATTAACACTTCAGCCTTAGTTGAGCTGTATCTATTTATTTATTAATGCAAAAATTCAGAGTGAAGTCGAAAGGAAAAGGAAAGTGAAGGAGGATAAAAAGGAAGCAAAAGGATATTCAGAGACCAATGTGGATATATGCACATGCAGGTTTCACATGGTGTCTGGATACCTGGGGGGAAGGAGAGAGCAGTGAAACACAAATGTTCATGTAGATTATTGTGGGTGAATTAACAAATGCAGCCAATAGATTGATGCAGAGAGAACCATTCATAGAGCCTAAAGTGAAAATGATTTATACTTTTTATGTCCACATGTAGGTAACGTGGTATGCAGCCAATAAAGAAAGCATTTTTGGTTGGACAGTGGAAAGCTCTTGGGTTGGTATGTTTATACAAAGGACTCCTTCAATTGCCTCAGGTCATTCATTCCTCTGAAAGGTCTCCGATCTTGTTCTGTGGTTTTAGGATCTTTGTGCTTGCACTGTGCATTCACTTTAATATATAGCATCATATTTACATCATCTTTCTCAGTCTTAGCACAGTTTCATTAGTAATAGATAATAAGCAGCCAAAGGCCCAAATTACATAAAATGAACCGTTACTATTTTCTAAAAATAAAAATACTAGAAAATGCCTGAAAGACGTAAAGATTATTTGTTCATTCTATTCTAACTTCAGGAATTTCAGCTACTTCAGGAGTTTACCCTTGAATGTTTAAGTATGTCGGTGATTTTGATTTGCATTTGCTACTCATCCTTCAACAAATCAATAATTGCATTTTTTTTTTCTTTTTTCTATCATTCAGTAAATATGCACTCACTGTGAATCTACACCTTATAGTAAGAAGGGGGGAAAGCTCTGAAAGCCCCACAGTTCATTAAAGATGCATCAGGCTTTATTATCATTCAAAAAAGAGGGAAAGGAAAAGAAAAATGGGTGAAGAGGCCATCCTCTGCAGCATGATAGAAACTAGGCTCATATAAAACAAGCCAAAGAATTAGTTCCTTCACCAAGGAATGACATGAAACTCTAGCCACGGTAGCTGTAAAAACAGTTAAAGGTCTTCTTTGTGCTCATTAACACCACTGTGCTGGTATTCTGTGTTGGCAGCTTTTGGTTCTGCCGAGGCAGTCCTAAAGAAAGTTGTTACCCGCCTATATTCTACAGTTCACAGGCTCTCAAAAAGGACACATTAAAACAGCCAGAATCCCCAGGGCAAGTGGGGAGATTAAGTAGCCCTCTCCCTCGACAGAAGCCCCCGAGGACAAAGCTTGGCATTGTGCATTCAGCGCACTATCTCTTTCCAGGACTGAACTTTGCCATTGTCCCGCCGGATCCCGGCTCACAAAGTGTTTGGGGGACTTTGCGAAACGCTTCACTGGCACCACCACTGACAGGCAGCTGAGTGTGGGAACTGCTCTCAGGGACGGGATGCCCCCAAAATCACGGGCTGATTATCTTGGTGCCTAAGCCAGTGGCAGTGTTTTAGTGCGGGGGTGTGTGTGTGTGTGTGTGCGGAGGGGGTTGTTACTCCGCAGTTTTCTCGGAGTCTCATCTTTCACAAGAATACAAAATCAGGCAGGAAAAGCAAACATGGATTATTTGTTTCCCAAAGGATCGGGGCTTTTCAGAAGCTTTAGCTGTTTCACTGTCCTGCAGAATCTACCACTGCAAAGACCACAAGGTGCCTTGGAATACTTGCAGAGTTTTGGGAGGATGCTAAAAACAAACTTTTGGGTCGGGGGGAAAAGATCTTGCTGTTTAGTTATATCAGTCATGAGAAGGATTCTTTATCTGCACTGTTTATTCCTATTTTCTTTTCTGATTAAATTTTTCAGATTTATTTTTAATTAATTTGAATAAGGATTAATGAGAGATCTCATCTGGTGCTATGGCTCATTCCTTCAGATATGCTGGCTTTGATTGAAGACTTGAAAAGGACCTGGTACAAGAAATCAAACATCCTGAAAAGACCAAATTTGGAAAGAATACTTCAGCTGAATCTTATATTTCAATCTCAGCTTCTTTTATATTAAAAACAGACTTAACAGATTTTTTTTTCTTTTTTTTTGCCAGACTCCACAAATGCTAGCATGGATGCCTGGAAAATGAAAGAGGCTCATTCTGAGTAAAAGAATGTTTAGAAGCAAAGTTTTGGCGAGGGGCATGAGTTTTCCCCTTCCCACCCCTGCTCTTCTGCAGCAGCTGAGGGTACAGAAACATGAGCCAAGGTAGTGAAGTGCAGAAGGTGCAGAGCATGGATCCTGGGAGGAGAGGTGAACAGTAGAAATTCTGATGGAGGCAGAGGGAGACGTTGGCTTGAGGTTCTCTGGGGGAGGTAAAAACTAAAGTAGAAAGGACGTGATGGTAGAAGAGCAGGGACTGTGCGGAAGGTTTGGCAGGAAATTGGAACTCAAGGTGGGAGATGTCTTTCAGTTCCCCACACTTTCCTGACACATTCAAATCTTTGCACTGGTAGTATTGGGTCTAAACTGAAGAGAAACTGTGGGTTTGCATGGCTTGTGTTTAGACTATGGTGGATGGGAAAAAATGTGTGTTGACAGGGATGTAAATTTTCACTGTGAAAACCACTGTGATCAGTCTTGCTAAATGAGATTCATAATTATGACTGACAAAGAGGGGGGGAAATGAAAGTGTGATAGGATTTTATTTACTCAATGACTGTGAAGATAAATTATGAGATGCCATATTTTTCTTCGATAATGGATTCCCTGTGAGGAAAGAAAAGCAGAAACTCTGTATACCTGGACTTGGGTACTTTTTCGGGTTTTTTCCATTCAACATAAGCAAAATTAAAGTACATTACAGAAGACTGAAATTAGTATAAATATCAGTAAGTTGAGTAAGAAAACCAAAGGGTGATGCTGAAGGGTGAATTAGAGAAATATTGAAGCTGAAGTAAAGTAACAGTGTAGTTATCTTTTAAAACTTGTCTTTGCTCTGTCCTAGATTACTTTTCTCCATCACCATACTTTTATAAGAATATGATGTTTGGCAAGACTTGGAGATATCACAAATAGAGAAAAATATCAGAACACCATTTAGAGAAATTTGTGTTGACCACAAGGACTACCAAAACCAAAGTGAGACCGAGTATGTGAAGAACAAGGTCATAAATTAGAGGGCTTAGATAATCTACCACAAATTTGAGAATCCACGATTGTGAAATGATAAAGGAAAAAGCCACCTGAGTGTACATATCAATCACAAAATGACAACTGGTAAACAGTGATGCAGAAACAAAGTTGAGGGAGAAGGTTTGTTCCCAAAAGCGTACATCAGAGAAAGAGAAGGTAACGATCAAACATAAAGACGATGTTGGAGCAAGGCTAAGAAAGCATAAAATGGCTAAAAATAGACTTAAAAATAGACTTAAAAATTAGAAAAATGCATCTGTGCATCAGAGGAGTAAAATTCTGGCACAAATTCTGGTAAAATTCTTCCTGCAGGGATAGCTGGTGCAAAATCAAATTCTTTGGCAGGAAAGTTAATGTGTGAAATGGGAATTAATGTTTAGTAAAACAACTTTTCCTTTGAAATGGTGATATATCAAAATCAAAACATACCAGACGAGTGAAGAAAAAAATTATAAAGAGGGTAAAAAGAGAAAATCAAAATAGAGTGATTTAATAGGAGCAGGATTGAGATATTTAAGTTTTCCTTTTTTAAATGCTTCTCATGGAACTGATTACATACTTCAGCAGTAAAGAGAAAATTCAAAGAACATCCTCTTCAGCCACAAGGCTTTGTGTATTCTCTTTATTATTTTCCTGAACAGTATAAAAGAGTTGCAAGTTCCTTTTGAAGCCATGAGGGCAATTTCCACACACCTCTACTAATCCTGCTCAAAGCAGCAGGTTTGTGGATGGCCATTCTGCCAGAAGCAGGCAGAGCAGGGGGACTACTCTCTGGCCTCGGTCCAACTTGCCAAAGATTCCCAGATGAATAGATGCTGTGGAATTTGGGAAAAAAAAGTAGTGCATGGCTATTAAGAGGCAGCAATGCACTGGAGAGCAGTAGTTGACTGCCTGCTCTGGGGGAGAGCTGGCTCAAAGCAGCCATTTTAAGGCAGGTGGTGTTACTGTGGACACAAGGAAAGCCCCCAAATGAATGCTTGCTGTAGTATATCCTGAATCAAACGCTCTGTTCTAAGGCTCCCCAAGGATTTAGCCATTATGTCCATGGTCTTAGCAAATTTTGAGTCTGTAACTTCTGTGTAAACTCATAAGTACAAGGCAATAATACAAATTCTGTAAAGTATCTATAAGCTGTTCTTCAGGGGATATTATTTATTAGTATAACATAGTGGTAGAAAAATTAACCTGGTCCTCTTCTGTAGATATTCTGTCTTCTTTCGTACATGTTCCTGTGAGGGTGTATTTATTTATAGGCTCATAAAGAGAAGCTTAAACTGGTATTAATTAGAAAATATGTCACCTCTGATCTTGAAACTAATTGGTTTGTATGGACTTTGTTAAATTTGCATAATTTCCTCAGCATGATGTCTTTAGTGTTCTTTCATTTTACAGGGAAAATCTCTTTATATCAATACCAAATGGAGAGTTTTTAAAACTAAGCCTTCCAGTTAGGTTAGGTGTAGCATTTCATCCTGTAATAAATGGATGTATTTCTGTCACATATGTTGAGACCTGGAATCCAGTCAGAGGCAGAAAATGTTATTCATAGGCATGGATCCTTGTTAAGTAAGCGTTACCTTTGCTTTACCCCTTCCGCACTGGGGATGTACAGCCAAATGTAGATTCTAGTCAGTCCTTACTTCCTCATGGCAATTACCAGGGAAAACCTGACTGGAGAGCCTGTTTTATCCCACACTAACTCCCCGGCTGGGTTTCCCCACACCAGATGAGAGGAAATGTCAGCTCCCTCCTTTACAGCTGCCTAAACCCTTCATGCACATCGTCCAAGAAAATAACCAACCAAACTCTAAGAAAGAAGCCAGTGGTTGCATTTGCACCATTTCCCAGTAGCCTGGAGCTGGTGCCAAATTAGTTCTTTTAAGTAATCAATAATCTCAGACCTCCTGGTTTTGGTGGGCTGTAGGACTTAGAAGTCCTGCTCAACAGGAGCACTTTGCATTTAAAGTAGCTTTAGAAGAACTAGGACTCTAAAACCTGAGGTTTAGGAAGAAAAAAAATACATAGCCCTAAATTCCCTGCTGCTTTTTATCACCTGAAAGTGTATGGACACATTCTGGCACATATAAGAGGGTGTGTATTTTCTTTCCAGGACTGGCCACAAAGTGGTGGTACAAATATGTAATTCTGTTCCACATGGATGCAGAGGGAAGTTATGCAATAGCACACCCATTTCCTCTCCAAGGAAATGGAGTGGCACAAGTGACGTTGCTCGTCAGCTCACTGAAACTTTGGGGTTAGCTCTGCTCTCAGTACCAGCTACTATGAAGTCTATACATGAGAAATAAGAGGCTGAGAGCTGTTGAACAGCTCTCCTGTGTCTTGTTAGCTCAAATGTGAAATATTGCTCTCATTCACTGAGTATAAGCCATATGACCTGTTGTCACACCATCCTAAAATGAGCATCCAATGGTTTAGCTGAAGGAATAAAACATGTATTCACACACTTTTTTTGTGAGTGGACTGCTAGGTTTGTATGCAAATTGCAACTCCACTTTATATATGTAGATGCTGATGTAAAATTTGATTGGAGTTTACCTTCTTAAACTGTGATCTCAGACCATAAACCCTCCTTTTTTACCATTTGACACAACGTATTAAGCCACCAGGAAAAATTCTTTTTATTTATACAATCTACTCAGTTCACTGAGATAATCGAAAAGGCAGATTAAGAAGCTGCAGAAAAAAAATTAATTAAATGAGAAATATTACCACTGAATTTCTGGAATATGAATAGAAAGTGTAAAGCATCACTGTACCAAAAGAAGCAAAAATGGCAAATTCCTCCTTTAGCTTCAATTCCTGTTAGGTGGAGGAAAAAAATGCAAACTTGGGCAATAAACACTGCAAGGAAAGTGCTCACCCACACACCTTTACCCCAAGGATAAGTATTAGATGAGGCTTGGTTAAAGAAGGCCAATATACCATGAATTTGGAATTAAATTACAATGACTTCACCTGAAATCAGCACACTTAAAGTGAAAAGGTTATGCAGGAATGCAACCAAGAAGAAATTGGATGGAGACATAAAAGTACAGATGCTTTGAATGTCTGCTGTTGACTAATAGGTGAACAGTATTGCTCAGAATGCAGGGCTCCATGGAAAGTCCTGATTTCAGGACAGCTTTTACAAAAGTTCTACAATTTGGTATAAAGATGGTTCAGTTTGCTAAATCTCATGTAATCTGACCAGAAGGCGAAATTTAACAAAGCAGCAGCAAATATCAGAATAAAGAAGGTGAGAGTGAGCAAACTGAATATCTATTTTATTCATGCATTGCCTCATATCTCGGGCTGGTGAAAAGTTAGGCTTGGCACAAATCTCTTAGGAAAGGGACAATGAAATCAAAATTTCTTGATTTTTGTTTTGTTGTGGCAAAAGAGAAATCACATGACATAATAATTAATAATCCCAAAGTAGCATTGTATGAGATAACACACAATAGCTGAAAAGTAGCTTGGTGACAGATTTCTCACTGTGCTAAAACACATGCATGATGCTGCGATAAACACTGGAAAAGGCACTTGTTAAAACAGCCCTTATCCCAAAGGAATTTACAGCCTGGGAGACAGAGAGAGATAAGATAAAATGCACCTGGTAACCAAGAAGTGATGCTATTTACATTTTTCTTTTCTGTTTGCTTTCTTTCCCCAATGTTTCACCCTCTGTTTTATAATGAGGTGCTGGACTGGTTGATGTGACACTTGTGAGTCTCTACGAAGAATTTGATTGAAGAACACTGGTGGCTGGCACTGGGCTTGGGAAATCATATTTCATGAGGTAGGCAGCCAAGAGGAAAGTAGGAAGACAGTGATGATTGGAAACAATTCTTAAGGCTCAGTCCCTGTCAAATGCTGAACGTTTTGACTCCTGTCAAAGAAAATAAGGAGGGGAGTATTATTTAGAAAGGGATGGGAACTCCTGCATGCTCAGAAGATGAGGGGTTTTTTTCTATTCAGATATTTAATGCATAAGCCAGTCCTCCTCTCAACAGTGCAGCCTTTTGATGAACAGTAACTGTCATAACATTGGAATAAGAACTCAAGTGGTGCTGCTGCTAAAGATTTTCATTTGCCTTGACAGCATCCAGACTAGATATGAGGCCTTGTTTAAGTTCCCAAATGTCATTAGGTTTCTCAGGGTTAATGCTATGCTGCTAGACTTACTGAAGCCATTCTAGTCCTTTCCACTTCTCATTAGAGCATGGCTGTCACTTTTTCTCCACTTCTGCATCTGCCTATTCCCTGGTTTCCTTCAATATATTCTAACTGAACTCTCATCAGTATTAGTTCTCCTATTTCCCCTCCCTCACTTTTCCCCTTATCTCCCTCTGGTAGCATAATATCATCGCATGAAATTCATAGCCAAGTTTTCTGAATCCTTTTTCCCTCTCCCACTCCCTCCTCTCAGTGAGCACTTTGTATAGCCCTACCTTGTGACGTCAACCAAGTCACACTGCATCTTTTCCATTGTGTTCTTTGCCACTTGCAAACACTTTTATTAGTCTCAACTTGATTATCTTTCCATTCCAAAAGTAATTTAGTTGGTCATACTTAAAACAGCAGGGTTACAGCTCAGTGGAAGTCCTCACATGCACCTCTGTGGTTTCAGTCAAACAAAATTTGATTTTTTCACCTGAATAATGGAATCCTAGTTTAAAACTGTGCTTCCCAATGAGAATTGAAAATCATATCTTTGGTTCTTTTGCTTCTCCTGCTAACAACCTACTCCCAGAACAAGTTTGAATATATAGCACAGGTCACAATCTTGCAATAAATACTTAACAACTGTAGTATGAGAATATACAGCGATTTTCAAATGGATGGGGCTGTGGCACCCACCTCAGAAATATTTACTGTATAGTTCAAGTGTACTCTGCACAGTCTAATAACAACATTCTTTTAGGGCTGGTTACTGCAGCACAGTAGGTGGCAATGATTATAAATCAATTCAATTCAATGAATGTTATCCAGATGCACTATAGCTGTTAGAGTATAATATTTATGATAGTTTTGAAAAGGTGTAATATCTATTACCAGTCTAAGAACTCTGAAACATGCCCTCAAACATGATTAGCAGTAATTTATTTGAACAGAACATGAACAGATAAGCACCTCAATTGACATAGTTATACTCAAAGCAAAAAAGAATTTGATTAATATAAAGCACCTGTACTGTTTAAATCATTCTAAAGATGGCATCTGTTTTCTTATGAGATTAAATCTATGTAATATCAGTAGTTTATCTCTAGCCGGTGTGTCTAATAATCTCAAAACTAATAAAAAGAAGCGTACAAAGGAATGGATCTGAAAGAAGAAACACGTATGTTTTCACAACATTCAGCACTTTCACTGTTTATCTAAAGACCTTTGTAGGAATCTGTCTGTGGCTTGAAAGCAAGACGTAAGGATTAAACATTTGTCTGGGTGTTAAAACTCAAGAGAGATCTGAAAACAGATTAAAGCAAGAATCAACTCCTTATCATCATCATTGTCATCACACTTCATAGGTACTGTACAGAACATGGCAGAACATAGGAAACTCCAGTGGTTTTCATAGCCAGAAGAGGCAGATTTCTTTTTCTTCTTTTTCTTTTTCTTTCTTTTTCTTTTTCTTTTTCTTTTTCTTTTT
>VZDJ01006092.1:6687477-6830262 GCA_008694505.1 Cyanoderma ruficeps
GGGGGGGGGGGGGGGGGAAGGGAGGGCTTGGGGATGGGTTTTGCTTCACCTTGGCGATTAAAGTTTACCCACGTGTGTGAAGTGAAGTGCCGGCTCGCTGAGTGGGAGCTGGGGAGATGGCCGAGGAGATAGGGGGGGATTAATAGTCATTAGGCACAGTTTGCGCGGGGTTTGTGCGTGTTGGGGCATCTTATCGCGCCTGTAGGTTACAGATAGGGCGGCACTAAGAGGGCGTTGTGGAGGGCAGGTTTGGCTCGCAGCGGGCTCGGCTCTCCCGGGGCGCGCATGTGGCCGCGGTGGGCGTGGGGGCTTGGGAGCTTTTGGATTTGCCTCTGCACAAGGACCCTGCTTCTCTCAGCAGGACGAGTTTATCTCCCTGCGGTATTGCTTCTCCTTCTCAGGAACGCCTTTTGTTACACGCTAAGAGAACGCAGTAAATGCCTGTGCCATGGTGAAGGTTGGTTTGGGCGCTAACTCTTCTGCCTTAACTGATTCTTAAAAAGTTTGCAGAGGACCCTTTCGAGTCATTGAAGTTATGGTAGCATGAGACATCTGGTCAGTGAATGAATGAATGAAGTTTTTGAAAGACATAAGTACACTGCCTGAAGCTTTGAATCTTAATTATGTCACTAAATGTAGTGACTTATGTCTGTTTCTAGATTACATCATAAATTTAACTACTAGAGTTTTGCTCTTAGGTATTAGTTTGCTCCTTGCGGCGTTGGATATGGAAAACTTTGCATCACTGAGTAGCTCTCACCCTGTTCACTTTTGACCCTATCAGTCATGCCAGCTTTAATTTGATTTTTTCTCTGTATTGTCTCCTCCATATGATGGAAGAAACAAATGGAATGGGCAAGAGCCTTTGCGCCCATTTGCTCTCTCTGAATCTTTCGTGACAATCATCCCCACATTAGAAAAGTTGACTTCATAGATAGTGTACTCTGTAACTTGATCATGTATTGGGATGTTTTAAACTCCAAGTTAAGAAACAATTTTATTTATTTTTTAATCCTCTCATCTGTTCATGATATAAATGCTCAATAAAGTTGCATGTAAGGTTTTTTTTCATTTTTTTCTTCCCCCTCCAGGATGGGGATGCAGTCTCTGATAATGTTGATTCCAGCTGAGTTGGAGAGGAAAAAAAAGAGGAAAAAAGCCATGAATTTTTATGAAGGCTTTTGATTTTGTCATGTAAGCAAACTCAGTAACAAAGATTAGAGACAAGCACCAGATAATAACACTGTTTCAACCCCTTCACCAGGAGGAATTTCTTTTTCCCCTCAACGGGAGTGTGGTCTAATAGCTAGTCTTGTGTCTGGAACAATGGAGATGCCAGAAACCTTTGGCAGGATGAAGTTTGAGGGCAGATGGCTGCAGTGCAGAAGGAAGGACAGGAGTCATCTACAGCAGTTTCCACACTGAAATCCTTTGAGTTCTACTGACAGCTGATCTTGCAAGTTGATTGATCCTTTCCTCCCTCTTCCACTGATGGTTCTCACTTCCCTCACACCCACTACTCAATCAATGGTTTGTGTGGCCACACTCTAAATGGGATGTTAGAAACTTCTGCTGAGAGGTGGGAAATAATTGGGGGATGGGAAAGAGAAATAAAAAGTAATAGTAATGGAAAAGTAAGTGGGTTAGTGTTTGTTAAAACAGTAATTGGTAAACCACTTAGAATTTAAAACCCCTAATTTTTACCTTGGTGTTGTCTCTGTGGAATCCTGTGAAGTGCCTTCTTTCATGTAAGCCTGTGGTTAATAAATGTTGAATAAATTTAAATTTGAATAGTGTTGAAAATTGGAATACAGCAGCTTTCCTCCCTTATTCTCCCAGTGTAATTTCAATGCTGCTTAGCATACAGAGTAAGAATTGCTTTAAGGGATACTTCTCTGGTATCCTTGTTTTCTTGAGTATTTACCTGCTTTCTGCCCTTTTTCCTTCATTCTGAGGCCGACTTTGCTTCAGAGTCCATGGATTTTTCATCTCTCCACTCCCCAGCAGCAACAGCAGCATCAAATGAGTATTTTGGAAAAGAAAAGCTTTCTCTTATCTGAAGGGCAACATGCAGAACATTTTTGCTGGGAACGAGTGTCAAGGTTCTGGTTTTCCACATGGGTGTTCACTGCTCTAGCCATTCTCAAGGCTAAATGTGTTACTGTGTGATTTTTCTCTTTCCCTCCGCAGAAATCTTTATATTCTGACGAGTTATTTCATTGCACTGCTGATTCCCATCTGCTCAACACCCACCTTTCCCCCCTTTCCTGCCGGTGTTATCCCTTACTAATTACTGCACATTGGCTCCAGAGGTTTTTCCCTGCTGTGTGGAACAGGCAAGGCTGACACAGCCAGGCAGGCGTGTTTTTCAGTGATAGTTCTAGCCAGTGGAGGGCAAAATTGTCTCTTGTATCCCTTCATGGGAGAGTTCTCTCCTGGTGGTTAATAGTTTAAGGGTGTCCGTGGAGTGTCCCCAAAGTTCTTCCCAGCCGGTTAACCTACCTATTGGAGTAAATAAACCAGCCACTTCCTTGATACATTTTGTTTGTTTGTCTCAGGAGTTTGTTTTTAAAAGCTCCCTCATGAAGTGCTAGAGCATTTCTGGAAATGGTTCTACTCCTTTTATGTATTCTGTGTCTAATAGTAATATATTAAGAGAGATTTAAGAAAAAATTACACAATAATTCAAAGGATTATGAAAGTATTAAGTGCCTAATCTGTAAAAGCAAGTAAATCACCCAAGAAAACTTCAAAATGTGCATTTTTCAACTACCCCTAATGCATTGTGTGCTGTTCTAAGTAATTTTACTGGAAGAATATTTAGAGAGATTGAGCTGAAGAAGCTGGCCCCACTTGTCTTGTGTTTGAAGATGTCAAGCTAGCAAAGAAATAACCACATGCTATAAAGTTGATAATTACTTACTTGTGATGAAATATTCTCTAAGTATCCAGGTGTTTGATTCAAAACCACTTATCCTTATGGCTAGCGATAATATCTGTGGAGAACAAATGTCTTTTTTTTTTTCTATTTGTGTAAGTGTGAATTTTGTTATCTTTCAGCTAGAAAGAGACGCTTTTTTTCCTCCTATTGCCTGAAAATTAACTTAGTTTAAACCAGAAGGACACACTCTGCAGTCAGTGATGGTTGTCAGAATTTTTTCTTTTTTTCTGAAGTTACAGACTAACTTCATTAGCAGAGATCATCTGTAATGTTCAAGATACTGAATTTTGGGGGAATCATGTGTACTGTCCATATCATTTTGTTGGAAAACATGAATTTATGTGAAGAATACGTCTGAGTTTACATGATAAAGATTTTGATTGCATTTACGAAGACAGACAGGCCATTACAGATATTACCAGAAACTAGTGACGCTTATGTAACAGTGTTACCATGTTAATATTAGATATCAAATACCTTTGCCAAACAATGCTTGAACATAAAATGCTTTGGAAGTGATGGTCAAAGAGATTCTTTAAGGAAACAAAACCAATTCAGTTTTCATTAGAAGGTGGAAAGAGAAAATATTTAGAAATTCAAGACAGAAAAATCTATGGTTGTACTTAAAAATATCTGGGAACCTGTTCCCTCACTTTCAAATAACGTTGGTTTTGGTTGGCGCTTAATTTTCCTAAATAACTGGAAGAGTTTTGTTTCGCAATCCTAAACAACTGTAATATTATGTCTCATTATGGGATAGCTTTCTCTAATGAATATAATAATAATTTACTGGGTCTGGCAAGCCTGGTCACTTGCTGCAATTCTCAATGTGGTATTTCTGTTGTTGTTAAATGCGCTGTGTGTGTAACGGTGCCTTGGCTTGGTGTTCTGGTAGCTGGCTTAGATTCTTCTTCAGAAATTGGCCTTTCAAAGTGAACATCCCTGTAGTCAATGTTTAAGTTACTGCTGTGAATTTGTTGTGGGTTTTGTGTATTTGAGCAGCTCAGAGTTAGCTGTTTTGTTGTCGATAAAATATGTTCATATTTTGAGATTATTTTGTGACTGGGAAGTTTGTAGAAACCTTTTCCAAGCAAACAAAATGGCACTTGATAGTTTCATGTGCTGAGGTCCTGACACATTTTATTTGTGTGCTCTGTTATATAATCTCATTTGGTGGTGATAACCTTCCTTAGCTTTTCACCTCAGTGCTTCTTCATAAAACTGTAAGGTAAATAGTGAGGTAACTGGAGTAGCAACCGAGGCGTATTTTAAGTCCAATAAATTGTGTAAACAGGCTGTAAGAGTATTTTTCAGTTAGTAATGAGAAGCTTGGCCAAAAGGTGAGAGAAGAGTAACAAAGAAATATTCTTAAGTGTCTTGAGAGCTCAAGATGCCTTTAAGGACAGATAATTAGCTAGTTCATGTCTTTTTTAGGAGAAAGAAGTGCATCTATTTATAGACATACATGTATATTTCAATCATACACTGATGTCTCTTGGCTTACTGTGTCCGCCTTAGCATCAGTACTAAACTGTTGTGGGCAGAAGGACATTTTATGTGAAGAAAGTAAGTGTGTGATGAGCACAAATATTTTGTACTGCTGACGTAGATGCAGCCAGCTATGTTGGACTCTCACAGCTGAGACTTGGTACTAAGGAAAATCTCAAGAGGGGAAAAAGTGAAACACCTGGGAAGCTAATAATGACTTCACTTTTCACTCAGGTGTGCAGAGTTGTGTTATTCTGTTGTTGGCCTTGAGTTCTGGTTTTTAAAGAGCTAAATCTCTTGGTATCCTGATTACTAATGTAAGCCAGTACTGTGAGTTACCTTACCCTGAAGGTGATGGTAAGCATTATTGAAATAAGAAGGGGGTGAATTTAGTTCTGGACGTCAGAATTTCTTTGTTGCTTCGCTGTTCATTAGGGGAAGATGGTGCATTTATCCAGATTGAGCAACAAAAATGATAAAATGCGGTTCTGGAACATCATGGGGGGAGACCTTTCAGACCAGGAATGTTTATGAATGACATAAGTGGTGTTAAAACAACAGCACAGGGGGAGAGATTTTTGTTTATGTGGGTTTGTCCATTTCAGGAGTAAGTAGTAGGGGAAATATTCTACATGTAAATAAAACAATAAAACAATGTTTAGAGACTCTATTTCTTTTCCTGTCTTTCGAAAACAAAGTGAGGAAGCTATTTTTTGTTAGAAAGTGAAGGAGTATATGAACAACCAATGAAGTTTAAAACTGTCAAATACTGAGAACTCTTCTCAGGCTTGTAGGTATTTTCCATGCCTCTCTCGTTCTGAAGCGTAGGAAAATTTCTGACTAAGACTCATGTGTGTATGTGTGTCTGTGTATGACTGATTAAAACGAAATTGATAAATTGACAGTAATGAGATTTGTGAGTGGCATCAGGCCAGTCTTTTTAATTAGAGCCTGCTTGCCATCTGAGCAACTGCAGCCAAGGTGCAGAGTGCTCAGCCAAGTCATTTCACCTTTGTTGAGGACAGAATGGTTTATGGAATGGTGTAATCTTAAGGTGGCCTTACCAAAAGGAGACAAGCTATGCTGAGAAAGGGAGGAAAAAACCTTTTGCCTTGTGTTTTAGTGAAAAGTAATGTTAATTGTGTTTTCTGGAAGGAGAAACTTGGAAAATTAGAAAGGAGAATCTATTGTTAATAGGCAGAAAATGAGCTTGTGGATTTGAATAAAAGATCCGTTTGTTTTATGAGTTTGTAAAGCGATTTTGTGTCTTTGTGAAAACTGCATTTCAGGTCCTCAAGTTTACTCATAGTTTCTTTCAGCACCACTACCCAAAGACCTACACAGAACTTGGGCAGTTTTCCATCTAGGTTTTAATGAAAAGATGTGCTGTTGGAGGAGTGGAGGTCCTCATGGTGCAACTTGGGCATGTGCTTCACCTTCAGATATAAATGTTCAGTACATGGATTTTTGGTCAAAGCAGTAGCTTAATGTCATCTCCTACCTCATTTTTAGCACATTTTTGTTTTATCTTAATGGCTTTTTTAATATATATATATATAAACTCTATATGGCTAGTGCATTAAACCATTTTTTTTTATAAAGGCATCTTAGGTATTTATCTTCTCATTCAGAAGGCTGTCATGTATAGAGTGCTTGTATTAGCATCTGTACTTTCACACAGTAGTAAATGTGTTGCTGAAGATTTCTTCCTCAGCATTCAGAGAAATTTCATAAAAAATTACTGGATTTCGTATCTAAACAACAGGAGAACAGGAGAGTGGGTTTGCTCACTGGTAGTAGGGGTAAATTCCACGAGGTACTCCTTTTTAAGTCTTGTTTTCTGCCACCAGACTTTACACCTCTAGAGAGGCATAGAGCTTTTTTTCCTATGTTAAATGTTTATATTTATTTGCATTTAAGTCAAGAATTGTAAATTAAATAATTAGAGCATTTAATTTTAGTACAACTTACTATAAATTCAGCTTAGACCAAAATGGGTAGTTGAATACATTATTATTATTGAAGTGGTATGAATGTTCTTAATCAGAAAACAAGCATGTTTTCTGGACTGCTGCCATCTTGAAATACATATACTTCCTTTGAAGAAATGAATAGTCAGATACTCAAAATTATTCAAGCCGCCCTTTTCTGTTGGGAAGTATTTACTCAATATGGTATTGCATTACCTTAAGACTAATGCTAATATTGTGAATGATTAAAATAATATGAACACCCCTGGCTGTAGATTAAAGATCTGTAAATCTGACAAGCCTGTGCTGAGCTCTGGATTTAAAATCTTAAACTTGATATTTTATTTTCTTCATCTTGCATAGTGTATTAGCAGTGGAATAAGCTCAGTTTTGGAACAGCCTATGTCTTCAGACATGCAGTGCAGTGTAGGGCAAGGATCAGGATGTAACCTGTGCAGACTGGAGTTATCCATGACAGCCATCTGAGAGAACTGTACAGTCTGTGTGCTCCTCATGTTGTTCAATTTTGTAGTCTTTATCTTCTGCTCTTTTAACTGTCTTGTACATAAATCAGAATTGTGATTTCTTTAGTACTGTTAAACTGTTTCATGCTAGCATTGCATTAAAACTTGCTTGGCTGGCATTTTTGTGCCTTCTGAAATTTGCATGTCCTCAGGCAATGTATTTATTTTAGATTGTTGGTTAGTTATATTGCCTCTTATCTAATTGCTTAAATGCCTTTATGTTGAAGATTAGACATACAGAGCAGTTCATGGCTATAAATTCAAGTCTAGAAGACTTTGGTTTTACTATTTGCTTCTACAGTAGCATAATAGACATTAACAGTTTTTATCTTAGAAATTAGATTTTAATACATGGCCAAGGATTTAGTGTAGGCCTAAGGGTGTGCATTGGGTCTACTCCATTCTGGAAGCAGGTGAAGGGAGAAAGAAATGGTGACCAGGTTTGAGGGTGACCAGATGGACATGCTTGAGAGTGTGGCTGGATTTTTTTAGTAGACACTAGACCTCAGATTTTTGGAGTCCAGGGACTTGTGAGTTGTCGGAGTTGGGAACCTACAATCTAAATTTTGAGCCACTTAAAATCAGTAGTGCCTATTGAAAATCTTGATTTGAGTGTTTAAATTAAGTTGCCTAAAGTGTTTGATTTTATCTTCAGCTGCAAATGTTTGTGGATCCTTGTGGGTTCTTAGCCGGTCTGAAAATTGTGATTGTAGTGAACATCCATTTAAGAGCCAATTAACTGAAAAAAGCTGTATAACTTTAAATTTGCATGGGCCTCTCTAGCTGTGTGAAGGGTGAGAAGCCAGTCAGAAATGTATTTGAGTATGTATTCTTTTAGAAACTTCTCAGCTTGCCACTTTTGTAGTGCTCTTTACTAACACTGGTCAAAAGCAGACTTTTCAACCCAGACATCTCCTGTTGGCCAAATAGGCCTGAGCATGTGAGCCCAAGATGAGGGCACAGATCCACAGGTGGGTCTGTATTCGTGTGTTGAAAGCATCATACAAGGTGCTAAAATACTACTTTTGGGTTGAGTGCTTACCAATGTCACCAAGCTTTTTTCTTTTATCAAAATATCTTGGCACCTGGTGTGAAACTTGGCACCTGGTACAGCTTTGTGCTGGGAGATCTCTTGGATGCCAGGCAGGTTCAGAACTGGGATCTGCAAATTCTGAATGCTTCTCCCCTCACCTCCCACTCGCAAGACAGCTCTTGTCGGTCCAACTTTCTGGTTTTGGGATATATCTAAAGCCCTAGGTAACAGCAGCTGACAGATACTTCATAATCAAGGTGTTTAATGGTAGGAAGTGATAAAGGGGAAAAAAAAAAAAGTAGTGTGAGGAAACAAGATAAGTAAGGATAGTAACAAACTGTTTTACTTTTTGCTTCCTGAAGCAGGAGTTGGCATAGGAGAGGGTAGAGTTTGTGGGACTATGGTGCTGTGGCAGCAGAATGCAGGAGAGAGGATGTTTGTAATGAACAGGTTGAACAAAAAGGTCCGATGTAACTGTGGAATGAAACTTGTCCTGCGCTAGCCATAAAAGGGATTGGCAGGAGGCCCCATGCATGGAGTAAAATCCTGTCTTCGCCATGTGGAAAATTATGGTTTCAAGTGCGAAAGGAGGTGAAGCTTGGAAGGAATTAGCATATCTCTAGCACCGAGTGGCATCTGGAACTGAAAGGCTGGGTTAAATCATTCTGTAGTGATTAATGAGGCTCGTTGCTCAGGTTATACAGCCTTTAAAAATTGAAAGGAGAAATTTAAAAGTAGATGCAGAGCAAAAAGAAGGAATCATTGCTTTATTTACCCCTTTAAGACAGAGGGCAGAACAAATCTTTTCTACCTTTTGATACAAGGAGAGATCTGTTAAGTGCTGCTGTTAAGCTTCGAAACTAAGAGATGAACTTCTGAGGAATTGTTTTGAGGAGCATTTTGTGACTTTTCAGTGCAGGCCTTGAAATGGGAAGGAGTGTGAAGGATGGGATTTTGCTGCTGGTGTATGCTTTGCTTTATAGAAAACTTCAGAAAATAGAGATTTCTGTTTTCTCTCCCACTCATGCATGTTAATCTGTGTTACCTGTAGGGAGAGCAAATATTGAAACACATAAAGTGAAACAAGCTCAGAGATGTAGTGAGCACTTTAGCTTTCCTTGAGCGTGATTCTGGCAGCTGCCGAGCTGAATGATGATGTAGCTTGGTGTCATATCAGGAATAAATGTTCAAAATGTTCAAAAGCTGTTAGTCTGTAAGAGGATTACAGTACTGATATGAACATACTTCTGTTTACTTTCAACTTCTTAGTGGAGCAAATACAGAAACCAGTGAAGTGTGTGCTCGAGTGTTAGATTTTTTTCTTTCAGAATTGTGAAAAGAAACAAATAGTGGCATCATTAATGGAGCTATTGCTTAAAATTATTGACCTTTCCACAGCAAGTTCATATAGGTAGAAAACAAAAGGGAGCTAGAATAAAGTATTATCCCTCTGGAGCTACAATAGGATTCCACTTTAATTTCTGCCTGCTAGGAGATGAAGTTCCTTAAAACGCAGTGCTGAAAAATCTCTGCTCACAACAGTCTTGGCTTCTGGATTGCTTTTTTTTTTTTTTTAACTTCTTTAGTGGCTATCTTGCTTTTATTTGGGGAGGGGATGGTGGTGTACTAAACAGAAAATAAGAAGGATTTATTTTTTTTTTTAAAGCAAAAGGTTTGCATCTTTCTCATTCATACTTTAATTTGGTTCCCATGACTCTAATGTGGAAGGAGAATTTTTAATCCTCATCCACCCTCCAGGGCTTCATATTAGATGGGGATTTCTTTGTTTTTCCCCTGCGTTTGCTGGGACACCCAAGACAGGGCAAGTGACCTTAATGGTGCGACAGAAGGAGTGAAGGTTATTTTCACAGGCAACTTTTGTGGGTTGTTTGTTTATTTTATTTGTTTGGGTTTTTGTTTGTTTGTGGAGGTTTTCTTGGGGGTTGTTTGTTTTTTCTAATTCTTTGGCTATAAGGTTTATTGAAAGAGTGTGAATGTTTGATTTTTTTGAATAATAACTACAAATTTTTTTGTGGGGAAATGACTGTTTAAATGTCATGAAGTCTATGAAGTCGATTATTATTTGAAAAAGATTGCACTAAAGTCTGCATGGAGATTGTGTCTTCAGAACTGATAGTTATGTCTTTGAAATAAATTTACATTTTATTTTACATCAGCTTCCAGAAAGACACTTAGAGTTTGTTTTCCAGTTACCTTATTACAGTAGGGAAAGCAGCAGTGACCTACAGTCTAGTAATAATTAGAATTAAACCGAGTTAGTAATTTCGCTCGGTCATTTCATCACAATTCCCATAGGCGTGCAGCTGATCATTTTGCGTCTCACAAAATGAAATTTTATTTTACTCACCTTACTAAGGTCAAGTAAAAAGCCACATCAAGTTAATGAGTCCCTTTCTTTGCAGTGAACTGAACGTGGCGTTTGTTTTTGTTCTGGCAGTCATGAAATCACGGGGTGTTGGCGACAAGTCCATTATTGGCTCTGTGCAGTGTTGCTGAGGGCTTTTACTCCACCCAGCGCATTGTGTGCAGACTTTATCGTACTCGTTAAAACTTGCTTCAAATTGAGGATTCCTTTTTATTTTTTTTCTTTAAAGCAGTAATAAAAGGAGAATTAAAAATAGCTCCCTCTTCTATATTAGTGTAAATGAAAGAGCAGCAGCAACTCGTTTCTTTTGTGACCTGAGGAAATAAAACAAAATCTGGATGAGATCTCAGCGCCTAAAAGTCAAAGGAGATTTAACTATTGATGGCAGTTTTTATCTTTGCAAGTTGTGTGTTACTCTACGTGATATTACATAGAAACCTTAATAGTGGGAAAAAAGAGATGATTACTAACTGTTCTTCTCAACTTAAAAAAATGAGAAGCATTTAAAGGCTTATAAAATTCTGTGATTTAGGTTCACTTTTTTCATTGATTGTAAGATTGAATTTCTTGTGTATTGTTGGTGCTGTTGGTGTCTTTTATGTGGTAGCCAGTCTTTCCCCTGCTCCCCAAACAGCCAAACAGGTTTTGTTTTAGCTTCAGTTTTGTCTGGTTTGTTTGATTTTTTTTGGGTGTTTGTTTTTTATTTTGGGTATGTTTGTGTCCGACAGATTTTTCAAAACATTTCTGGTTGGGAATTTTCCTGTGCTGTACAATTTTTGTTGTTGTTGTATTTAGGGAAGTATAATACATAAAATACAAGAGTTTCTTTTCCACAGTTGTGATTTTCTAGATAGCAAAAATACTCAACTGTCAATTTTGAAAACTAATACAATCCGATTCCTTCCAGACAGTATTTGAAGAGAGCCATAATATATTCTGAATTTAAAATTATGGTAAGCTCATCAGGTTTTAGAACATGTTATTTTCATATCTCTACTTCCCTACAAAGTTTTAAATTACACAAAAAATAGAACCAGACCTTTCCCTGTGACTTGTCCTTCTTCCTAGGAGTACCAGGTATCTGATCAATAGCATGTGCTGGGAAGCAAGAATTTCATCTGAGGAGACTTGAAATGCACTTATTTACAACTTCCATGAGCTAGAAGTTGTATGTTTCCTTTTGTTTTGCTTTTCAACTGGTCCTAGGTAGAGTTTTGTTATTTCACTGCTGATTTAAAACACAGATATGTACATAGTTTTCTTCAGGCTTTTAAGGGCTCAAGTTTAAGTGGTAGATCATTATTCTACGCATCAAAAGTGAAGGGTGATTAACTCTGTCTGGGTGCACCCAGTGTAATTTTAGAGGCTACAAATGTTGTTACAAATCAGGTTAAGGTTTAAAGGTGAAAGTTTGGCTGAATGAGTTTTACAGCTTTAAGTTAATGTATGCAAACAAAGAAACTCTTGTTTTCTACCCATTTGTGTCTAATGAGCAAGTAGCTTGTGGTACAAGAAAGAAAATGGGAATATTGTGCAGTTTGCCATAAAGTTAAAGCTACACACTTTTTACTTCAATTTAGAAGTTCCATTAAATAGACTGAATCTAATAACCTTTTTTTTAGGCTCTTCATCATCTAAATGTAAAGTGAGAGGATAATGGCCTTAAACTAAGTGATAATGATAAACTAAATGATAATGGCTTTAAACTATTATGGCTTAACTTTTAGCATTAATGTATTTTTGTAGATTTCCTCATAATGTCATTAAATAATTCAGAGAACCTGTTGAAGTAACACATAAAATGCTCGTACTATGTTCAAGCTTTCTTCTAGATAGTTCTAAAGTAGCATTGATAACTTGGATTTTCACTCAATTCTCTGACTTAGCCGTATTCCTGAAACTGTAAATTCAACAGCATGTGGGAAAAGAATGACCAGTTTTTAAATGACAGGGAAGTTATATACAAAGACTGATTTTTATTGTTTTTTTAAAGGTGTCAGCCCGATTTATGATGTTAAAATTATAAGTAATGAGGCAGGTAGGGTCTGTCTGTGTCCTCTGTCCTGTGTTGATTGCCCTCCCTCAGCCTTAAAGATCTCCTAAACAGCCTAGCAATTGAGAAGCTCTTCTGAACTTCTGTGGTCAATTCTATTTACATTGGCTAAAAGTTAAATAATGTGGAATTTTATTGGACTACATAGTAGCATAAGAAGCTGTTCAGCTGCATCTGGAGTGATCTAATCTGATAGCCATTCTGAGTGCAAAAGCCAGGGTGCATAAATGGAACGAAACAAAAGGGAAGTGATTAGCAGGAATAAAAATAAACATCTTTAAGTCTCGGTAAATGATACCTTTAAAGCACAGCAGCCTTGTCGAACATAATTAAAGTTGTAAGAACTGGGGTAGGGTGAGTGGGCTCTATTCTCTGAGGTCATGGTGGAAATACAGAGGTCAGGGTTTTGCACTTAGTCTTATGTAAACAATGTCATGCCTTGGTAAGTATAAGAATTGATTTAACTAGGTTAAAATAATTAAAAAAAAAACAACCCAAACAAAGCAACAAAAACCCAAAAATGCAGACAAAAAACCTAGGAGAAAACAAATCCAGGACAAAGGTGTATTCATTTGATATTAACATTTGAGTGCAGCTTCTGTATCTTCTTCTAAATAGTTGATGGGAAAAGATGAAAAGTGTGAAGGACAGGCTTCTGTTGGGGATGCCTGTTGCTGCTGAGTGATTCTGTGGTGTTTGGCTTTGTGCAGTGATATCTCTCTAGCTTTCCCTGAGCCTATTCCTTAAAATCTGCAGGTAGGCAGTTGTTTGGTTTTGCCTCTGGTTCAAATTGAGACCTCTTCATAGAATTTTGCCTCTCTAGTTATGTCCATTGAAAACTCTTTTCTTCTGCTGGGGAGTTCAAGTGTTTATGTTGCTTGCACTCATGACTCATGGAACCTTAGAATAGTTTGAGCTGGAATTGACCTCCTAAAGGTCAGTTGTCCAACACTGCCTGCAGCGAGCAGGGACATCTTCAACTTAATCAGGTTGCTCAGAGCTCTCACCTGACTTCAAATATTGCTGTAAATCTCCCCAACTATAATAAATCTTTATTTAGTTTCAGTGGTTGTTTTCTTCGTTAATGGTTTGGATTAAGTATTCAGTTACATTTCTTCATGGTAGAGGAGAAATTCAAGAGGGTAGAGGTATCCTGACAGTTCTCCCTTCTGAATGACAGGAATTTTGTTTCTTTTCCCCCCGTCTCATCTCTGACTCCTTGTGTTGAGCCTCCTTTCATTACAGTCCATCAGCAGTCAGAGCAAACCAGCAGCTCCAGACAGAGCATGGTTAGTCAGACAGACTGGTTAAAGAAGGAGGGCTGGCAAAACCCATAAGACTTACATTGGAAGTGAAGTTCTGGAACTTAGTCTGGCAAGCACAGGCACCACTCCCTCCCAGAAGTTTCCAGGGCAGTTGTGCAGCCATTCCCCGGCTGTGAGCTGGCTGGGGCTGCCCAGTTCGAAATGTCTGGTTGTGTGAGCTGTCACTATAAAGAGGGCTGCAGGCTCTTGCAGAAGAGGAAGATGGGTGTTCAATATAATGATTAAGTATGAGGAAGAAACATCCTGGCTCCAACTGGCTCCAGGCAGCTCTTCCTTGGTGTGAAATGCTGCTTTAATGTAGGTCAGCTTTAACTGTTGTAAATGAGTGTAGTTCTAGTGAAGTCAATGAGCCGCTGTTAATTTACTTCACTTGAGAATCTGCCCGAGTAGATGAGCAACTAGGAAACTCAAAGGGAAGTGCTTATCCAGCAAGGGAACTTCAAAACCAGTGAGGTGTTTTGTATTTGTTTTCTTCTCCCTCTCTTCTGAGGAAGAAGTTAACATTCTTACATCCCTGTGGTGTTTAGTGAAAGTAGAATTTCATTCACTGCGACAAAGCTTGTAAACTGTTGCTGTTTTGGAAATAAAGGGATAATAGGTGTTTCAGCTTCTCACTCCAGATCCTCTCTTTGCTAATAAAATGAGTGGGTATCACTTCACAGCACAAAACTGTCAGTCAGCATTCAGCGTGACTGACATAATTAGCGGCTTCTAGCTGGAGGAGCTGAAGATTGCTTTTGGTGGAGACTGCTAACACTTGCCTTGCCATGCTCACACAACAGAGGCAAAATTAAATGAACACTGTTTTATCCCAAAAGCTTACTTGGCTGTGTTGTAGTTGGTGTTTACCTGATGCTGTGAACTAGTAAAAGAACAGGATGTGGACTGGTTACGCCTTTGATGAGGCTCATGAGACTGTATGCTCTGTGCATTCAAAACTACTTCATCAAAGGCAGGCTTGGGTCAGCCTGGTCCTTATAGATGCAAATGCAAGTCATGGGAAATTGCAAGATTGGTAACACTTACAATTTTCTGTTGTTCCGAAAATAATAACCTTTACGGATCAAATGAAAACTGTGGCCATTTTGGCAAGCTGGATGACAAATCTGGTGACTGCAAAAGCCATGTCAGAGCAACTAAGCCATTAAAGTTTCCTAATCTAATGTCGTCAAGTAGTGCTGTTTGTAAGTCTTTGAGAGGGGCCAGATGCTTTTAGACCCCAGACTGTGCACTCCTTAGAAATGTACAAATGAAAAGAGAAAAAGCTTAATTCCATAGTGTACTGCGTGCACACCTACTGGAAGAGTGTGCATTGAATAAGAAAAGAAGGTGCCTGCTGACTCAGTTTTGTTGTTCTTAACAATTCAGTTCTAGTCAGTGACTCTTCCAAGACTAAGCTCTTCCAGCTGATGAGATTGTTTGGTTACCTGGTCTTAATGTTGTTTTATATGTCTGCAGGCCTGGAAAAATTATTTTAATTTTTGTTCTGTTATATTTTGTTCAGTTTGAATTGCAGCTCTTCACTGCCCAGTACTTTGGTTCCTCCTGTAAGCAGATACATTGAAGTCTCTTATATGAGGTGCTTTGCATACCAGTTGCTCTGTGTTTACACTAGGTGCAACTATGCAAAATGTTTACTCTTCCATGTGTATTTCCTATTTTTTGTGATCAAATAGCTCCAGGAATACAGCTGAATTTTACTTTTTAAACATTCATAAACACATTATCAGGAGCTTTGTTACTTTCCCCGTCCACAGGCACTTCAAGCTAAATGTTTAGCCTGAGTTGTTTTTTTTGGCTAATTCAAAATGGCATCAAGTATCATCACATTGTACATTGTGGAAGTTTAGTTTTTGTGGGCTTTTTGATTTTTATTTTTTTTTTGTGAATGACTGTCCCAGGTCTTACCCTGTGTAAGACTCGTTGCCATTTGTATCTGGGACTCCTAAGAGAATCTTTGAATCATCAGACATCGAATCTTCTGGCTGTATGAATTCAGTGTTGTAAAGAAAGACAGCCAAATGCAAAGAGAGACTCCTCTATATTTCTTTTTTCCCAGCTCTGTAATGTGCTTTGTATATATATAAGCAGGATTCTATGTGGTTTTATGTTTAGGGTAACTTAAGCGTGGCCTTTAATTCTCAAAGGCTGCAGTCAGGGCTAAGTCAGGTCTCTCTCACATGTAATGAGGGCACATCCTCCAGCACAGGTACCTGTTTTGTTTGGTGTCTTCTTCACAGCATGGGTATTCTCTTGCCTTCTGGACATCATCTGGGCAGCAGCAGCAGCAGTGCTGGTCCAGAGGTCTGCCCTGAGCTGAGTGCCTGCGGATTAGGAAGTCATTTTCTACCTCCACATCAGTGGGGATCTGAAAGCACTTAGATGCCAGCAGATTGTGAAGCAATGTTTAACACAGCAAGGGTGATAGAAGGGTGGTGGAGGGTTAGAGGCAAGAGGGGTCCTCAGCAACCTGTGATCTCCACTAATTAATCACAAACAAGCCTTATATGCAGGACTTCCTCAGCAGTTGCTTCCTTCCTGATCTGAGGTTGCTTAGCATGGATAGTGCTGTGGGAGATAACAATAGAAAATTTCTTGGTTTGGCTTGCTGGTTGTGTGGTTGCTCTGTCATTTAGTGCTTCACTTATTTTTTTTTTTTTTTAAGTCTATTCCAGACGTCTTGCTTGCCCTGCCCTACTTATTTTAATTACAGCTTGAGTTAACTTTTCTTTGAACATGTTAAGGTATGTCTCTGAAATACATATGTATTTTGTTTTGAAAGTCAGATATTATATAATGGATCTGGTATGTTTTGGAACGTGCATAGTTCCCTGGCAACTGTTAAGCAAAATTATGCCTTTATGTATATTGTAGTGTAAGAAATTATTATTTTAGTCTTAAGTTACATACCAACTTAATTATTTTTTTTTTAAATATGAAGTAATACCCTTGGGGAGAAAGTGGGATCAAAAGCCATTTCTATTCAAGAAGTTGGGTTAAATATTGTCAGTGTTAATACTGCAATTTTGCTAATATTTGTAGCCAGTGAAATGACTTGTCAGTCTTGAGGGCAGATGTCAAGCCAAACTCTTTTCCTCCTAAACTATGTCTTTACACACCAAGTAAGAGACTCAGAGGCCTGTTTGTTTCTGGGGTGAATTAAACTAAAGGAAGGAATTAATGGAATTAAACAATGTTCAAGCCCAGCCTGGGTGGGGCTCTGAGCGACCTGGTCTAGTGTAAGGTGTCCCTGCCCAAGGCAGGGGGTTGGAACAGGATGATCTTGAAGGTCCCTTCCAACCCAGGCCATTCTGTGAATGTTTCCACAGTTTGGTTATGAAAAGAGTCAGAGGGCATGTGCTGGTGTGCCCACACACCTGAAAGACTGAATATAAAGTTTCTTAGTTTTCATAGCTACGGTTCAGTTTTACAGAGTATGTCTGGCTTGTAAGCATATAGGCTTAAAACCCATGAACCTCAAAAACATTCTGCTCATAAAGGAAAAGAAATTTGGGGAAAAAGGTGAAGACTGAATTGAAGTTTATTTCTGAATTGGAACCGGATTTGGGCATCAGAATTTTCAAATAGATTCTTTCGGAAACTGCTTTTAAACAGCTGTTTATGTCATGTGTTCACCTTTTCTTGCCAGTGTGTTATGTGTGAGATATCAACAGAGCTGTAATTTAAGGAGAGAGTGTTTTAATTAGCTGGAATCGCGAAAGATTGGTTATTCAGGATTTTTCTTCACTTTTGATTTTCATTGGCTGAATAAAAATGCTTTTATGGGCTCTTTTGGTTTGACCTGGTGTAAATAGCCACCCGTTTAACCTAAGGTTCGGGTTGGTTTTGTGTTGTTTTTTGTGGTTGTGTTGTGGTTTGGTGATTGTTGTTTTTGGGGGGTTTCCTTTGTGGCTATTGTTTGTGTTTGTTTGTTTTAATGGGCTTAAGAAATCACCAATTAGAATGCCATGAAAGCCAGGGAAGATGATCACAGCACCCAGCCATCAGAAGCAATAGCAGTCTGGGAAGTATTCAGCACTTGAGCTAATTAATTCCTCTGTATTAGGCCTCTGATACATTGGCCACTTTTAATTATGTGCATTCACTACAAAGTAGGTGCTTCTCTAGCTGTATTTGTTTTTTTAAGGAAATATTTCTGACATGAAGGTACTTGATAGAGGGTCTGAAGAACGAGATTCATTAAAATAGCTGCATACTGACTTTTGAAATAATTTTACCTTTTTGGGTGTAGCCCTGGAAAAAGACTCCATTCAACAACATGAATGGAAAATTAGCATGTAGCCAATATTATCTTGCCATCATAAGGAAGTGGTTTCAGCCTCACAGTTGAAGGAATGTTGTGCTAGGGATAAATATTTTATATATCCTTGAACAATGAAGCACTAGTTCAGTTTGTTTTTCTCTGTGTGTGTCTGTGTGCTTTTAAATATTTGAAAAGAAAAACAACAAAAAATCCCAACCCAAAACAAAAACAAAAAACCCCACAGAATTCTTTATCTATCCTCACTGCATTTATCTTCTATTAGGGATAATTGAGAAGTGTTGGATATTTGCTTAATCTTCCTTGCTGATGTGTAGTACAGGAAACATGACATTGGATTGTTAAATGTCACAAGTGCTCTTCCCGTGATGAGGTTTGGATGCTTTCAGATACAGCTGGAAATATGGATTGGATTTATTTGTCCCTTATAGGATTGCTGACATGATGTTAGGTTTACAATAGTTAGAACTGCTACCAACAAGAAAAGTTCTAGCTTTTAGGTGGTAGTATTTGTTACTACCTTATTATTTTGGGACTGTGTAGGAAGTGTCACATCTGCTTGGAATGTGTTGTTATTAATGATGTAATATTAGTATAATATTTGAGATCGAAGTCTGCAAAATTACACATTTTCTCAGCATAATTAAAAAAAGAGCATTTTTCAATTTCAAGAGCATCAAGAAGATAAGGATTCTCTAGGTTATGTTTAGTAATATATTTCCTCTAACTGCATTAAGATATTCTTACCAGAGTGATAAAATCTGAGCTATTTTGATTATATTTCTTCATTTTACTTTTTCACTTTGAACAGCCTTAAGGAGTAAACCTTGTAAGCAAGAATTATATTAGTTTCTAAAGATAAGCTCTTTCTCTCCTCCCTTTCCTTTTATGAAATGAAAACAATTTGTCATGGGAATAGACTTCAAAGTTCAGTTAGTAATTTTGATAAATAAAATAATGCAAAAATCATTAAGTACTTGTTAGAACAATCAAATCAGGGGCTCCATATGGCAATTGGTTTTGATGCACTCATGTTTCAGTGTGTGTCAGAATTGAGAGAGGGCTGCTTTGGGGAATTGCTAGCATGACTAACCTAGTGTGAGTTTTCAGGTCCAACATATTTCAGTGTAGGTAGCTGAAGCTTTATAGTATTTTTGAACAGGTACATAAATAGGCAGTTATTGGTCTATTGCCTGTTACGTGTCCTTCATAAGTTTTAGCTTTCCCTCTGTTATATGGATTTTTTTTGATTGGGGAGGGCAGATGCTCATGACTGTGTCTTGGTCAGCTTTCTTCACTTTCCTCCAAATGCTTTTATGGAAAGGAAATAAATGTTGCTGGTTTATTTTGGTATATCCTATACATACAAATGCATTCTTCATAATACACTTAAATAGCAGGGTTTACCATATTATAAGGAATGTTTTTTAAAGATAACAGGCAATTATGTTTCTTATGTCTTTGGTGCACTAGCGTTCTAGCTATGGAGCTAGATTATCTATTGGGTCCTTTAATCCCAAATGCAAATCCATTGTCCTGAGGTAAAAGTTTCTTTATTTTCCTTCCAAAATCTTTGTCTTGCTTCACATTCTTTCTCTGAGATAGGTGTGAGGTTGTATTTGTTCTTCCAGATCACAAAGTGCCATATTCTGTGTTCATGACACCCAGTTATTTAGTGTGAAATAGATTCATCCTTGCATGGCGTACAAATAAAAGTCTGCTGTGATTCTTTTTTTATTTTACCCTAGCACATTCATCCTTCTCATGAATAGCCAATAGTTTTGACAATTTTCAGCAACTCCTTTTAGACAAGCCTTTAATCCTCTACCGCTGCCTGTCTCCTTCATTACAAACACAGGTTTAGGCATGCTGGAGAGGGGGGGGATGTTTTCTCCAAGAAAATATTCAGCCTTAAAGAAGAAATGGGGAGTGTTATTAAAATAATGAAGCTTATGTTTATTTAGAAAAAAAAAAAGGTGTAGCTTGAATATGTATATTTAAACAGCTTGTAACAGTTTGGGAAATTTCAGACAGGAGAATGTTGTTTATAAAGTGCATTTTCTATTCCATTAGAATAGAAAGTGCCATTTTAAAATTCTATAATGAGAAGTGCTTCATTGTCCCTCCCATCCACATTGCTAAGCATTTTTTTGTTTGATTCCTTCTACATCTGTTTGACACTCTAATTGGAGCATTGCTATGGTAATGGTGCAGTTTCCTTAGGAAATGCCAGTCTTCCCCCTGCATCCACATCCTCTTATTGCTCTACCTGGCTTGATTCTGCTGTGTGGACATAAGGCCACGCTGCTCCTATTCCTTCCCTTTCTCTAAAGGAAGTGCATGTCCAACAACATAAAACTTGAGTGAATTAAAAGATAGCGTAGCACTGGTTACAGAGCAGTGTTGCATTTGCTTTTTGGTAAACAGCAGGAGATACCTTGTGTGTGTGTCTGTCTGTCAGGTTGTGGTTCACTAGAAACCAAATTATTTTTGAGGTAAGCATAGTTGGCTTCAAAACATACACAAAAAGCTGGAGTTAAGCTTTGTGTGATGATTGATGAAAGCAGCAGTGTAGTATTTTCCAAATTGTTTATAGCAATAGTCTTAAATTATAGAAAGGGGGTTTTTTTTACCTTTCTTGAATTAAGATCCTTTGCAAATGCAAACAAATCCTTACACATGGCTATATATACCCATTATAATTACTTTCCATGGAAGACACTGGAAAGATAAAGATGGTTCCCCATTATCAGACTGATCCTCTAAGAATAGCCTCGTGTGGGGCTTGCAGTTCAGGATCCTGCTTCAAGGAAAGACCAAGGAATGAGCCTTAATGACAGTGAGTGGCAGAAAGAACTTTTGGAGACTTGTGCCATTGGTATTTTACACGTTGTGTTTTCTCCATACGTATGTATGGCTTGGTCAGACTTAGATCTTGCAAGCCGAGCAAGGTCTCGCTGCCTTCCTTAGCCTGGGTGTGGCTCTGTTCTCACCTCCAGGAGCTGTGGCCTGATTTCAAGTGAGTCCTGTGGATTGTTCCAGAGGAGCTTCCCCTTCTAGCGCAGAAACAAAGAGAGGGAAGATGTTCTTGAAGATACATTTGCCGTGCTAGTGCAGGCAGAGTTATAACCAATGAATCTTCTGTAATTAAAGCAGCAACTGCATGACTCAGATTTCGTGCTAGGCAGGTGGAATGCTTTGTTGTGGATAATTAAATTATAATCCTTCGGCTCTTAGTTCTTGATCATTTTCCAAGAAGTTTTTTGGCCATATGCATCACCTGTGATAAGACCAACCTTGTCTTTGTTTGACTTAGGCATTCCTTTCTACATGCCCGGCAACCAAGATTGTTGGGACTAGACGTCTGTCCTCTCTGAGGGTGGATGATCTGTGTTAAACATCTGCCTCTGTTTAAAAAACCCCAAAACAACAGGGTTCAACTACTGCTTCTCTCAGTTAAATTTCTCATTGGAGGGATAAAGTAGGACAGTGGGATGGACTCTGTCTTCATGAATGTTCTAAATATTTCTGAGAATTAAAAATGCATTTTTTAGTTCCTTGCCACCAGAAGGACTGTTTAACATTATTGCTACAGCTTATTTTAATCAGTGAACCAACAGAGAGGAAGAGAGTAATCTGAAGAATATGCATTTTTAAAGTATATTTAGTTTCTGATAGAGTAAAATATGCTTGTTGGACTTAAACAAATGGATGCCATTTAATAGCTAATGCATAATATAAAGTTGACTTTGTTCCTATTGCATTTAGCTACTTTGTCAAATGTAGCTTTTTTAACCTACCATGTTCTATGAAAATAAATTGTTTTCTCGGTAGCAATATTGTAATTCTATTTTATTCTCCCTGCTAGACTTCTTCTCAGTAGAAACTAACCAAGTTGATAAATTTTGCGAAAGATTTTATATTCAAGCGTTTTTACTTAATGTCCTATTTATATCTGTTGGCATTACACACATCTGAAATGTCAATCCAGAGAATTAAACCAGGTAGATTTAAAGTTAAAGCATTTAAGAATTAAGACTTCATTACCTAAAATATAAGGAAGTATGACCAAGAAGGTCAGTGACACCTGGCCTGTATCAGCAGTGGTGTGGCAGCAGGACCAGAGCAGGGATTGTCCCTTGTGCTGGGCACTGCTGACGCCACAAATGATGGCTTCAGTTTTGGGTTCCTCACTCCAGGAAGGACATTGAGGTGCTGGAGAGTGTCCAGAGAAGGACATTGGAGCTGGGGAAGGGTCTGGAGCACAAGTCTGATGAGGGAGAACTGGGGGTGGTTTTTTTCCCCTGCAGAAAAGGAGGCTCAGGGGGGACCTTATGGCTCTCTACAACTCCCTGAAAGGAGGGTGCAGCCTGGTGGGGGTGGGTCTCTTCTCCCAGGTCGAAAATTATAGGACAAGATGAAATGGCCTCAAACTGGGCCAGGGAAGGTTTAGATTGGCTATTAGGAAAAAATTCTTCACAGTAAGGGTGAAACAGGCTGTCTGGGGTGGCAGTGGAGTCACCGTCCCTGGAGGTACTTGGAAGGTATTTAGATGTGGCAGTTAGGGACATAGTTTAGTGGGGGACTTGGCATTCTAGTTGGACTCAATGTTCTTAAAAGTCTTTTTCAACTTAAATGATTCTGTGATTGCATCAGTAGAAGCTAGACATCCTACAGTACCAGAGGGAGAAGCATTGGCCACCATGATTTCCGATTTTAAGTGTCACATCGCTGAGGAAAGGAGCCCCATGTGTGGTCAGTTCCTACACAAGAGCAAAGGTGCAGAAGGACTTAGGAGAGCCCTCAGGTCTGGGCTTTTCACCTGGGAAGATGAGCTGTCCCGCATGGGGATTTGCTTTGAGTGCACATCTGCCACAGTCTGTAAAACTGCAGCAGAAGCTGCAAACTGGCATGAACGGCGCTGGGTTTTGTGCGATATGTAGGAGGCAGCGTCTTGTGCTGGAAAGTTGAATCAACTTCTTAATGTACTACTTTTGTTTGTATGGAGTCGTTAAGTGGCTTTTTGTGAGCCCCATCACCATGCTGCTGCTGCCAAAGTGACTAATAGACAGCTCTATTGACACCATCTGTCTGAGGAATCCACGGCTGCTCTTTCCAACTCTAATAGAAAAGCATTCTTTATAGGAGGAACTATTTCTGTTCCTCTCTTCCCTTCTGTTCCCCTTCCCCTCCCCAGGATCCTCAATGGTGATTCACACTGGAATTTCCCTCAACTTCCCTTTTCTTTTGTACATCCAGTGAATTTCTCTGTTGATTCTCCAGTATTGTATGATATGTTATATCACAGTATAGAAGCTGTAGGGCAATCTGGACAGAAATAAGAGATGAACAGCTAATTTTGTAGGTCATTATTTTAAATTGTTTTGTTCTTTTGGAAACTATTTGATGTATGTAGATAAAGTTTTTACAACTGGACTGATGGTGCATTAACCAGATTTAATAGTGAAATTCTTCAGTGGCAGAAAGACTTTTTCTGCCAGTGGAAGTTGGAATATCCATTTCTTCAAAAATTATTCTGGTTGAATATAAGGATGTTGGAGAGGAAGAGAGCACACATAGGTTGAGATGATGTGTTCCAGTAGTAACCAACACTGCTCAGTCTTGCCATTTGTGGCTGGCAGAAACAGCTTGATGCTCTAAGCAAATAATGTTTTTAATGCTGATGATTTATAGGGACGTTTGTGTACATTTTTATTAAAATGTATACTTGTGTGAAGAGGATGTGCTGAAACATGGTGAAGCTTTTGTTTGTGGCTCACTGAGGCGTTTACCAGCGTCTGTGAAATGAAAGTAACACAAGGTCAGTCTCCAGAGCAATAATGGTCACTTCTCTTTGCTGAAACTTACGGGGAGTCCATGTGAAAATTGTGCTTCTTAAAGGAGGACCTAGTCAAGACAGGAGAATAATGACACAATACTTCTATCTTGAATTTATCTAAGGAGTTTTATTAAAAAAAGAAAGTGGGGGGGGGGGAAAGGCAGGAAAAAGGCAAGTTAAATGAAGGTCCAACTTGTGCCAACCATGAGCAGTGAATGGTGATGCCATTGTGAGTCCTAGAGGTTATGGGAAGGGAAGACAACTTCTCTCAGGTAATGGCTTGGGATTTAATTGTTCATTATGACCAAATTTCTTGTCTTTGGCTGTTGTGTGATTCTTTTATAATGTTTAACTTGGGTTAATATTAGACAATCTGAGTCTTTAAGTTAGGAAGTCTGTAATACTGATGTTGTAGGTGCTTTTTCGATTGAAATGAGCCACTTGACCCGTGTAATTTAATGGTAATGAGAAATCTAAGTTCATCTGCTGACAAGTTCTGCAAGACTGTACTTTTTTGTTAACAAAAGTACAAGGATAACAAGTATTTATTAGTACCATGCACAGCTCTATTCCACAGGTGTGTTCTAAACCTGTGAACGTCATTTGCAGTAAATTACTTGAAAACAGCTGTTGTTTGTTTCCATCCAGTTTCTTCAAGGATCACAGACAAACAACCAAGACTATAAATTCTTTCCAGGCTTCCTGTACTGATCTTCCTCATGACAATGTTATAATATCCCTAGATTCTTGTTCTCCTGTCCCAGAGAATGGGTTGACCTGCTGTTTCTGTAGGAGTTGGTGGGATTTCTTCATCCTGTTAGACTTGGAAAGCACTGTACTCAGCTAAATTTATGCATTCATGGCACTAAAATTAGCTATTTGTCATGATGATGGGAGCAGTATGAAGACATAATAGATGTCTTTGTAGCTCCATCTTACATCTTTTCCCCTTGTTTGTTTGAGCAGACATTTTATTTTGTACATTCTTATGGAAAAAAAATGGATTGTTCAGATCTTTCTCTGCAGTTGGTTCTACAGACCTGAGAAGGTCCTGTAGCAGTTATTTTGAGAGTGCTTTTGAGGAGGACAAGAAAAATGGGTTTTTAAAGCATAAAGGTTTGGTATAATGAATAAAAATCTTTTTCTCAGATGCCTTGCAAATCTGTCATCAGAATGCAGTAATTTGTTGACCTTAAAAATAAAATGGAACAAATATAAAGAACATGTTAGGTTTTTTTTAAAGGATTCCCTGCTGTAAATGTTCTTTTTTAGCTGTGTGAAGAAATCTTTTCTCCTGAGGACAGTACCTAGTTATAATGCCATCTATCATATTTTGATTGAAAGAGCAACTTAAAAACATATTAACTTGGAGGAAATGGGACAGCCAGCTTTACCTTTAGTAGGGTATGTTTTATTTTAGTGATGTTTACCTTTTATGATTTATAGAAATTACTTAAGTTGTATGGATTACTATTCGATAGTAGTTTCTGGTGGACATGTATGGACCGTTTGCAGAATTTCTTGAGGCAGTTTGTTTTTTTAATGTTCAGTGAAGGAGGGATGCTAATTACTTCAAACTTTGAACAATTCTTACATTCACTTGCTGAAATTTGCTTTTTCCTTCTCCCCCTTACATGAAATAATTCTTAAGGAGTAGATTCCTTTTTCCAGGACTGAAACTTCAGTTCCTCTCTGTTATTGTCCCTAGTAGGGTACTCTCTCATCTAGGTTGGAAACAATGCATTATTTGCCACTAGGATTTTGCCTACCCCTGCAGGTTTTTTTCCACCAGTAGCTATTAATAGCATTATTAGCAGAGTTCTGTGTCAGTGGAGAGCCAGCATACTGTGGGGTGAGTGACAGGTATTTATAAGGAAGGGAATCTTCTTAATAGGTGTGGGGGGAAGGAGGTTGTACATTAGCAAAGGAGAGCAGGTAAATCGTTGCAAAGAGATGGGACTACAATGAGCAACATTAATAAGCAGGCAAAGCTTTAGGCATTTGCATTCCCAGCAGTGTTTTGTGGAGATGGGCCTCTTTAAGCATTACTTGTCTTTTTACTTCCCGTCCCCTGCTAATTCGTTCTTGTCATTGTGCGAGCTTTTAACATAAAGGTAATGATTTTTAGTGATTCATTGTGGGCTTTATGACAGCATTAACAGGAAAATGGTGCTTTTTTTCCCTGCTGAAGCATACCAAGAAAGGCTTTTTTTCAAGGTCAGGGATGATCTTTACTATGGCTTGGTGTGCTACATGTTTATATGAGTGTTCTTGCTTTTAAGCATTGAAGACATTTATTTTAGCTAGGATGGAGGATGTTTTTGGGATCTGTTGCTTTGCTTTAGAATAGTAATTAGGTTTATGTTTTGCTATTAAATTGGGTTTATGGGTGCCTATTAATCCTACTGACCGTCACCAACAAAAATTTTAAACAACACAGGTCCCAGTACCAAACCTTGAGGAACATTATTGTCATTACTTTCAATCTGGACATTAAAACATCGACTGCAACTCTGAGTGTGGCCATCCAGACAATTCCTTATCTGCCAAGGGGTCCATCTGTCAAATCCATGGCTCTCCAGCTCGGACACAAGGATGTCATGTGGCACAGTGTCAAGTGCTTTGCTCAAGTCAGGAAGATGATATCTCTTGCCCTTTCTTTTCCCATCACTGCTGTAACCCCACTGTAGAAAGTCAACAAATTTGTCAGCAATGATGTGCCTTTAGTGAAGCCATGTTGGTTGCCACCAATCACCTTCTTATTTTCCCTGTACCTTAGCAGAGTTTCCAGAAGTATCTGTTCCACAGTCTTGCCAGACACTTTCATGAGAGTGACTGGCCTGAATTTCCCTGGTTCTCCCCTATTTCCCTTTTTAAAAATGAGGATTGTGTTTCCCCTTTTCCAGTTGGTGGGAACTTCAGTAGTCTTCTTTATTCTCAAATATGATGGATAGCAGCTCAGTTGCTTCATCCACCATTTCCCTCAGGATGGATCTTGTCAGGTCTCATGGACATGCACTTTTGGGTTTCTTTGACACTCTCAAAACTGGTCTTCTCCTCCAGTGGATGGGACTTCATTGTTCCAAATCCATGTTTTCACCTTCTTTGACTTGGGCAGTGTGGCTGGAAAACTTGATGGTGAAGACTGGGGAAAAACATTGTTGAGTTCCTGAGCCTTCTCCATTTCCTGGGTGACCAGGTGTCCCATATTCCTCCTGGGGGGACTCAGCATTTCCCCTGAATTTCTTTTATTGCTGATATACCTAAAAAGTTTTTTTTTGTTACTCTTGATCTCCTGGGCCGGATTTGCTTCTGCCAGTGCTTTAACTTTGATCTCCCTGCCTGTGCAGAACACTTTGTATTTTCCTCCCGGGCTACTTTCCCTGCTTCCATCCTCACTGAGCTACCTGTTTGTATTTGCCTAGGAGCTCCTTGTTCATCAATGAAGACTTCCTGGCAGAGTTCCCTGACTTCCTCTTTGTCCTTGAGCCTGGAGGAGGCAATCCTTGAGTGTCTTCCAGCTCTCTCTCTTCCCACCAAGGCTCTATCCCTTGGCACTCTACCAAGGAGATTCTTGGAGATACCATCTGTTGTCCTGAATTCCAGGGTAGTGAGTACACTTCTCACCCTTCCTGCTGCCCCAAGGATCTCAAACTCCACAATTTCATGGTCACTGCAGCTCAGGCTGCCCTTGAGCTTTACATTCCCCACGTGTCTACTATGTTTCTAGTGGCCTTGAGGACATTCATTCTGTCCACTAACACGTCCTGTGACGGTCTTAGACCTACCAGATTGGGTTTTGTAAACCCAAAAAGTCACAACTGCTTTCTTCTAGAATTTGTCTTTTAACTGCCTTGTATAAAACTGGTCAATACTCTTGTAGCAGAAACTTTTCCATTTGCTGGGCTTCCATAGTTGGTGATACAAGCAGCTCCCTCATCACCTTTCTCCAGACCTTCTTGGGAACAAGTATTCTTGTCTGGTTTTGAAAAAAGGGGCTTGAACACCCTTCAGACACCTGAAGTCTGTGGACTGCTCATTCCAGATGGAAGGAAGTGACTAATTTACCATTACTAAAGTGGCAAGGCATGAAGAAATGAGAGGTTTGATTTTGGCTTGGTTACGCAGTTTCACACCAAGTGGGCTAATTCTGCATAATTTTCTGCTTAGGATGTTAAAAAAAAAATTTTATAATGAGTCATTTTGTCTTTCCTCTGCACTCTGTAAGCGGAATATGTACCTAATAGAAAATCTCAATTTTTATTTATTCATCTATAGATACTAAAAAAAAAAAAAAAAGGTCACGTATCTGGTGTTTGCATAAAGTGGTTTCTCTTAGGGATATTATCATGATAGGATATCATCAGGAGTGGCTTTTCACCACATCACTCTTGAGCTGAAAGAAGAGCATGGGGTTGAGTGGCACACGCTCTTGTGAGAGCTTTGAGCTATTCTTGAAGCCCAATGATAAAATATGAGATTTAGGCTGATGTATTTTAGAGACCTTTTTCTTCCCTTCTTTTAAGTCTTACACACTGGTTTCTTCTTCATTTATGTTTTGTTAGTTCATTTTTTTTTAAGTTGATGAATCAACTCAGTTGCTCCCTTGATGAAAATGTTCCTCAGTGATGATGGTGTGCTCTGTTGGCTGATTGATGCGGTTGATGGAAATAAAGATTTCCAAGTCCTTCCCTGGTGTTTCCTGCCTGATAGTCTTGATAGTGAGTGATTTACCACAGTCCTTGTGAAGAATCAAATACTGTCTAATCTGTCCTGTGCATCTTGATTAGTTACAATTCACTTCTGTTTGTAAAGTCCTGTAAGCTATTCCAGGGTGGTGTTCCTAATGCAGATATACCAGCTTATAAATACTTGCAGCAACCACAAAATTACAGAACAAATTAAGAGTACAATTCCTGTGTAACGTGTAGAGGACTGGCAATTTGCAGAACAGTCTCTCACAAAAAAGATCCATTCATTTTTAATTGAGTTTTTTTTTAAGCGCTGCTTAGCTTTTGTTTTTAATCAAAACACTAGAGGAGAGTTTCCCATTTATTTGAAGTAAGAATTTTAGAAAAGGGCAGATTAATTGTCATTAAAAATTCACTTAAACTAATAGATGTGCCATAATGCCTACTAATTAGTCATATAATGATATATTAGAAAATAAAAAGATTGATATTAGGGCATTACCTGTAGAGGAGAAACAACTGATGCCCGTTAATCAATTTAAACCCCTAACCATGTGTTTAATTCTCAGTCTTTGCAGAGGGTATTGGTGAGCAGCTGTGAGCCTCAAGGCCTAGTGGTTCTGTCTAATTAGTCCCACTGAAGGCTTTCAGCCTTTCAGGAAGCCCTAATTTAGGGTTTTGTTTCAAATAGCTCTTTACACAAAGTGGAAAAGTCTGTATACTGGTTGCCTTTTAGCGTTTGGAAACTATGTTGTAATTATAATCATGATACAAAAAAAGATAGTAGTTTAGCCTTGAAAACTCTATTGCAAAAAACCAAAAAAAAGGGTGCTTAAAAACCTTGGATTGTCCTTTGCAAGGATCAAACCAGACAAATCCTTTATTTCCTGGTTCCTGCCCATCCATATTGGACAGTGGCAGAGATGGGTGTAGCTGCAGCTACATCTGCTGTAGCAGAGATGGGTGTAGCTGCTTGAGCAGTGTGAGTTTGAAGTGATATTTATGTCACATGCTGGCAGTAAAGGTCCCAGCCAACTCCCAGCTCTCAGGAGCCACTGCCCAAATCCTGCATGGAGTGACCATGGGAGAGAGACAGAAGCAGGGCACAGAGATGGTAATTAAAAGTAGTCCGCTTTGCATTCTCATCTCCCGTTTATTACAAATTCAGTGAACTGATTGCTTCCCTGCATGATACAAGTATTACCTTAATCCTGACCTGAGATACCTGTACATAAGATAAAAATCTATTTCTTTGTATGAATATAAGTAGCTTTGTAAAATGCAGTTTAATTTGTTGGAAGGGAAACTCCAATATATAATCATACCTTGGAGTCTTGCAGGCCGGAGAATAATGGCCTTCCTCAGCTGATGGAACATGCTTAGTTGAATTCTTTTAATCTAGCTGCCTGTTTTTATAGGTGGCTGCTGCTGTTTTTCCACTTGCCTCTCTGTGTGGGGATATCTTAACTTATGAAACAAGCCTGATGCACAGAAGTAATCTCTTCCACCAGAACTATTGATAAAGTTAGGAAAAAAAAAAAAAAGATAGTGTTTCTGGGCACTCAGATTCCTTTAAGGTTTATTCATTTCTGGCAATACCCTATTTTTCTTTGCTGGTTAACCCACTGTCATAGTGCTTGCTGCTTGAAGTAATAATAAAAATAATGATTCTTTTCCCTTGTTTTCAAACAGCTATTCCCCTTTAAAATTTTGAAGGCTTTGTCAGCATTTGCATTTATATGCCTAACCACACAAACCTCTGCCTGCCTGCTTGTGTTGATGTTATATTATGCATTAAAATCTTCTCAAATCGTACAGCTCCATTCTTCCCATTTTCACTTACTGGTTTTTTTATCTTTCTTGCACAGCTCTACAGGGCTCTTGAGGTCTGTGTCTTTTCTCGTGCTTGAATATTCCTCTCTGCTTTTGACTCAGCCTTCTGGTTGTGTAGCACTATTTTTCTCTTACCTCTCCCTTCTTTTTTCCATTTATGACCACTGAATAGTGATCTGTGTTTCTCAGTACTGATCCTTTCACCAGAACCCCTTACAACAGTTATTCAAAAGCTAGATGTTAAGATAGCTATTAAAAATAATTATAAAATAATTAAAATAATGGAATATAGACCCCTGACTTTTTTTGATTTAATAAAATTTTGATTTAATTAATTTCTTTACGTTTTCTCTTACTTTTAGTGATGTCCTACATTTTTTTAAATCTTAACATCAACAATGATAAGCTACTGTTATTTTTCAACTTTTTTTACATTCCATTATGAGCTTCAGTAGACATTTGACAGCATTTTTGTTTATCTGTAGAGTTCTCACACTTAGCATGCTATGTAAGGCATAAACATTGTCTTCATTAATGTTCTGGGTATGTCAGAATTTGCTTTCAAGGTTGAAAATTGACTGAGGTGGGCAGCATTCCTCTAGGGATTTGTTACTAATCCTTTAAAAGGACATTTCAAATATTTTGTTTTCTTTAAAGTATAAGTGACTTCAGACAACTATCCCTGAAATTGAGGTTCAGTACTTTGTCTGGAAAAAATCAATAACTTGCTGAAATCTGGTGTTATTTAAAGATCTTTCTTGAGTGTGCCTATCATATGAAACATCTCAAAAGCTTTGTTTTACATGTTTGAATACACTTCAGGCTGCTGAACACCCAGGTTATTAGCCACAAGTTTTCACTACGAATATTCAGGGAAATAATCTGAAACATTTCTTTTTTACCGTTTCTTTCATCAGAAACAAATTGATAAATATGCTTTTTTTTTTTTCCTGTCAATTTGATACAGAGGCCCTGTTTTTAGCCACTGAATGAAGTCTTCGCTGTGGTGTGTTCAGATGGTTGTACCATTTTCACACAACCAGAACTAAAATCTGGCTGGAAAAGTATGGGGGGAGCAGAGATGTTGGTTGACATTTTTGATAATTTTTCACTAGGTTTTCAGCAGTCATGCTGTTAGGTAGGAATTCAGACCTCAAGATGATAATGCATCTTCATGAGAAGAGAGCTCAGTGCATGAGTCTCCTGGGCCCGTGCTTTTGTACATTTAAGATAAGTCCTGGAATGTGGCTTTCTGTGTGATGCCATTCGCCTGCAGTTGGACTCAGCTGAGCATTATGCAAAACTGTGCTTTGTGCAAAGGTGTAAGTAGGAACAATGGTGGTAAAAGAATTGGCCATGTGGGAAATTTCAGATTTCGCATTTCGATTTTGGAACCAAAGAAACCTTTGAAGGAACAAAAACCAAACTCAGTGGACTCCCTGTGTACTCAGCATCAGTGAGGTCATACCTTGAGTGCTGTGTTAGTTTTGAGTCCCTCAAAACAAAAAGGAAATTGATGTGCTGGGATGAGTCCAGAGAAGGGAACAGGACTGGGGAAGGGTCTGGAGCACCAGTCTGAGGAGGAGCAGCTGAGGGAGCTGGGGCTGTTTACCCAGAAAAGGAGCTCAGGGGAGACTTTATGCTGCAGGGGGAAATCAGGCTGGACTTCAGGGGGAAATTCTTCACTGGAAGGTTAGTTAAATGTTGGAATGGGCTGCCCAGGAAGGTGGTGGAGTCACTGTCCCTGGAGGTGTTTAAGGGAAGAGTAGATGTGGCTAGGTGACAAGGTGGAGATCAGTCGTAAGTAGGGCTTGATGATCTCAGAGGTCTTTTCCAATTCAAAAGGTTCTGTGATTGTAGGACAAGAAATTCAAATGCAGTCAAAGGGAAAACTTCACAGTGTTTCTCGGCAAAAGATTATTTTGATGGCATTGGTGGGTAGAAGTTTGCTTTAGGTGAAATTTTGCTGTTTTGTCAAATCTTTGATTGGGGAAAAGTAGAAATAAAAAAATACTTTCAGTCATCCTTCAGTGAATATCATGTTGATTGCTATGCAGAGTAACTTGGGATATTTATTGTTTTTCCCTGAAAGCATGGTATCTTTCATGCTTTTCATTTACTTAGCTTTATATTTGAATAAAAGCATGTATTGAAAAAAGGGTAGGGATAGACAGGTTTTCAGTGAGAGTTATTAGATTTAAATTTTTAAGCTATTATAAAATCTTTTTATTTATACTCATCTGCACTTTTGTGTAACTGTACACAACTCATTTAAAATGTTTTTTTAAAAATTGGATTTAAAATTCCATGCTTCTTTATGCAACAAAAACATGCCAGCGTTTTTACGTCAGTAACAACTTGTAATTCAAAATATCTGGACCTTTTGTAGTTGTCCAAACTTAATGCTATATAAGAAGTCCAATGTATTAAATGAAGTAAAAGACAGCTGTTTTAGTTCAAATTTTGAGCCAATTAAAATAAGAATAGGGAAACCAAACTGCTTAATAATATTTCTTTTTGTTTCCTTGTTAATAATTTCTAAATTAATTAACCACTAGATATTTAAATTCAAACTTACTTCTGAGCTGGCATACATCTCCTGCAAACACCTAACATTTGGATTCATGAGGGCAGTTTTGATGTTTCATTCATTCCCCCTTCCATCTGAAACAGATTTACAATCATCTTAAAGAGTATGATTTTGGACAGGTGTTTTGAATCATGATAGTTCTCTTTAAATCCAGTTTTGGAAGAAGAAAAAAAGTGGTAATATCAGTTGCATGAGATGTACCAAAATGGGCTCAGGCACGGCCTAGGAGTGCTGTTGACTGTGGTGTTACAATGCTTGTGTTGTCTCAGAATTGAGGAATGTTCTCTGGCACAGCTGAGAAAAGCCCTGGTCCTGTTGAGAGGACCTGTTGCTGTTTCTCAGGCTACCCAATAACCCTGCAGAGCTGAGGCTCCTTTTTCCTTTCTCTCAGCAGCTCTGACATGTGAACATGCAGTTGGTCAATATCAGACTCAATCCCACACTGAAATCTGGAAGTGGAAATTAGTTTAGAAGCATGGTAGCAGGTAACTGTGGAAAATCTGGGAGAATGTGGGAGCAACCCATCTGAAATATTATAAAGAGAAAGCATTGTGTTTGTTTTTGTGATTTTAAAAAAAATAACTGCAAAACAACAAAGATCTTTAGTTGTATTTTTGTGAATGAGTATGATCATCCAAAGGGTTATTTTGTGTTTTGTTTGTCCATATGGATTAAGCTTTGGAATAAAACAGCCTAATGTGCTGTAATTGTGCCACGAAATCTTTGACACTGATTACAGGTAAACCTACAGGTGAGGTAAAAATTTTCTGCATCGCTATGTCTGGCATGTGATTTATCAGCACACATGTGAAGAAAATACATAAAATATGTAACCATATTAGTGTTGTTATAGTTTATATAGTGTATCTACATAATTGTGAATCCTAGGCATTGTCACTCAACTGGAAGTTCATTTGGTCCCTTCAGTGCAGCTAAGAGTCCTCCTTTGGTTTTGGTGCACTCCTGTTGTTCTCCAGTGCAGCTAAGAGTCCTCCTTTTCTTTTTTTGCACTCCTGTTGTTTTTCTCCAGATTCTGTTTCCTGTCCCAAATGCCAAACCAGTGGTTCACAGCCAACAAGGTGCTCTTCCAGTCTGGGATGAAACATGATCTAGGACAAGGATGGGAGGTGTAGAGGAGATCCTGGCTGCCTCTTCTTTGTTTCCTAATCCTCCCTCCCTCCCTGCTCAATAGAAAACCAAGCCCTGGAACTGGCAATTCTGATGTGACTCACAGCAGCCTCACTCCCCACACTTTCCCATTTACTCTGTCTTTTCTTCTCAAGCTGCTGACAGCAGATCAGAGCTGTCAGGCCTGCCTTTGTAGGGAATGGCATCTGCCAGGAAAGGAAGAGGACAGGGCAGAAGTGATTGCTCTGAGCTGTCTGAGATCTTCCCACTGTGTCCCCACTCCTGTGTTTAACCAGTGGTCGTTTTCAGTATCTTTCCAGCTCTGTTGTCCACAGAATTACCCAATTTTCATAAAATCCTGTTACCTTAATATAGTTGTGTATCTGTCTCCCTAGTGGTCTTCCAGTTGCTCTTTACTTCAGCCCCACTTACCATTTGCATCCTTGCCATAATCCTTCACCCCTTCTTTTCCCTCTTGCTCTTGACAGCCATCCCAGGGCCTGTGCAGCTCCCACCATGTCACGCTCTTTGTGTGGCTGCCTGACCCCCCTGCTTCACTCATCCTGCACTTCGGTGTGGTCATTGCCAGCTTGTCACATCCAAACCTCCAAAGGGGAGTTGAGCCTGCAGATACAGCTCAGCCATTCTCAGCCTTGTCATAGGGTACCTCTCCAGGTCGTCCCAGTGTAGAAAATATCTCCCAGCAGTAGTCCAGCCCTTTCAAAGAAGAAAAATAATGCAAATTATTTTTTATATAATGAAATAGGCTTTATTACCATTGTGCTTGTTTTTTGTTTTTGAATATAGTGGAGTTGCTCACTGAGTCATAGTTGATTTTGCATTATTAATGAAAGTATTTCTGTAATTTCATTAATGTTTCCCTTAAGGGAAAATACTATTCCTAGCTTACCAATTTGGTGTGGGATGTTGTTTTTAGTGAGGGAGTTTTAGTTTCAAAAGTCAGTGCTCTAGATACTGACATCTCAGACTATTCCAGTATCCACCAAAGTCAGATGAGATAAATATCTTACAGGAAGCACGACTGAGGGAAAGAAAAAGTAAAACTGACCAGTTTCTTACCCTGGGAACATTAACTGTTGCCTGGGGTTTTATGTAAATGCCAGCCTCTTACATGGTGCAATATAAATATTATTATTTTAAATTTATATTCTAGCTAATTTAATGAATAACCAGGTCAGGACTTATTTATGCTAACTACTGCAAAAGGCAGTAGCATATGTTCATGTAACAAAGATTGGGTGTAAAGCTGAGTCTCTTGAAAATAAGTGGTTTGTTCAAGAGCAGTTTGGAGGAGTTGAATTTAATTTTGGATTAAGAAACTGAAGCATGACTCTTACTGCTGCCACTTTGTGCTTCTTTGTTAAAAATGATTATTTCAGCGAGGAAGTCTCTCTTAGCCTCTCCTGGGAAATATGTCTTTAGGAACTGAAATGGGGACTCAGTTGTTAATATCTGATCAATGCAGTATTTGCCAATTTTTTTTTCCCTATTCCCACCAGGCAGAGTATTTAAATAACTATAAGGTAATGTCCAGCTTTCCAGAAGAATTTTTTTTTTTGCTTACAACTATGGCTTTTTCTGACCTAATCACAATGTCCAGAATTACTGCTGGCTAAGGCACAGAAACAAACCATTTGCACCAATGATATATAAACTTTTTAAAAATTGTTTTTTCTCCTTTATTTATTTAGCTTATTGCTACAATACTTCAACTAACTCCTGTTCAGTTGACCAGGTCATGAATATTGTGTAAATTGAATGTCTGTAGCTTGCAATGTTTGGGTTACATCTCTCAGTATAAGAGCCAGGCACGAGATCAGTCTGGATTTGAGGCATTTTTAGTACAGCTCCCATTTAATCTCTTATTTCAAAGAGACAGACAGACGTGGCTTAAAACTCCAGGCGCTCTGTCATTACCGTAGGTTTTTTTTTCCATAAGTGTACAGTAAATTACTGGTTTCTGACATCTCCTGATAGTGTGGTAGCTATGACAGAAATGCAATTGTAATTCATGGTGTCTTAACCTTGAAGTGTTTTTTGTTGCTGTCTTTTGAGTGGGGAAAACGTTTTGTGGATGTCTACAGATTTATTTTAAAAGCCATGGCCCACATTGTGTAATCAGATTTCGTTTTTAAAGCATATTATTTTGTTTTATCCCAAAATATCCCTTAGTAGGAGAAATAATTAAAAGAAAAAGATGTTAATTTCATCTATCAATGAGATTTCAGTAGTGATTAGAGGAGGGAAAGAAAAGGGTTCCTTGACATGGTGATGCAAACTAAAATAAGAACAACTTATTTTTCAAGGAACATCACTGTGATTTTGTGGTGGGAGTGATCAGCCAGTGTTCAGGGCTTTTCTTGTCATTTACATCTTGCTCACCTGTTTTCCACTGTGTTCTCAGAGAAAGAAACAGAGTGTTTCTCTTCATTGGGAGAACACAGGATAATTGCAGGTTCTCCTGATCCAAAGTGAGAGCCTTGCTTGTCACATTTTATGGTATCTATTGAAAAGAACTGGACCTATTCCCAGATCAGTGTTTGGAACCATTTACCATGTCTTGAAATGCATTTCAATAAACCTGCAGTCCCGGGTGGGCATTAATCAGCTGACGTGACAGTGCTGGTACGTTCCAACTATGCGTTTTCCTCCTTGGTGTGCAAATTCTCTCTCACTTGCAGGGGAAAATTTTTGTTCCTAAAGGTGGCATCCTTTCAAAGGAGTTATGACTGTGCAAAGTAACGGCATGATTTGGGTAAAAAGTGCAACTGTGTTTTTCTAGAATATGTGTTTAATGGTCAGGTGTTAGAAATGAACAGCTGTTGTAAATAAAACTCTGTGTCAAAGCTTCCTCAGTCCAAAGTAATACCAGTGCTGTTCTCCAATCAGTGGTTCGGAAATATCACTTAAATGCAGTTCTTACTCTTTTGCTGTATGGCAAAGTAGAATCAGACAATGAGATTTCTGTTCTGATATAACTATTTTGGGAAAATCCAAATAGGCACAGCATTACTGTCTTTGTTAATTACTTCATTTTTTTGCTTATGAGAGGACGACCACAAACCCTGAAAAGGAAGTGTTGCAATAGTTGCTTTTTAACATGCAGTTCTTGTAGGCTACAAAGCCCAGAAATCAGGTGTTTTATTGAAGCTGCACAAGGGTAGTACACAAAGAGCAGGAATATTGAAAGAATGGAGAAGTTGAGAGAAGGAAGATGAATGGGACAAAATCTCAGTGGATCTTCCTAGTTCCGTTGTTTTTCCTTGAAAATTATTTGTTGTCTGTGCAACGAAGCAAACTCAGTAGGTTAGGTTAGCTGCAGGTATAGGGGCAGGAAAGCCACTTTCAGAAAAATACTTTGATTTATCCTTTAGTTATTTTTGCCCTGTAGCATGATGTGATATTGTTTCGCAGTGTGTGCTTGAAATAGCACTCAAAGTCTGCTTGCCTCTGGAGCGTGTATGGTTTGGGTCTTCATCTTCAAAAAGGATAAACTAAAATTTAAGGCAAGGAAAAGGTGAGAAAATCTTATGAGGGGAAAACCATGATGAAATTAGGTTTGTGACTTCTAAGAGCAGCAACAACACAGAATCCAAGAGGCTGGTAAAAAAGGAAAAGGTTGCAATTTGCATGTCAAAGCCATAAAATTCCAAGAAGTTTGCGGAGAGATCTGAATTATAGGTCACTTCCAGCCCAGGAAGAACTAGGTATTTACTATTTGGGGGTATGTTTAACCTGAGGATTACGGAAAGATTTCTAACCATTAGAGTGAGAGACTTATGGAACATCTCTCCAGTCAACTTACATAAAACCACAAAGATACTCCCCTCCACTTTCTGAAAATTTTCTGAAAGAGGTAAAGCTAGTACTGGAAACACTGGGGAATTGAGGAAGCTCTTACGTTGTGATTAAGAATAATTGTTTGCAAGGATCCACCTAACTCTGCTTTTCAACTTGTGGTTTTGTTTGTTAGCATTTTACTAATAACTTTGATAGCAATTAGGCCAGTTACTCAGATCCTACGTAGGGTTTCAATAATGAGAAAAAAAGGGCAAGGTTCTTGTGCTCTGAAAATCAATGTTCAATGCAGTATTTGTGGAATGGAAAAGAAACAGGGCCAAGAGTATACTGGCCCTTAGGAATTTGGCTAAGGAAACAGTCTGTCACGCAGTATTTTATAATACTTATGATAAATTACTATTTAGATATATGGATCTTGGGAAATGAGGTTTTCCATATCCATCTGAGCTCAGGTTTAGATCAACTGATACGGTTTGTTCCAATGGCACAGAACTTTTTTGTTTTCCCCCAAAGGAGAACATGTTTGTACACAAGGGGTAGACAGTGTTTGAACCTCTGATATCAGCAGCTTTCATATTTAAATACACTCCCTGCTGTTTATCAATAAGTTTTGTTATAACAGGCTACCAACAAGATGTTTTAAGCTGGGAATAAAGGCAAGTCTTAGCTTCTATGAGTTTGTCATTTATCTAATGCAAGTTTTCCTTGAACCTTCACATCTGTTTATGTCATTGTTTGAATTCTTGTAAAAATTGTTGTGGCACAATCCAAGAAACTGGAAACATGATTTCATATAAGTGTTCTTTTAAGCAGCAGCATGAGATAATTAGTATGGTGTGCTTTAATTTGTGGCATCCAATTGACTTTTTTATGAAAGACTTGAGTCGTAATAAAAGCAGAGAACACAAGTTGGTTAGTTCCTATATAACCCAGTGCTGTCATCTCTGGGGAAAAGAAAAAGCAGCTCTCTTGTATACTTAATGGCAGATCCAGTATGTAGTAGGTGTTCAGCTTTTGGAGGTTTGGTGGTGGGGTGTTTTTTTGTTTAAGTCAGATATCTTCTGGGAAGGATTTTTGACAGGAAAATTATAGGATTGGTGCCCACCCTAAGATTTATGTTGATAATTGAAGCTGCTTCTTCTCAATAAAAAGTAAATGCAGTTGAAATAACTAGCTAAAAGAAAAGGAAGATCAAAAAAAAAAGTGTAGATACGTAGAAAGATTATAACTTGGTTGTCAAGGCCATTATACCCCTCAGGCAGTTGTCACTAAATCTGTGGTTAATGCTCACTCTGTGCCAGTCAGCTAATCATGCAGCTTTTGTCCCACTCTGATTTAAGCAATGTTGTGAAATTTTGCTAGAGTAGTATTACTTTATAAAATGCTAAGACTAAAAAAAAAAATACATATATATATAATTTAGTAGACATTTCTGTCATTTATCTTCTCCAGTATTATCCAGCAAACATAAAAATATATATGAGCATTCCTGGATGATACTGAAGGATTTTTTTTCCCCCCGCTTAGGGTTTTGAGTCTCAGTTTTCAAGAAAGTTTAGAGGTCAGTCTTTATGCTTTCATTCTGTACAGAGCTTGAAGTACATGTAGAGCCAGTTAAATGTCAGTGTGGAAAGCTTGCATACAATATATCTGAAAATGGTATTTCATTTGTTTGTGGTCTGGGCCAGGCTGATGGAAACAATAGGAGGCTTGTACTGTGTTGTGTGCTGGCTAGCTAGCATTGCCTGTGAAAATACAAACGTGGGACATACTAGCATATGTCAAAACTTTGGTGTTTAAAAGACTTCTTAACTGCCTTTTAAACATCTTACCTTGAAATTGGCTTTTTTATTTTTCCAGTGTGTCTTAGAGCAATTGATTTTAGCTCTGTAATCCTTTGTTTCAATGCCTTTCCTTAGGAATTGCATAGGAAGTGAGTAAAGATATAAACAAAATAAGGTTTTTAATCCCTCTCTAGGCATTTTTGTCTCGGAAAGAGGGATTTGAAATTGACCAGCCCACTTGTGAGGGCAGAAGCATTGAATGAGGGGCTATTCACAAAAAGCTGTGTAAAAGTTTGGGATGAGCAGACACAAATGCAGCTTTGCAGTGACTGAGATGTGTTCTCAGGAATCTCAGAAGTCTATTAGAGGCTTTTTTAGCTGCTGGAAAAGACCAGTGCTGGTTGGCACAATTTTCTTTACTTTTGCTCTTAGCTCTCCTTTCACTGGGTTTGGCCTGTGCCAGACCTCTTGGAGGTGCTGCTTAAATTTGGCTTTGGAGTGATGTGCAGGCTTGGACTATGCAGGAGTGTGTAGCCAGCAGAGGGGTTTGGAAGCTCCTTGGCTTCTGTTCTGTCTACCCAAATCTTATCTGAAGAGTAGGCTTATTGCTGTTTGAAATGTTTTGCATTTAATGATCAGTAAGGTTCATGTAAAACTACTCTGTATTACTACCCTACAGAATGCAAATGTATTTCAGTGTGGTCTGGCCATACTGGCAGATATTTTTGAGTGTGTGGTAGTGCTAGCTGGTTAGTTGAACATTTAATTATCTTGAGGTGAAGAAAATGTGAAATAAAATGAAAACTGTACATTTTAGAATACTTTCTTTTACAGACATATATATATTTATATATATGGGACATATTTAGCATATATTTAAAGCAGTAGTCCCTGGACCTCTCCTCTTCTTGTCTGCTTTCCCTGTTTCCATATCAGTTTATGGTCTATTAACCTGCAGTGAATAGATGTTGTGTTTCTTTCTGGTGCTTCGCAGCTGTTCAAACCCCATGTTATTAATGTTAATAAAGAATCTTGGCATCTGAGATTTTAATAATCAGGAATTACTGACCCAAGAGACTAATTTTTATCCATGGCAAAGTTGTGCTTCAAGAAAGAGAGAAATAAAGAAAACAGTAATTTGAATTTGAAGTCAACGTTTTAAAACCCTGGGAGTTTTGATAGCTGTTTATTCCCAGTCTGGAATTATTGGGTACCCAGTAGGTTGTCATAGTCGTCTGTGGTATATATCTGTGCAGACTATTACTGGGGTTGTATGTTTGTTTGCTGGGGTTTTGGAGGTTTTTTGTTTGGGTTTTTCCCCTTTGTTTTGTGGGGGCTTTTTTTGCTTGGTTGTTTATTTTTCTTGATGGTTATTATTTTTTTTTTTTGGTTTTTTTTTTGTTGGTTGGTTGGTTGGTTTGGGTGTTTTATTTCTTTATGCAAGTAATCAGCTCGAATTTTGAAATAGCCTGAAATGGTATGTTTTCCTAGAAGAGCACTTGTTTAAAAGTATCTTGTCTAGAAGAGTATCTTATTTGCTTTTAACTTTTCTTTTTTGCTGGATACTCTTGACTTACAGTTTTTTTCTGGTTTGGAGACATCTAGAATTTTATAAAGTAAAAATTTTCCGTGATGCACGAGGCATAAGAAGCACTCAGGGCCTCCATGCATTTGTATTTCTATGGCACTACTGCAGAAGAGATGATAGTGCAAGTGAAATAAAGCAACGTTGTGGTCACTGGAAATGTTGGAGTTACTCTGTGGACATTGCATGAATTAATGGCCTTTCCAGAAGGTTGCGTGAGGTTGGCTGTGGCTTTGGGTTATGGATGAGAAGTACCAGTTCTGCTGGTCGAGGTTGTCTGATCTCCGTGGAGTATCTGTAGGACTAGTTTTTGTAGTTCTAGATATGCATATGCACGTATGTATAAATCTATGTACATGAATGGATCCAGGATTGATGTGATTTAGGAATATGGCCGTTCACTAATACTAGGTCCCCTGCTGAAAAAATTCTTTTGAATAAGTGAATACTCACTTGGGAGAGCCTCGCACACGTAGTGAAGTGCACTAAGGTTTTCTTTTGTGTACTTTAGGATGTTAATAGCTGCTCTTATTAAATGCTGTGCTGTGAGGTCATGGTTGAGTGGTTGTTCTGCAAAACACCATGACCGTACCTGGCAGTGATTTCCTAACAAACCTTCACGTTTCCACCTTGCAGGTTCCCGTCTTCGACAGGAAGATTTCCCGCCTCGGATCGTGGAACACCCCTCCGATCTGATTGTTTCCAAAGGAGAGCCAGCCACTTTGAACTGCAAGGCAGAGGGAAGGCCGACCCCCACCATCGAGTGGTACAAGGGGGGGGAGAGGGTGGAAACGGACAAGGATGACCCGCGCTCCCACCGGATGCTGCTGCCCAGCGGATCTTTATTTTTCCTGCGCATCGTGCACGGGCGCAAGAGCCGGCCGGACGAAGGGGTCTACGTGTGTGTGGCAAGGAATTACCTCGGGGAGGCTGTGAGCCACAATGCATCCCTGGAGGTGGCAAGTAAGTACATTTCCCTCCTCCTACCCCCGTCCCTTTGGTAACAGCCGTTTGCTTTGATGTTGTTTGCAGATAAAAATAAGTGTGAGCTGCCTCTGAGGCAGTGACTTAAAAGCGATGGAGGAATTACACGGTTAATTATTATTTATACAGAGGTAGGAAAATAGAAGGAGAGTCAGAAGATGTATCGTGTCACTGGAGAAATTCTGATGATTCTGTGCGTTCTCACTACTTTGGTGCTTCCGTGAAATTATGATTGCTTTATGTTTGTAAGATTTTGTATACTTCGTTTCAGTTTACACGTGTTTTTTTCCTCTCCAGATAACTATGCAATTTATAGTGTGCAAGAGGAGGCAGGATAGCCAGGATTTGATCTAACAGGCCAGGTGTTGCGCAAATAAACTCTAGAAAGAAGAATGGCAGATTTAGAAACACAAAATTAATTCTTTTTCTCTCTAAAAGGACTGGCCCACAAAATTATCTCTCTGGTTTTAAGTATTTGGCCAACGGAAGGAGCAGTCAAGTACATTCACATCACTTTGTAATGCTTATCTCTTCCTGTATATCCTTTAAACTCTACTTGTAGAGGAAGAGAGCGTACATTAAAGTGGTTTAAGCATTCGTATGGAGGGCCAAGTGTAGGTCAGAAAAAATCCATTTTGGGGGTACTAAAGTGTGAGAGGAAGCCTTGGAACTCAAAGTTAGGTATCTATTTTGAAGTGGCTTTTATAGGCTTCCTTTGTAACGTGTAGCAATTCACCTGGTGTCCTGTTGAAGAGCAGCACAGAACTGGGTGAGTCACTCTGAAAACACTGATCTCTGTTGACTGAATGATTCATGTGGTTAATGAGCTCTGAAGAGGCTCCTATCTCTTAGATAAGTTAAGTGCCACCTTTGGTGTATAATTTTAGCAGAAGGGTTAGATTTTCATAAGTCTCATAGAAGGCCAAGGAAATAGACTATAAATTTGTGCATTTGCTTGGACCCTCTGTCTAGTCTCTCACATTCAAAACAATCCCAAGGACTTTCATAACTACACCAGGAAGATCTCAAGCTTCACAAATAACTATAACAGCGTGGATATACATGATTAAGATCACGCTGTTTCCTTGTTAACCACTTCTAGTGATAAAGGTAATCAGTGTCTGGGTAGCTGGAAGTGTGCTTATCCAGTAAATGTGTAACCTGTTTGAATCATATTCTGACTCCTTGCTCCCAAATGCTATAAATGGTATCTTGGAAATGTAATTTCGAGTGGGCATTAATGGTTGAGATCTTGATTTTTGTCTAGTTGCTGTTTCATTTATAGCACTTCCCCTTGGTTCTTAGGAGGGGTTTTAACGTTCTGTGCTTATTTTGCCTTCTTTTGGTTTGTGATGTACCTTGGAGTGATGTGTGAAATACACTCAGTGTTTCTGTGTCTTCCACCACCTCTCATCAGAACCCAGAAACATGATGTGGACTTCAGTGACTGATGCACTGTAGCATGCATCAATTCAGTTGGTACATAGTTATTAAATGTGTTTGTCACCCCTGGCTCAACTAATTTTCATGTGATTATAGTAGAGACTCTTACTAACAGGGTTTGAATGCAAAATACTGATATTACCACAATTTTTTTAAAAGCTTCTGCCAACACTTGAGAAAAAAACAAACAAAAAAACCACATAAACCAAAAAAAACCCACAAAACCCCCCAAAAAACCCAATCCCAAAACAAGCTTCTTAAAAGTGTAAATGTACACTATTTAGCAATAATGTAGCATTAAATTGTTTATCCCCCTCAAAGTGGATCTGACTAGCCCTGATATGAAGGCCTTTTATAAAAAAATCATCACCACCAGTACTGTAAAGGAAAGGAAAAAAAAATCACAGTCTGTATTTGGAAATCAGATTTGTAGGTATAATGATATACAGTTTTAGTTGCATACCAGGACATCGTAGACAAAGAATTTCACCAGTAAAGGTTATTCTTTTAGTAGAAAGGTAGTGATGTGACAGTGCAATAGCACCAAAACACTTTAAATAGCACAGAAGAGGTGAGGCACAAGGAAAGAGTTGAAGGCTGGTGGAATAAATCTGCATTAAATTAAAAAGCTCTGCATTATAGGTGTAATGCTGTCGTCATTATAAACTGGAGCTACATTCACAGCAGATTGTTGCAAATCAGCAAACTGCTCTGTTTAGCTCTCAGTACACCTGTGCTGAGCCACCAGAGCATTTACATTTCTATGCCTGTAGTCATACACAGTTGCTGGTTTAGAAATCCGTATGTTATAGCTTAATTTTTGTATGTTTATGGAGTCAAATTGCCTTTGTTTGCTTTCTGCTTTCCACAAAGTACAGAAGATGATTAAGAGTACCCATTATCTGCTTTGATGCTACAATTCTTTGCCAAAAACATTTTGTGAAACAGGAAATAGCATCATGTTTTGCAGTTTGCCTGCTAACTGACTGGAAGAGACAGCTCATGTCTGCACCAGTTTGTTTCACAGCACAATAGGAAATTTATCACTTTCCTTCCATCGTCTCATCTATATGAGACCCATAACACCTTCAGTTAAATGAAGTTCCTTCACTTTTCAGTGGATGTTGTACACTTGACTTTAGGTTCAAATTATTACTGAAGTAAATTTTCCTGTCTATTATACCTTCATGCAATTATTTTTGAACTTTAGGCACTTCCTGTGGCCATCTTTTGAGATTAATCCACAAAGAGAATTTGTTGCCTGTGTAATCAGGTGGACACCTTCCTTATGCATGTTATCCTTAGATTCCACACTTGCAAAGAAGGAAATGTAGTGGGATTTCAAAGCTACAAAGATTTCAGAAGGTAGCACTGTATTAGAAGCTGTTTTATTTTTTTAAATACCTCTGTATTTTAAGAACTTTCAAAACACCTTTAGATTTGATTACCACAGAGGAGTAGTGACTTAAATCAAAATTAAAGATAGTTTTCCCTCTGCTTTGTCACTTTCTAGTCATCTGCCTCTCCTTGGTGATTTGACTGACATTTGCATGTCATTTAATCCAGAGGATGCTGCATTTCCTTCCACGGATATACATCTAAGTAATGATAGTTTTAGTCCTCAATTAATACTGTTGAACATGACCTAAATAACATTTATTATCAGCAGGTTGAATTAAATAAGTCTCTTACTCCATCTATGCCTCTTGTGACCCTTCCAGAATGTTTGAAGACGCCGTGTGTCTACTCACAGCGTTAAAGGATTTGTTACATCTTCTCCATAGTCCTATTGTATTTTATATAAAAAATATTTGTGGAGCTGTATTTGCTTAAATTTCTGTGGTTATTACTTTGAAGCCATGCCCCATCCTCTAAAAATCCTTAAAAACAAGGTGATCATCTGGCTGGTGAAGAATGGTATCCAAATGTGCTCTTCAGGCAGCCACTTGGTATTTGAGGAGTTAAAGTCTTTCATACACTTTGGAGACTAGTAAAACTACTCTCTGTTACACAGCTCTGTGGGAAGAAGCTTTGCAATTTAGCATTACTTGACATTTTCTTTGTAATTTAGATCTGTCATGGCTTCATGAATGGGAAGGAGGTAAATTTGCATAAACAGGAACTCAAATGTGAATCGCAAGTCAATCAAATAAGTGACATAACTCCTGTTTAACTGGGGGATTTATTTTTTAAGTGGACTGGTTTCATCTATTATTTGAAATCCCATTTCCCAACTTTTTGCAGTGGTGACTGGCTGTGTGTGTTCAGAGTTGATTTGCAGAAGCAGGCAGTTTGTGCAGTGTAGCCCAGAAGGGGTGAGCCATGGGATAATCAGGTCACAGGCTGGAGGCATCCTCCAGACTGAGGTTGCTCCAAGCCCGTTTCCCTCCCTCTCCCTGACTTCCTGAACTCAGCCTTTTGATCACTGGAGACCTACTTAAATTAGCTCCATGTTTTGTTTTGGAGGAATGTAACTGGTTTTGGATTACCGCCTACCAGTGACACGTTCTCCGGTGGTGAAAGGTCCTAAAGAATGTGGAAAGGGCATGTCCCTGTCAAAACGAAGCTGGGTAATTCTCTCCATAAATGTCAGCTTTTACAGGTGGGAGAAGAAAGTGGAATCATACTTCATCCCTCAGAGTAAAGGCTGAAGACTGTTTTGGCTATCACATAAACAGTTGGAAAACAAAGTCGTTTTTCAGAGCAGAGAAATGGAAGCAGTTTGGAAAAAGTGCATTAGCAGACTGGAAAGTGGCTGCAGGCTGCTTCCCATGTTTGAATCTCTCAGGATTGTCTGGTGAATGGATGCACCTGATTAAGACTGAATTCAGTTGCTGGGGTGTGACAGTTTTATTCAAGTGTTTTATTTTTTTTCCCTATTGTTCCTTTTTGAAGAAAATTGTGTCTCTGGATCTTGTGGATGTCTGATAAGTAACAATTTTGTAGAAGCCTACTCATCTTGAGTGGCAAGAATAGCTGCGATGGTATATATTCATCTTCCTTTCTCTGCTCTAAAGATTTTTCAGGCCGTTAAGAAAAAATCAAATGCAGATGAAGTTGGTTATGTTTGCTAGTCAGGGACTCTGCAGATCTGTTTTTCAAGTCGTATTTCACTGAGACAAACTTACTTCTCTTTTGCCACAGAAGTTCTTTCCCCTCACCCCTGGCCTTGTCAGAGTGAGTTTTTAGAGAAGGGGCATAGTTATGACCAACGTATTTGGTGTGATTCTTTCACGTGTAGCTTTTTCATCATAACATAATTTCCAGTGCATAGTAGATGATGGCTCTAGTTCTAAAAATGATTTATTGCAATTTTAAGATTATAGAATCTGAAGATCAACAATGATTTTCCTGTAGTTCATTTTCCTGCTAAGCAGAATAAGAGCTTCTCGATTAGCTGCAAAATTCTTTCTCACCTTGCATTGTTATTTTAGGCAATATACAGCCTTCCTGAGTTATTGATTGTATTATTACCTGCAAGTTATGCAATATTGTCAAAATTCGAACAATTAAATTTGTATCAGTGGACCTTACGTGTAATCACTGGCACGTTAAGAGAGTGGGACAGCTCCCTTCTTCAGCTGCATGACAGCAAATACGACATTTTGGATACAAATCAGAACTTCCATCATTTGAGGCACCCATGTGCATGGCAAGCATATGCTGTTTGTGTTGCTTACAATTTTATTTGGCAAAGTCTCACAAAAGTCAGCGCTTCATTTCAGGTAAATGGTTGGTTATAAGGTATTGCAAAAGGTCTGTCTTTTTTGAGTCTTTTCCCTGCCTTCATGAAATAAATGGATAAAATAATAGTTACTGGCTGTGCATGCTGTGGAGGGGGTTACAAGGTTAATGTATGCATTAAGGGATAAACTTATATACAGATTTCAGAAAAACAAAACCCTAAAGATATAGTTAAAAAAAATCAACAACAAATAAACAACCTAGAGAAAAGTAAAGCAATGAGAAAATGCCATAACTTAAATATGCTTCTACTTGGTATGGCAGCAATTCATTCTACAGTTTGTCTATTATTAAAGGAAATTTCTGTGTTTATTATCTAAAATGTACCTTGTATGTATTTGGAAATTTGTAAGATTAGTTCTTAAAAGTCTTAAAAATCATGAGATGCATATTTTAGAGTTTTGGTTGTTCCGTGAGGATGTTTGGAAGCCTCTTCCATACTACACCTGAAGTGCTGAGATTCAGGAGATTTTGGAGGCAGCCTAAGAGGACTTCCATTGTGGATGTGTGTCAACATATTTGAGCATTATGGCTAATTCTGTATCAAAACAGTTCATGGGTGAGTCGATAACACCGATACTTAAAAAATGAAAAAAATTTCATGGATGCTATTACGTGAGACTTTCAACCACTGTAAAAGCAGAGCACATAAATAAAAGATTCCTATTCAATGCAATTATCTACTCCTGCCAAGATCAGGGCAAAATTAATGCACACTTTGTCTGAAAACTGTTCTTACATGTCTGTGTTTTCCCAGAAACTGTGCAGAACAGTGGAATTTAGGAGTACAGGTCTTGATGGTTTGTGATACTGTGAATAAACAGATTATTCATAAGCTGATGAGTAATTTAGGATGTTACGGTGGCCATGCTGGGATGGATGATTAAGAAAATTAGACATTTTATAATCTTGCCAGAAATTGCTGTGCAGCTCAGTGAATTCATAAATCAAACAATAGTTGCAGTCTTTTTGTGGAATGGCAGTTCTGATGGGTAAAAGATTATCTAAAACCTTGAACCAAAACTGGAGAATTTGGCTCTTCAAAGGAGGTGAAAGCTTTGCTTTGCACATTTCATCATCAAGTTGTTAGTTTCAAAGAAAAAAAAAGAATCATAATTGTTCAGGTTGAGGGGCCTTAGTATATCAAGCATGAGCCTGAGACAAGTATTTAAGTATTTTTCCTGAATCCAGCCAACATAGTGAATTGATACCAAAGAGCTTCTTACTTTTGCTATTTGGACACCTGTGGAAGACAATTTGGGCTCTTGGTATCAGGTATAAATGCAAATAAAGACAGATATCCTAATTGTGTGAAGAAGGAAAAGGACATTTTGATACCACAGTTTGTTTCAGTGTCTGGTCCTTGTTTTTCCTCCTTTCCCATGGCATTAAGTGATGTGCTGTTGAATAGTTCTCCAGCCTGTGTGAGTGTGTGCCTGTGGGCTGGAAAGGATTGAGCCCCAAGCAGAGTTCAGAGGGAACTCCTTAGTGCAAGCTATCAAATTAACTGGGACCATTGGCTGTCTCCTCTCCTTTCCTGGTTGTGATCATCTTCTGGTCCAAGGGAGTCTTTTCATGGTGTTTTCATTGAAGAGGTATCTAGTACATTTTCTCCCAGTTTCTGCTTTAGATTCTTGATCTTTCTTCCTCCACCCCTCCTCCTCCTCCCCCCCCCAAGACATGTTGTTAGAACTAGAAGAACTGAAGATCATTCCTATTTTTATAAATGTTTCCATTTCCTAGCTGATGATACAGGACATACGCCTGTGGCAGAAGTATAAAGTCAGACAAGTAAAATGCTGACTAGTAATCCTCATGCATTGGTTTTTCTGATGCTTTTTTTCCCCCAGTATGACACTTTCTGAACTTCAGAAAAACTTATTTTAAAGACTTGCTTCTGAGTTAATATTTGGAAATAAATTTGCTTTGTGCCAATACGTTTTGTATTTATATTGAGATATTTGTCAAATATATTCTCAATATATTGAGAATATATTTGGCAAACACTCTGTATTAACGAAATATTATATTGAATTATTGTTCCCAGAAAGCAAAAGTATCAGCTGTGTTTAAAATTTTGAAGAAATTAATTTTTATTTTTCTTTTTTACTGTCATCAGGATAAAACCTTTCTTTGAGATCATCCTGCTGACAAAGATAGATTTGCATCTTTGTGTCTGCGAGCTGTTTTGATGAGAACTGTCTGACTTGACTCGCATCCTGTATGTAAATTGATTTCAGCTGATTGCTTTGAATTTGAAAGAAATTTAATTTGAAAACTGCCCGGTTCCACTCCCTGAGGTAGTCGATGCTTCTCTACGTCATCTGTTAGGCAGTGCATAGTCAGCATATGTCTGCTCCTCTCCTATTTAAATTGTTTTCTCCAGAGAAACAGAAATTCCCTTTAGACCAGGCAGACATCTGCTGACTCTCTCCTACTAGCAAAGCAACTGAAAAGATATCTTTCCTGTGATTAAAAGAAATATGTCTGGAGGCGCTTAGTTTTTGTTCAATTAATCAAAGATTAAACACATGTGGACTCTCCAAACTGGGCGGCTTTGTGCTTTTATGCTATCAAAATTGATTGGGGAGAGGAGCTGTGTGTTAGAGCTGGTTAGACTGAGATTTAATTTTTTACCTATATATGTGCTGTATAATTCAGTTCCAAAAGGTCACAGTAAGGTGTGGGGGAGGGAAACACACACAAAAAACTTGTTTGTTGGTTTTGAATTAATTTATAACTTTAAAGTATTTGAGTTTAAGGGGAAAAAAAGGGGAAGTGTCAAATATTTTTTGTAACACTTGCTTTTAAAAGAAAAAAAAAGAGTCTTAGGGTTATGTGATTGGGCTACTTTATACATAGTTGCCATTTTGGTAACCGTTTCCAGATGCAAAGGCATTTTTGGTTGCTTTTGTTCCTCAATTCCTGTTAGTAAATGCTTTCCTGGCAGAAACTGTTAATGTTAAAAGTCTGGTTTTCTGCTCAATGCCTTATCCTTACTCAACAACAATACTTCTGATAGACTGCTCTGTAAAGAAACCTGCAGGCTTTCCTCTGATGTTCAAAGAAATGAATGATTTTTTTTCACCTGAAAGTATACAGAATATGTAGACTAAAAATTCTGCAAGAGTAAGATGGGAATGATTAAGCAGATTCCTTGAATACCATGCTGTTCTTAAATTTTTCATCAGACACTAGCAAGTCTCTCTTGTAGACATCTTTATCTGAAGAAATTTGTATGGCTCCAGTTTTATTAGTGGAATTAGTTCTTTGGTGTACTGTGTGGTGTGGTTTTAAAACAGGAAAGGCTCCACTGATAAAGTGACTACTGGGATTTTTTTTAAAGTGGTGTCTTCTAGACTACTCTTTATAATACCTATGATTTTGGTTTATTAACAGATCAAGTTTTCCTTAAAATATGTGAAAACTTAACCTTTCACTTTCTGAATAGACATAAAATCCAGTATAAAGGTCTGTCCTTTTATAAGTAGGCATCAAGCAGCATGTTTGGTAAGATACTTTGTATGATAGCAATGTTTCTTTATAAAAGAAAATTTATTAGACATGTAGTAATAATTACTGAAGAAATGGACACTGAAATATTCAAAACTGGCATAATGGAATTAACTAGTAAAATGTAATAATCTCAATATGTAGCTCTTTCACTCTGAGTAAGATGAACCGATCCTTTGGTATTAGTAAAAGGCGTAATGGTAAGCACTGCAACTTACTGCATTTTAACATGGTAACTGAAGTAATTAGGTTTTTATTCCCTGAAAATAGTCACAATATTTTACCAAAGTAAAAAACAAAAAAAAAATCAGTAAAAATAGTAAAAATCAAAATTTAGTAAATTTTTTCTCTTATACAGAAGAAAGAGAATCAAGGGATACTTCTATATTTCAGCACCTTTGCATTGTTTTTCTTTTGCAAGAACACCATGGAAAGTCTTCTCTCCTATTTATAAGAAGGTGTTTTAAAAGTTTTTAAAGGCGTTTTGTACTACTTAAATATACCCATATTTGGGAATGAAGGTGGTCTCACTGTTGCTGTTTTCTAGACAGAAAAACTGAGGCAGGAAGAAATTAAATCTTGACCTCAGATGGTCACAAAAAAATCTGTCAGCTTTGGAGAGATTGGGGTCTCTCTTGCAGTTTTGTTTGTTCCTCACAAGACTGCTCTTCATTGCTCTGTTTTAAGGACTAATTGAAATGTTTCATAGCAATTTTTAGCACTTATTACAAATAACTTTGGAAACCCTTTGAAATGTTCCAAAAATTACCACTTTTGGGTGGTGCTGGGATAAAAAATGAGTTCTCTAACTTGTAATTTTCCATTTTCCTGGATTTATTCCTCTAGAGCCTGTGTTGCTGATGGTTATGGACTTCATTATTTTTTTGTTTTCTCCCTGCCAGCTGCTCATGGCTCAGATGAATATATCAAGATGATTGAGTCTTTAACCCTCTGCTGCCCAGAGAACAAAGGCCAAAAAGGTGAAATATGTAGGTGCCATAGAAGATGCTGGCAGCAGGGACACTTGCTTTTCTTCCTTCGGTTTAGTGTGTTTTAGGGTGAGGACTGCTCCTGCAGAAGCAGATGAGAGTCATTGATTTTAATTTCGCTCATGCTCAGGGATAGTGTCTAAATTCAAATTCAGGTCCTTTGCATTATTACATGGACTCAATGAGGCACTCAATGCCATGGTTTAGCTGATAAGGTAATTTTAGGTCACAAGTTGGACTTAATGATCTCAGATGTCTTTTCCAACCTGGTTTATTCTGTGGTTCTGTGATAGAGGATGTGAAGATTTTTTGTGTGTAGGCCAGGAACTTCCAGACTATCTGCTCCTGCAGTGTGATCTCCTGTTGGAGAGATTGTAGTTCCCATGTGGGACTTGTGCTGCCTTCCCTGCTCTGTTTGTTGTAGGGTTTCTTGGGGCACCAGTTTACTCACAGTCCTCCCTGATTATGTAGTAGATCTGGCAAAACCATCTCTGAAAAGCTCGTCACAAAAGGTGTGTGAGCTTCAGGGCCTGGTGTGGTTGTGGTCCCTCCTCTGGCTAGCCCAGTTTGGACCTAGCTTGCTCTAGCTCTGCCCCACACAAACTGCTCTCTGGACAGGGAAGTTGGGGAAGTGCTGGAACTGTTTCACTTCCATTCTAGCCCCTCAGCCAGCACCCACGTTCTTTTTGTTCCTCCCACTCCCTGCTCCTCCTGACTCCCTTTCTCTCTTTCCCGCTCTCCTGAGGGCTAAGCAAATTGTTTAGCACAGTACACGATGTGCAGTCTTTGCTCTAGGCCATCGTAGGATTCCAAGTCAAACCATCTTGCAGAGCTGGATTCAGCCTTCAGGCTGTCAATTAGTTATCCCTGTTGTAGAGGGAGAATTGCAACTCATGCATATTTCTGCTCTATGTCGTGGAATAGATGCACAGCTTCAAAGTTAGGAGGGTAGAAAATGGGAGCAGTAATTAGCAGCTATAGTCCCTGGTTTTGCTCCTCCAGTGTGCTGTCATCATTTAAATATTTTGTTACTGGAAAGAAGAAAGTAAGCTTAATTTTTTCCTGACTTCAATTATGACAAAAAAGAAACCTGATCTAAACCAGTCTTCCTGGAGGATTAGATGAGCTTGAGTAGAGCTTGTCCGTAGAAGAGCATTGCAAACTAATGGTAAAAAACTGATTTAGTTTTCTTCAAATTAGCTGTCTACTTTGTGGAAGGAGTCAAGCAGTGACCCTTTCCTCTAAACACACACACACACAGACCCACTGGGTTAGCAGATAGAGGTGGAAAAAGTAGATGTGCGTAGTTCAAAATGCATTTACCCAATAATCATCAGTCACAATTTGCAGGATTTGCACATAAGACAAGTAGGATAAACAAGATAAAAAACCCAGATAAACCAGTAGTGGTAAAGCTAAGTCCACTCTCCATATTTGAACTGAATGGCCTGGCAAGTGTATGCTTGCATTGAAATGCCACATCATATGTCTGAACATGAAAGGTTCAGAAGTTTTGCATTATTAGGACCGTACTCTGTTAAGGGAGTGATGCTTAATAGGACCTGGAATCACATTAGATAGTCTAAGAAGATTTTTAATTGAGCTGTGAAATACAAGTTAAGAGATAAGGTACAGGTGACTCATCAGTGAGAGAGTTACTGGAATGCTGGCTGAATCCACTCACATGCACAAAAAAGGACATTAAAAAGTTGGAATGGGCTCAGAGAACTTGCACAGATTATTCCAAATTTCAAAAGCTTGGGATCCATGAGACTTCTGCTCAGCCTAGTGTAGTTTTATTAGTTCAGAGTTAACCTGAGGCTGCAAGTCAACTCATACAGTGTAGAAATGCCAGTGAGAACTGTAATTCCATGACCCTAGATGCAGGGATTCTGTCTCTATTAAATTATATATATGTGCACTACCCTGACCACAGCTACAGCTTGGAGAGGGTACAAACAATTCTGTGACTACAAAGGAAATCAGTAGGTAAAACACTTCTTATTTTGCTGTACTTAAGCTTTCATACTGCTCTGGGAATTTAAATCAGCACCAGTGTTTATTTCACTACTGTTATTTATTCTTTAATTAAGAATACAGTTAGGGAAGTCACAGGAGGAGAAAGTAAGTGTACAGTTTGCTGTTCAGACTATTCAGGCTTCCTAAGAAACATTAGTATCTTGAAGAAATACTGTTATTCTTTAGTGAATCCAAACAAAGCAGAAGAGAACTTGAGAAGCATTGTCTTTTAATAAGTTTTTCGTTCATGGGAAAAGTAATTTCCTTTGGTCATATCATACTGAAATGAGGAAATATTTTAAAGTTTTTGGGTTTGTGTTTGTTTCGTTTTTTAAACATTTGCTTGAAGTGTTGCTATATTGAAATGAACTGATACACAAGACTGAATGAAGCTCTGTGTGGTGTCTTTAAAGAGGAGAGCAGAAAGTTTGAATTGGTCTGTGGTCTACATCCAAAGGCATTAACTATTCACCAGACTTTAGTTACTGTCTGTCTGTAATTCATCTTGATGGCATCTTGTAAAAGCCATAGACCACCAAAAGAGCAGGAAACAGTTGAAAGGAGCTAGTTACACACTAGTCTTGCTCAGCAGATTTTGTTTAAAAGTGTCTTGATGTGTGCACAGCACAAAGCAGGTAAAGTTTTTTTGGGGGTTTGTTTTGTTTTTTTTTTTCCTCAGCCTGTGGGCACTCAGCTTCACCAGCTGAGATTGTGTAAGAAAATGAAGAGTCTTGCCCGGTGGCAGAAGATGCCAGTCCCTCAGGGCTTCATGCCTCCTCACTTTCCTTCCCTCTTCCCCTTTTCCTGGGGGCTGTTTTCTGACCATGCTGTTTGTTATACCTGCAGTTTTAGTCCTTAATGGGCAACCTTATGTCTTCTCTTCTGGATCTTGGGGTTTTTGGTATTCTTTGGAGTGTAGAGTTGGGGCAGCTGCAGGGGCTTAACCTAGGAACAAAAACTCCTGAAGCTGCTCAGAGGGTTTAGGGAGGGAAGACCACTAACAGGGCAGGCCTGGAAACAGGATCATTAGCTACTAGAAATTAAGGAAACTCCTTTTAATGGATCTGTCCAAGCTAGGTAAATTTTTTGTGTGTCCGTTATTTCCAAGGATTTATATTTTTTGAAACTGTGCTGACAGCCCCTCTGGAATTTGGTAACTTCTGCCCCTATAAAAGTGTTCCTGATGATGTGTGGTGTTGGCTCAGCACTGGGTTGTGGCTGTGACCTAAAGCACGAGAAGGCACGTTAAGGGTAATGATCTTTTTATTCTTGACTTTTAATTATTTGAGCTTCTGTCTTTCGATTTAAATGATTTGGAGAGATAATAATTACTTCCCTTGGAGGGTATTAGTTTGGCTAAGATGATTCGTTGAGATATATGGCTTAGTGTGCCTAATGCCTGATGATTATTTGCATCTAATTGTTCCCACTGTAGATGTATTGGAGATTCTGCTGGTTGATGAGTTGAAACTGAATCTGAAATATATGTTCATAGTGGGAATGAAAAATTACAGGTAGGCTCCTGTATAAGCCTAGCAGAGTATCAAAGTTTGGAACACATGGCATTGCTTTTTTTAATTACAAGGGAAACAACTGAATGGAACATTAAGATATGTCAGTGTTCATATAGATTCAATCGCTTGAAGCCATAAACATTTTAACTTTTTATATAACGTACCTTTGATCTTCTAAATTAAATTTATACTAGGATTATGATTTAAATTATTTAATTAAGCATACATGTGTGCATTATGTAAGATTTGTGCATATCTTACTTGAAATAAAAATTCTGCAGAAATTTATTCAGGCATCTTGTTCAAAACTCTGTTAATTGAAAACACAGAGAAATTCTACCTTAAAAATAAAATAAAAAATACATTTTCAATTACTGCTTGCAATAAAGTTCTTTTATGGGCTCGTGCATTTTATTTTTGTATCTTGGATTTACTGTATCATCTATAAAAGAAGTAATATGGCCACTATAAAAAGTTATGGCGGGCTTTGCAGCTTTATTTTTAAGGCACTGATTGGGAAATGGTGCAGATTTCACCTTCTTGAGGGACTGCAAGGTGTGTGTGTGGAAATAAGAGAGCCTCTACAACAAGACTTGGGAAGGAATAGTGCTACGCTAGAGCTCATTAGAGGGAGAGAAGCACTTTTTATGAAAGAGGATTTTATTCAAAATATGTTGGAAAGTACTGTCTGAAAGCCCTCCCCCTTTTTATGGATTGAAATAAAGTTAATGCTGGCAGATGCTGTGCTTTGTTACAGTGGGGAGAAGCAGCTTTATGGTGATGGGAAGGTAATTGTTTCTTTGTGACAGCCATGGAGTATAAGGTAGGATGGTTTATTTTGGTAATGTAATACATTTTTTTCTAAATATTGTTTAGCATGCAATTTCAGTGGTGTTTGTTAGGATGGTCGAGTTACACAAATGCTTTTGGAGCACGCTTTGCCATTTTGTTTGGAAAAAATACCAGTCATGATAATTTGGAGCTAATTCATAATAAAAGGTTCCTGGGTAGAGAATTACTGTTTCTCTTGCAGCTTTGTTCTGGGGAAAGGATTAGTGGTGGTGTGAAATAAGACTTGTTAGCCAATAAAAGTCTCTGTGGGACGTACTGTGTATGTCCTGGGGAAAGTTGGCTTTATGGTGTGACTGGGCACCTGAACTTGTTCATTAGTGCAACAGAGGCCAAATCCCTGCAGTTCTGCATCCAGTGCTTGTAATGCATGGGAAGATTTTGGAGGGAGTGTAATGTGAATTTTCCTTTGGCTGCCATTTCAGCGTAGATGTTACGATAAATTTAAGGAGGCGGGGAATCTTGCTGTTCAAAAATACCTGGATTCTAGTTCAAGATGGAGTAGAGAAAGGCTGTACATAAAGGCCAAAATTGTTTAGTCATTAGGTGATACAAACATGCTCTTCCTTTAGTGAGTGGAGAGAAAGTTAATTTTAAATCCAATGACTTTTCATTTATTTAATCATTTTCTGGTAAGCAGGATACAGAAACAGCCTGAGATTTTTTTCCTCTTTAGTTAAAAATGGGAAACTCTAATGTGAACAGATTTTAATTTATTTTAACGATGGGAAGAATAGTTGGCCTTTATTCATGGAATCCTGTACTTAGCTTTTACCTCAGCCTTGGGCACACTTCCAGTAAAGGAGCTGTTAATCTCTATTATTACTACTATTTTTCGTTTGTCTTTTGAAGACCTAGTTATCTCAAGAAACTTGTCTGTCCTTAAGGTTCACTTTTATTTGCTATTTTTCATTCTTCGCGTATTTTTGTTCCCCCAGCTGGGGCTTATCTCTCCCTGGAGTGATCTACATTAAATTCATCCATATAAATAGACTGGCACAAAGTCTACAAAGTGTATCTTGGTTTGATATGGAATATTTGCAAAAGAAAAATAAATTACTTGAGGAGGAAGGCTGTGTCTACAGCAAAGTTCAGTCAAACTTCTGCACATTCATCCTCTATATCATTAGGGTAATAGTAATTACAGAGGCAGTGTTGTATCAGATCTCTGGGCTGTTTGTTACTCCAGGTGGGCTGTACCCCTGTTAGGTGGCACGATGACAGTTTCCTGGAGCAGCAGATAACACCTGCTGGAAGGACAATGCTCAGTTGCTTACCTTGCTTGCTTGACTTTGGCAAGCTCAGTGTGATTTTTGATCACATCACTCAGCATTTAACAAGCTAAGTAATGGAGATATTTTCCATTTTAGATGGTTAGTACAAACATCCTAGATAGTTTGTTTTCAGAGCAGTCAGCACTGGTCTGCTCTTTGATTTGTGCACCATTAGTGCAAATCTCAGTTTAGTTTGTTTCATATTTGAAACAAACAAATGCTCTCACTGAGGTTTGCCGAGGTTGGCTATGCATTGTCTCTCTCTACAGACAACAAGAGAAGATGATTGATTCAAGTTGGTGTGATGTGGCCTTGCATGTTTATAGCCTTTGAACATTGTTGAATAATCTGTTTTCTAGTGTGCATGAAGGTCTTTCACAGCAAGGCTCGTTTATTAAGAATAGTGGTTGAAAATAAACCTAGAAGTATTTTTAATAATGTGTTTAAAGATGTATCTTTACAGAATCACCATGCTTGGAGGGTTTCTCTGGAGAATGTGCTGTCCAGGCCCCTTCCCTCAAAGCCTGTCAGCTTTTAATCATATGGAAAGAGTTCAAAATAATGTCACTGCCAAACTGTGCCTGAGTTTATAAGAGAAAGTAATAGATTTCAGGTTGTCATAAATCTGATGCACTGAAGTGACTCTCAGCTTTTCCTCATAACTTCACCACTTTCTTTCTAAGGGGGGAAATCAAGAGATGCACCAATGAAAGTCAGTATTGGCCCAGCAGGCCTTTTTTAGAGTTGTACTCTTTCAGACTTTTCTTAGTGGATTTTTCTTTTTTTGTGCACAGTTTTGTGTGAGGAAATGAGAATTCTGGTAAATGCAGTGAGATTGCCTTACCTTTTCTGCTAATTAAATGAGCTCCTTTAAAAATAAATTTACTTTTGGTTAAAAGTGTATAATGGTTATTTCAAAGAAATGAAGTAGACGAAAGTATAAACCACTTACAAATATAGTTTTGTTTGGCTGATGTTATACTGAGCAACAGGAGAAAATACTTAATTTTCTGTATGAAGTTTTGCAAAATTATGGTATATAACCTTTCTCAGAGTTTCAGAAATCACATATTACAAGGAAAAAATCACTGCCTCTATTCTGATTGTAATGTCTTTGGTTGGCTTGTTTATATTTACGTGGCTGTGTTCATGTTATATGTGACAGAACTGTTAATTCTTTTCTTATCTGTAAGAAAATTCTTCAGCATGAAAATATGAATTGAATACTAATGCATTTTTGGTTTGGTTTTTATTTTTTCCTCCTAGAAGAGAATTAATTAAATCTGTCAAACACTCACCACCACCACCCCCTGTCCCCCACCTTCAGTTTATAGGTGTAGATACTGAGCAAGTCAAGAAGGCATTAAGAAAATTTGCTTGGTTTTCATCCTTTTCTGTATTGACCATAGAATGAAACCCAGCATTCCCAGGATCAAGTGGTGTTTGCAGCCTAGACTAGGAGTGAAAATGTTGAAAGGGAGAGTAGGGAAGAGTTGAACAAGCTGCAGGGTTGTACTTTCAAAGTGTTGTTGTAGGCAGAGGCAGCAAGTTGCAGCCTTTGGATATTGAACTTGGGCTTTGCCCTGTGACTTCTTCCCACCAGTGTGCAGCCAGTTGTGCTTCCCACCTGAGCTGACAGCCTGAAGTGAGGCCCAGACGTGGTCCAGAGCTGGTTTACTGCTTGAACTTCCAGGATTTTTCAATGCAATGCAGACCAAGCCACCCTTCTGTTGCTGGTCTTGTGGGGCTGTGCCACCACTCGCTTCGTGTGTGGCAGGATCAGCAATTCTTTGTGCAGTTTGTGCACGTGGATATTGTCACGAATGAGAAAAAGATAGAGGAGATGTTAATGGGAATGATTTTGTCTCCACCTAAAATAAATAACCTGACTATAGTTTGGAAAGGTTTATTTTATTATCAGTTTTATGTGAGAGAACTCAGCCTGGACGTCTGTGTACTTTAAGCCTGCAGAAAAAACGTACCAGTGGAGGGACTGAGTGTAGCTGCTCTGGCTTGCTCCATCTCAATCGCAACACATAAACTCAAACCTGGTCCAATTTATCTAATAGCTGCAAAATATAATAGCTAATTAAATGTTTGTGAGTTGATACAGGCTCAAAAAAGAACAGCAGCAGAAGCAGACTGTTTTCAGATGCTTACTCTTTCTTTGTAAATCTTCTCAAAGAATAAAAAAACAAAAAGGGATTTCTTACATGTCGAAATGCACAGCCAGCACAGGCTATTTTGAGTGCAAGAGCAATTCCAGTACTGTGGAGTTCACTTCTCTGGATTGCAGCTGCTGAAGTATTAGGCTGCATTATCCTCATCCTGCAATTGCTCTTGTTACTATGTGGCTCAGAAAGGGAGGAGTGGAGGATAACCTCATCCCTTTCCTCTGTGTGTGCAGCCCCACAGAGGTGGGGAGCTGGCTGATGGACTGCTTTTTTGTCAAATTAGGTCAGATGTGCTCTTATGGCTACTGCTTAGCCAAGTTAAGAGGTTTTGGTCCCAGCTCTTTGCCTCTATCTTTCTCTACCATTATTACATCCCTGCTTGCAGGCAGCCTGACTGCCTGTGCAGCCACTGTCAAGGCACCTTGTTTTGAGAAAATCCAAGTTGAATTATGCTGTGTAAACTGTGCAGAATTGTTTTGACACAACATAGTTGGGAAAGGTCTATGTGCCAGCTGGTATTTAGCCTATATTTAGGCTAACGTTTTTAATACGTATTTTTCGGGGAGGAGAGCTCCTGGTAAAGGAGTATGAATGAATAAGCAGATGAAAGTGGGAATCTCATCTTGCTGTCAAGAGTTGCATAGAATCATAGGATATCCTGAGCTGAAAGGGACCCACAAGGATCATGAAGTCCAGCTCCTGGCCCTGCACGGGACACCCCAGGAATCACACCATGTAGTCGATTGAATTCAATAACTTGTGTTGTACTCAAACAGTTTTGGAAAGAAAAAACCCTCACGTGCCTGAGACAACCAGAACTCATTTATATTCTGTCACTTCCCTTAGATTAATCTCTTTCCATGTAAAATTTATAAATTGGCCTCCTGTATATCTTTCTCAGATTTCAGTTCCAGGCTAGTAAATATTTTACTGTTACGCTTGCTCTAAGTCAGAAGAACCATTTGATATCCAGCATTTCTCCATGACTGGAACTAGGTCATTGCCCCCTCACTCTCCTTTCTGAGACGACTGGATGAAATTCTGACTTCTGGCAGGGTGACTTTTGTGGGGACTTGATTGGATTTTGAAGACTTACTTTGCAGTACTTCTTCACATTTTGCACTTCTTCAGCATTCTTTCATAAATAAGGATATTAGATTTGCATGCAGTATTCTTCCTTCATTGCCAGTGTAATATAGGGATTGGATTCCAGGCATTTCTCACAGAAAAATACTGATACAAGCAGGGAGGATTGTGGCATATTGCTGCCAGACTATAAGTATGTATTTGGTAAAGGCATGAAAAAATAATATTCCTTCACATTCTGTCATCTTTTTGGTGACTTCTCTCCATATAGTATTTATGCCTGTGGGTTCATTTTCCTGTTTGACTTTATCCTAATGATCAGCTGAACTTTTGAAATTCCGCCTGCTGATGTTCCTTCTTTTCACCTGTTATGTTAACCTTAAGTAATAACATTTCATAGGGACCAATGTTTCTTGGCTGGATTACTCTGCTGTGCTTGGTTACTTGAAACAAAAGTCTAATCAAGCTGAAGCAATAAAATTTTCACTGCATGAAAGATTTATTCTTTTAAGGTTCCTGAATAAAAAAGAATTTGTCAATTTATAAAACCATGTGGAAACAGTTTGTTTGGACCAACTGTAGAAAAACATACTAAGTGTAGTAGCTATCTGAATAAATCTGTGCTTGCAATATTTACTGTTTGGTATAATGTTGTTGCATCCCACTGCAGGGGTTTAAGTCAAATTAATAAGACTATTCTATAGGGAATAAAATGCACTTATTCATGAAACCTGTGAAATAATATAAATTTTTTAATGGGGAACTTAGTTTTTCTGGACATAGAATATAAATGAATGATGTGTCTGAAGTTCAGGTATGAATACTCTTTTGGTAGATGTACAAGTTTTATTTTAAAATTGGAGGGTTGTATACTTCTCTTATGAGACAGGGGAACAAATTTAAGAAGGTAAATTCATTTATATTTAAAGACACATGTCTTCAGAGCATTTGAGTCTTCATTAAAGGCAATATAGTTGCTCTTTAGATCAGCACAAGAATTGCCTTGCTTCAGCTGAGAATAAAATAAATTTTTACCAGCTTCAGAGAAGTGGGAGCTAATTAAATGAGTAGATCTCTTTAGACAATTTGCAGATAAATTGTGCATCTCTTCAATCATGTTTAAAATTTAAAAGTTTCCTTGGTTTAATTTTATGAAAGTTGTGTGTTTTCTAGCAGGTGAATTTCTAATATGAAATCATGTCTCTCTGTTGAAAATCGTGTTGTTCTGTAGGTGTTTGAATTTTTGGCTGGGAATTTTTTTGTGTGTGTGTGTGTTTGCTCAGCAACTTAATACTAAATAAAGAGCTGACATGGAGGGAGTTAAAATATTTATTATGAATTAACATAACATGTGGTGAAGTTTTAGTTTGAAAAATTGAGAGCTCTAAAATGCTGAAAAGACTAGTAGTGGACTTTTTGATGTGTGTTGGTTTCTTAGCAAAAAACATGGAGATGGATATGGTGTTAAGTTCCTTTTCAACTATCACGAATGTCACGCCTGATGGAACAGAGTGAGTTGAAGGAGTGAGTGACCAGAGGAAATCTGTGAGCCTTTGCATTCAGTGTGAATCTTTCATGTCTTTGAGCCTTTAAATTTTTCTAAAACTAAAAGCAGCATAAGTGAATACTTGATTCTGGGTCAAAACCACAGCGCATTGTCACACAGCCCTGCAGTAACCAGCAGCCTAGACCATGATGCAAGAGCTTTATACAGAATAATTATTTCAACATTTTTTACAAAAATTTATTCAAACAAACATCTGAACAGCTGCTAGGGCAAAGTATTCACAGGGATTGAGCAAGACTAGAGAGCTCTGCAAAGCTCTGAAGCTTCAGAGGCACTCAGAATTTGAGGTCCTTCATCCCACTGCTCGTTGATGTATTTCTGCCTCCTAGTCAGACATCCCTGCTATTCCCTGCAAGGGATGCAGCTTTTAGCCACTGACATCTGGCCGATGGACAGCAGCCAGCTGGATCCCATGCCAGCAATTCTGAAGTGCATTTTTTCTTGGATTTTTTTTTTTAATTATTTGTTTGTTTGGAGGGGTTTTGGTGTGGTTTTTGTTTATTTGGGGTTTTTTTGGTGTGGCTTCAACACACAGAATGGGTGAAAGAGAATAAAAAGAAGAGCTAGAACACAACTGAAATTTGTTGCTCCTATGGGATCTGAGGATTTGGGTTGAGTCAGGTTTTTTTGGGTTTTTTTTGGCAGAGCTGTGATTGTGAAGATGGCAGCATTACACTATAGATGATTATTTTTGTTCTTTTTCTTATTTCTTTATAAACTCAGATTGTGTCATAAGGGTATTACAGAGCTGCATTTCAGACATAAAAACACGCAGTTAACTTGCAAGAATCAAGTGTCCAAACTAACAGAAAGTTGTTGCTGAGATTCTAGTTATTTCTTCTTAAAAAAAAAAAAAAAGTTGTCTATGTGTTTCTGTCAAAAATGCCATTGTAAAACTTAGTGGAACAGATGTATTTTTTTCCTAATTGTGTAGATCATGGGAAGATTGCTTCTTTTCGGTCTTTTTTTTTTCTTGTTTTGAAACCTACCGCAGTATTTATGATTTTGTAACACCACTATTTCATGTATTGTTTAAAAGGTAAGCAGGGCTTCTCGCGGTACACAAAACAAAGCTCTTTTGCCAGGATGCGGCTTAAAACAGTTCTTTTACAAAGTATCTTTAAAATTCTTTTCCTTTCTTTGTGTGTGTGTGAGTGCACGAACGTGTGCATGTGTGTTTGCTTTCCGCTGTTTGCCTAAAGTGGTGATGCTAACACAGCACACTGTACATTAAGGCCTCGGGGAGCTAAAATGTGAAGTTCAGCCTCTAGCTAAACATCACCACCGAGCTAATCTACCCTTTAGACTGATCCGTCACGAATATTTACAAGGAGGGAGAGTGCAGTTCAAAATTAAACAGCATATGGGTCCGGTTCTCCCTGGTAAAATGGCCAGCGTGCCTTGTGTTGTGTGTGGAAGATAACGGGGACAGGTGGTGATCTGTCTTCTCTGAGCACAGACAGCTGGTATTTTCCTTGGGCGTCAGGGCTGCCTTTCTGTGTGCTCTCACCTACCAGCTGATATCCTGCTTGTAACAACAATACCAAGTGTCTGTTAACCCTTTGATCTACTTCTGTTTGGTTTCCAAAGCCGGGGGAGTGTCAGACTACCTGGGCATAAGCTTGGTGATTTGATATTTCTGGTGATAGGGTTGTGTTTGTCTTGGCTTTCTGACCTCTTTACGTGCATTGCTGTGATATTTGTCAGCAGGTGGTAGATAAAAATCTAAAGTTTATGTAGGTTTTTTTTGTTGTAAATGTCTGATAAAGTTCCACACTGAAGGAAGGTTTGAAAATCATCCCTCTTTCATTTAGTTCAGGAGAATCTGGAAGGTCATATGGAAAAGAGATAAAATTGTTTTGTAACATCACTTGTATTTACTTCCAGCCACATTGCTTAACATTCAGCTATGTGTAACTTCTCCTTTCTGAACACGTTATTTGGTTCCCAGCATGAGTATGATGTGGTTTTTTTTTCTTTCTAGGGAGAGCTTTATTACTCACAGCTGTTTTTTCTCTTAAATATTTAGCAACTGTCTAGGCTCGGGGGTAACCAGGCATTGATGCTCCATGAAAGGCAGTGGGGCACAGCTTCCATGGGACTCTCTTTGCTTCTGGGACCTGGCCAGTGGGACCCACATTTGCCCATCTCTACATTTGTCATTTAATTGATAAATTAAATTAATTTATCATTTAATTGATAAAATGAGCCAGGCTCAGATTATATCATCACACCCAGTGTTGTGGGTACCTCAGATGAGCTGGGGTAGTGCTGAGCTGCTGTGAGGGACACGGTGTGGATGGGTAAGGAGTAGCAGGAAGCTGTAGGAATTCCCAGCACAGAAGTGGTCCTTAAAGCCATGTCTGTGGGATCAGCTGGCACCAGTCCTGGTGAAAGGAAGGGAAAAAGGAACACTTGCTAAAGGATGGATGAGACAGCGTGATGGGAGGGGAATGCAGCTACTACAGAGTGTGAGGGAGGCTGGTGTTCAGACGCTTTATTTTTTATCCCCAGCTAAAAATAATTTCATGTCTTTATCTGAATGGACCACTAGCAGCGGTGCTTGTTGTTCTAGAAACCACGTTTATGCTTGGACATTGTGTTTTAATTTTTTTTTTTTCTGACTGCTAATAAAAAAATAAATGTAAAAAACATGGAGGAAAAAACCCACCCCAGATTTGAAGCAACAGCAGAAAGGTTCTGTCTGGAAGAGGAGCCTGAGCTTTGTGCAGTTGTACTTTAGCAGAGAGCTGTTGAGGCTTGAATTTCCAATGAAGATGAGACAGACAAACCCAGGAATTCTGCAGAAATTGTGGTGTATTAACTTTAGAATTGGAAACCTTCATATCAGTCAAGAAAGTGGCCTCCTGAACACGGTCTCTTTGAGGTCTTCTTGGGCTGCCACATGTGGTACCTTGCAGAAGAGTTGGAAAAGACGTTTTGATGTTTTTGCTAGAGAGGAATGATTGCCTAGAGAGTCTGTCATAAAGGAGATGAAATTGCTTTGTAAAATTTGTTAAATTTTTTGTAAAATTTGTTAAAATTTGGCAACGTTTTGTGTGGTTAATAGTCATTTGATAAAACTTTTTTTTTCTTTTAAACTAATGATAGAAGAAATATAAGATAAAAGAAGTTTTGCAACTATAACATTCAATGTAAAAGACCACCGTAGAGATGATTTTCTCCTAAACAGTTTGAGTTAGAAAATGTCAACATTATTTTCAAGTTTCAGTATGGATTTCTGATTTTTCAAGTTAACCTTTTAAAGATATTACCAAAGACAGATTTTTATTTTTATTTCTAAATATCTTCATTACAAATCATCTTGGAATAAAAAGAATATCTGTAAAAAATCATATTTGATTTAATAACAAGAAATACTGGGGCTTGTGGATGACTTTTTTTTTTCAATTCATGTCACCAAAGAGTGATTTTTGCTTTTCAAACATGCTCAAATTGGAGTTCCAGCATAGAGTATTATCTAGTGTGGCTTTACAGTAGTGGTTTTAGATTACTAGTTGTTTGAAACATTAAGTTTTTTGCATGTACATGCCTTGGCAGCACATGGCCACCCAGAGAGGTATGAACAGAACTTTGAGGAACTTGTATTCTGATGGATTTCACTTGACTTTAATTGGTTCCAGCTTGTTAGTTGTATGTATCCTTGTAGTATGTGTCCTTGTAGAATGCCTTTTTTTTTTCCCCCGGTCTGATTACTGCTCACAGATCCACTTAACAGGTATTTCCTAAGCAGAAAAATGTCTGTACTCTTTTGTCCATGTGTTTTTCACCCATACAGTGATGATCAGCTACAGTGATGAAAATTCTCTTATTTCATTTCTAAAAGTTACATGAGAAACATCTCATTTTATGTCTAGACTCCCAGGATGAACTCTGATTGATTTTAATGTCCAATATTTCATGAGCCACTGCACTTAGATAATGTTCAGTGCTGCTTGAAAGCTGGGGTTTGACCTTAAAAGGGAGAGTATAATGAAAGCAGTGGTTCATAGATTTAGTCTTTTATGCTTTGTTAGGTGCAAAAAGTCAAGCTTGGAATTTAACTAATGAAGCACAGCAAACTAGTAAAAAAATAATAGTAATAAAAGAAATTACAATTTTAAGACCTCCAGATCAATCAGCTCTGGTGTGAGGAGTTAAAATACATAATAAATAGAAAAGTTCTGAAGTTGGCTTGGTGTATTGCTTTATTTTTACCTCTGATTTGAAATATATCTGGTTTTGTTGCTGCCTTGTTTCATTTCTCATTTAAACTAGCAGCCTTCCAAAGAAGCTCGAGCTTTGTGCTGTTGTAGCTTTCTTTTCATTATGTAAAATTCACTGCACTTCAGAACTGAAGTGGCACGAAAAGTTATAATTGGAAGAACATACTGAAATCTGCAGTCTGACATTCTGGACAGGTTCACTGAAAGAGAACAAAGTAAATGTGAATATTGTTTTGAAGTGGTCATGAGTGAATTGATCTTTTTAAAATGGTAATTATTTACTTTTTTAATGAATAAACAAAAATAAACATCCCTGACCCTTTCTTGTAACAATGATTAGGGAGGGTGGTCCCTGAGGATGTGATGACACATGGCAAGAGCTTTGACCCTTGAGTTACAGAATGTAAATAAAGGACACTTTCAAATGTTGCTGTATTTGGAAAGAATAGCTCCCTTTCTTATGCATTTCTAGCATCTAAAACTAGACAGTTGTGGTTTATGAATACTGTGATAAAACATGTCTCTAAAATGATGAAGTTTCATGTTCTCCCTGCGTAGCTTCTGCTGTGAAAGATTTAGTGAACATGTAGATTCAAGAAAGGGCTTTGGTGTTTAAAGGAAATTATACCGAGGAGTTGTGTACTGAGTCCAGGAGTGCATTTATCAAAACCTTTTGGTGTGAGTCTAGTTCTAAGCTGCCTTTTCCTCTTCTGCAGTAAAATGGAAGGTAAGGCAGATGGGAATGTGTTCAGTTCATTGTGGAAGTCAGGCTCTTATGTAAATCAGGTCTTTAATGGTATGAGTGAAATGACTGTATGGTAATATTTTACTTCTGAATGATTTAGCCATTATTCTGTCTGGGCATGTAACAGATTTATATTCCAAAATAAATGAAAATTTTGATTTCCCTGCAGTAAACAAAGCCTATAGACTGTTCGAAATAAGTTTTATACGTGGACTGATCATCTACAATACCTGGCAAATCATTAAGGCTTTCTTGAGGTGTCTGCATCAGAGAAATGAAGCCATAGTCAGTGACAAGCTTTATGCTGCTCCTATCCATAACGAGTTCCTTAATGTATTCCATTTTAATTGTTATCTTGGAGTCAATCGTGATCTCACACTGCAGCTACTGACAGGAATCATCGGTTATGTGTGTGGTGTTTGGCAAAATTGCAAATTCACAATACATCTCTCTTCAATGGCAGCAATGTTTAGCAGCTCATTAGCTTTTGGGCTATACCTTCTGGTCAGTAGATCCTGGGAGAGACAGACAGCCTGGTTGATTTGCAGACATCTATTAGCCAAGATGAGCACTGCAATATAACTGAAAGGAGACACAATAGAAGAAAATAGCATTTGGAGTAGACTTGCATTAGCTGGAAGATAATTAAAATGGGATTAACGAGGAAAAACCGAAATTTTCTTTTTTTTTTTTTTTTGCTTAGTAATCTTGCTCAGAAAAAATGCTTTACTGTCAAGTTTGATGGATTTGATTCTGACTTTAAAAATGGTTCATTTCATCAATTTATACTTGAGCAAAATTAAACAAACAACTAGAAACTGTGCTGCATGCTTCTGTCTGAATGGTGGAGTACTTCAGGGGAGAGGTAATATCAGAAACAGGTCCCATGTGTAATATACTGGAGGTGCTGTGTAATGTGTTGTCCTTGGTTACAGTTTCTGAGGTTTTGTTCAGTTTTGATGACTTAATATTATTTTAGAGAAAGTGAATTGGAAAGGAATTGTATAGCACTGGAAAGCTGCTGCAGGTATTTTCCAGTACTGAAGAGCCGAATGAGTGAGAATAGGCTTCAATAATTCAGAGAAATGGTAGGGTCAGTAGAAGTCATTACAGAGAGACAGCTGGAAAGTGGAGATCAGGTTGGAATGTTACCACTAAAAATGTGAGAGAGCTGTTCTGTTTCAGGAGAGGTTAGGTCTAGAGGATCATAATCCATGCCTGAATATACCTGATGGAGAGGAATGAGTAAGAGGAAGCCAAACTCTTCTCAGCAGTGCCCAGTGGCAGGAGAACAGACAATGGGCGCAAACAAAACCACACAAAATTCCATCTGACCAGAAGAACTCGGTCCTCTACTGAGAGGGGGATGCAGGGGGATGCCTGGAGAGGTTGTGAAGTCTCTCTCTGTGGCAACACTCCAAACCTGACTAGACGTAGTTGTCCTGAGCACGCTGTGCAAGCTGACCATGCTTAAGCGGGAAGATTAGACTAGAAGATTTGAGAGGTCCCTTCCATCCTCAGTGACTGTTAGCATTGTGGAGCTGTTTACAGAATGTGACCTGATTAGAAACCACACAAAAAAGTTACTTTGAAAGAGAAAAGAGCAGGTGTCCTCTCTGGTATTTTTCTTGGCATATCCAGTTATTTGGTTAAAAGTTCCAAAATATGAGGACTCTGTTATGGCATCTTTGAGTACTTCTGTGTCAGGTACAAACATTTTACCTAAGTTCTCTCCTGATGTCCTTTCTGCAAAAATACGCTTTTTGATTTCTGTAGTACACCTCTTCATTCTTGTTCATTTTTGCCCCCTTTGCATGTTAAATGCATTTTGTTATGGTCACTGTAGTAAGTAGTTCTTCTTCAGAGATTCTCTTGTGCTTGTGACCAACTCAACAGTTTCTTCTTAACATTTTTTAGAGGAATACCTCTTTATTTCAGGATTCTGAGCCTAATGTCAACTGTGCTTGAGTAGGTTTTGTTTAACCAATTGTTAGCTTGTTGCAGTTTGTTATATGTATTATAAAGACCAATTGGTCATCCGCAGATTTACTGGAGAAAACTAAGAGGACAGTCTCCCTCCTAACCTCTGTGTTTTTTATATCATTCCTTTGGCTGGATATTCATTGAGTATTTCCAATAGAGAGTAATAAGTCTTCAAAAGCTGCTTTTATTTATAGGCAAGTTAAATATTCTTTTGTTCTATTTAATTTGTCCATTTTAGGTAAGAAGGTGCACTCTAGCCATTGTGCCTGATTTATTGCTTCAAGGCCTGTGTGAAATGAATTCAAGTAAATATTCCCTAATTTCTGGTGCCCAGGTGTCAAAGTGGTGCATTAAGTCCAATAGTAATTTGCATTAATTTGCGACCTGTCATCAGTGAAACACCAAATATTTAAGTAGTAATTTGGCAAATTGCTGAGGCTCATTCTTTTGTCGCTTCGAAATCCAGAAGTTTTTAAGCATGAGAAACTTCCTAATAAGTAGGTATCCAAATCTTCCGCTGAACAGGATCAAATTGCTAAATGAGATCATGAAAACCAGCACTGAACCATTTTTGCTGAGAAATTCCTCCTGTACAATTATGGTTTAGTTGGATTTCATTTTTAATTAGACAGAAAAAGAGTTCTAGTTCTTTGCTGGCATTGTTCTGCCTCCATTATGGATAACTAGAACATAAAATACCTAAGATTTCATTCAGAGTCTCATCTTTTCATATTTATTTAAAAGCAATTTTCAGTGATTTATTCATGTAGTGTACTTGGTGATAGTCATCAGCAAGTCTGACATGCTTTTAAAAATAAGTTGTACCTGTTTGTGATAATATCAATGACATTGTGGGAAATGAAATAAAATCCTGGAACTCTTGATTTACAAATGTTATTCGGAAATTTTCTTAATAACTGCCACAGCATGTTGGGGTTTTTTCTTTTTTTTTCCAAGGGGCTACCTCTAGCTAGCAAATTAAATATTTCCGTTGTCTTTTTTAATTGACTTAACACTGATATTAAGCAAGTACTAAATTAAAAACGAAACCATAATAAAACTAGTATTAGTTTACAGATTTCGGACATTATTCAGGTCAGTGTTTGCCTTCTTATTTTTTGCAGCATTTCACTCTCTTTTAAATACATTATTAATATTAGTGTTTATAAATTAGAAATATCTTTCCATCCTTTATCTCCTGAATATTTGTAGCTGTTTTCCATAGAGGAGTGAAATAGTACGGGTGACTTTGCGAAAAATCGGTTTTACGCAATGAGAACTTTGCGACGCTCTGAAACATTATATGTAGATGTACCTCCCTTTAAAATAGGGGTTTGATTCAGTAGAAACATAATGATAATTATGTAGATCTTTTAGGAAAACAGTATGCTAAAATCTCAGGAAAAATATTTTGCTTCAGACTGGGTGGAGGTTTAAGGTTATCCAACGAGTACTGCAGCCAACAGGGGATAAGGAAAAGGAAACCAATTATTTGTACTAGTTTTATAAATCTCCCTTTATTGCCTAACCTTTTCAAACAAGAAATGGATTTATCCTCTGTGGAGACAGTAGTATAAATAATGTCATTCTCTGGCTAGAAATGGCTCTGAAATCCTTTGATCTGATATAGGGTTGCTTAATACTAAGTACATCCTGTTCTAGTATGTGCACTCTCACTAGATTAAAAAAAAAAAATCCAGCTCTAAAAATTCTGGTCAATAAATATGTTGTATTTAGAACAATTTAATATTTATAACATGATGCAATTAGTAGGTGTGTTTATTTTTTAATGGTTCTTTTTTGATGTTTTGAACATTTTCTGGAAACTTGATGTATTTTTTCTTCCTGAGCTTGGTAGATCTTTAAGTGAAAGCTGAATTAATAGGAAAAGCGTTTAGTCTATAAAGGTTGGCCTAGAGGCTAGGAAGAAAGTAAATATTTTCTGTGTTATATTTTTTAAATGTTGATAAGGAAATCAGCATATTCATTTTCCCTTGGACATGGCCGTTAATTACTGAATTTCTTTATTTATTATTAAACCAGTACTGGGGGAGGACGATGCAGACAAAGGAAAAACTGACATAATGAGAGAACGAAAACAAGCATGAAAATGGCCATCACAGCGGGGAAATTGGGCTATCACAAAAGTTATTACAGGAGACACTTGATGTGGTCTAATTTACCAAAAGTATGGGTGAAGAAATGGAGGCTCGTGTGTCTCCCACATAGAAGAAGGCAGGAGCCAATTCATGCCTGCCAGGCTGACATTTTGCAGGTTTAAAGAATTTCTGTTGCAAGAATGTTTTCCTCCACCTCATCAAGAATTTTGTTTTGTGCTGAATTTTAATGAGTTTCTAGATGCTGCTGTTCCATCAGTTTGAAAATGACTTTTCAAATTTTAGTCAACAAAATTTGGTTTTGTCTTTACTGCGATCATCTTGAATTTTCTTCTTTTTCCAAGTGTAGTGTTTAACACGAGGCAGGGTTTCCCTTCTGTTCTGATAATGAATGCCACTGCAAGGTTGTACTGTAATGAAGTGGAGCTGGTTGATCAGCTCTCCATGACGTGCAGAAATGACTGTCACTTCTCATGCCCATCAAGTCCTGACACAGCCCTGGCTGCAAGCTCCTGTCACAGGGAACTTCTGAGATTCCATGCTGACTTGATGCCTCTGGGTCCTGGGGATCCTGCTGCAATATCTACACTGAAATATCTACAATAGTATGTTTTCATAGCAGCAATTAACTTTAAAAATACATCTATGACATTACCTTAAGTACTGATTTATATAGGAAGCAGTTTCCACTACAGTGATACAACAATAAGCGGAGGGGAGAATATTGCGAAAGAAAGAAAAAATGTAAGACGATAAAGCAAATATTTATGAAAGCCCCTATTTCTATTTATTTCTGTCTTCTTTTTGGTTAGATTACATAGAAAATACAAACATTTGTTCTGAGGTTTCAGGCAATAGATTTCTACTGTTGTTTTAATTTAATAATATAATTTTTCCTAGACTTCTGTAGTTTAAAAATATCCTTTGCAATTGTGAAAACTGATGAGGAAATAGTTTTCTCTTTTTTATATTAGGTGAATGGAATTCTCCTTTGGTCATTCAGGCCTAGATTTTTTGTGTGGTTGGTCTTGCAAGTCACATTTTCAAACTCAGGAACAATCCATATAAAGGTTTTTTGTCAGTTTTTGTTTGATTTTTAGGGTGTGTTTTTAACTATTTATTGCTTTGTTTTACAAGCCAGCTGATAAGAGGAGGAAATCTCTTCTGAAATTAAAAAAAAAGCATGATTGTATGTGAAGTCAGGAGACATCATGAGAAATATATACCAGTACCGTGGATGTTTGAAGCGAATTCAATAAAGTAGAGCAGTATTTAGGAGATGCAGGGGCCTACTGTTAATGTCACTTTGCATAATTATTCTGTGTGTGTTAATGAATGATACTTTGTCAAAGGCTTGTTAGCACAGTTGCTTTGAAGAAAAAGTGATTTTATTTTTTTTATTTTGGTAGCCCTTTAACAGCAAATTAAAGAAATGAGGATGTCACATATCGTTGTTTTTCTATTCAAATACATTTGAAACACACTCAAAACCAAAAGCCCTTCTTTTTTTTTTTTTTTTTTTTTTTTTGGTAGAAGCTGCACCCTAGCTGGACTTCTGGCACATTTAGGATTTAGACTCATGGAGAGTTTATAAGTGTTTTACAGTCACGCATATGCACTTGCTAAGCTTTGTTTACTTTTCAAAGTAGATTTTGAGGCTGACTTAACTGAGTAAGTTTAGTATCCCAGCCGAATATTTGTATGGTTTCAAACTGCCTGTGTCAGCTTGGCTTATTTCTGTGTATTTACGGACACGTGTTAAAATATACAAGTCAGTGGCAGAGCCATTAGAACGCATCAACGTGTGAAGTTGAATTGATTTATTAAAACAATCCAACCCTGTATGTGGACCAGACTGCTATTTCTTTAAGGATGTTCTTTGGACAACTCCCCCTTGTACCACCTGTCTGCCTCCCCACCCTCCAAATCTTTGCTGGTAGTACCAGAACTGAGGATGCAATAATGAGTCCAAACATGTACTTCTTTAGGTATTTTTGTCCTAAGGTTCAGGTAGGAAAATAAAAAAAAAAGTCATCCATTTATTAACAGCAAATATATTAGGTTTTGTTGTTTTTTTTTTTCTGGATACATAGTTCATTCTATGCATTTTGGAGAACTGGCTACTTTGCCAAAAGGACCTTTCTTGGACTAAAATTAAGTATCTCTCTGTTTTATGAAGGCTTATGTGGTAATAACTGATATAATTTCAAGAGCCACAGCTGTGCATAACTGGACTTTCGGCGTTCTTGTGGTTAACATTGAAATTGCCTTGTCTTCTGGTTTCTGCGTTTTCATGGAGCTCTGATCACATTTCTGGCAATGAAAGCCTAGAAATAATAGCCTTACACTTTTCAAATTCCCACAGGCCTCTCTGCTTGCTTCCAACATGGACTGTTTTTCTTGTGAGCAGGAATTCTTTACGCTGGCAGGATATGAGGCAAGGCCAGTAGCTGCTCTTGTTCTGTTTTCGAAAGATTATTTTTTATTACTTAATTTTATTTCTGTGTTTCTTACAGATAGAAATGTTATGGTAGTCTTGATTTACAGGCAGGGTTAGCAGTCTTCCTGTGACTCTTACTCCTCTGAGTAGTATCACTACAATCATCTGAACTGTTTTGTGACCGAAGCATGTGCCTGTGGTGAGAGCTTTTGTAATGCTTCTCCCCTGGCAGCCCAGGTAATAAAGACTGAGTTGCAGCTTTTATTTATTACTGACATTGATTCAAGAACTAATAATGGTCCTGAAACTGGGAGGCTGTAATCACAGTCCTTTAAAGTTTCACAATAGTAAAGAGACTCCCAGTAAGGGTGATGGCCAAGAATGAACCATCCAGATTTCTGGAGTACCAGTGGTCTCACTGATAATTTTAAGTTTTTAACTAAACTGTTGTTAAAGAGACCATGAGCTGGGAACTGCCTCACTGCCCTGTTTCTCCCTGGGGTCCATGCAGTGAGCCTGGTCTGCTTGGTCTAAAACTGAACCAGACCACTCCTGTTCAAGTATCTCTGCAACATTGATGTGCATTTACCGGTAGAACTCTTTCTCTAGTAAATCAATACACAGTGTGTGCATGCAAAACTTCAGCCATAAGTTTCCTGTCCTGCACCCTTAATTCCAGCAGGGAGCTATAGAACCAGCTAAGGCTATAGACTAACTTACCTAGTTAAGTGAGGGAAACATCTTTTTATTTGAAGAACTTAGATTGAATTATCATGATTTCCTATGGCTGGAGCTTTGATTTCTAAGTATTACAAGAGATCTAGTAAATTTTATCCTCTGTTTTCATAATTCATCCTGTAATCTGGATTTGAAAAGGACATTTGTTTTTAAATTGCTTCATAGTTACCTAAACAATGGATTCTTGGCTCTTTATAATCCTTTTCCTTGCCTTTTTTTTTTCCCTCAGACTGCTGTCACTGGAGTAACTAATACACATTCTTCATGGCTGATTTCAAAGCCTGTGTACTTTATACATGATAGGGCTGAGACTTGCTCTGGTTTTCTTCCCTTTTTCTTTGTGTTTCCATTATTCAAAACCAAGATTATTTAAATAAACACCATAGTGAGTAACTCCATCCAGATTTACATCAACTGCAAATTGACCCAAATAGTACTCTCTGCATTTTGTTTTATTATGATTCTAATTTCTACATTCAGTTGTAAAGAATCTTACACTTAAGGTGTGTAAACTTTCCAGTTTGTCTGTGAACCAAGTAAATACTATGGTAGCTAATGAATCCTCATCTAGAATACTTCATAATTTTACTAATGGCTGCCTGAAGCCTGTAATCCTCCTGGAATCACCAATCTTCTTTTCTTTCTGCAAGTTTTTCTTGTGAATATGTTGAACATTTTCCAGGCTCATTCAGGGTTTCCCCCTATAGTTCATAGTTAAAGTGAATATGTTTCTTTAACCTCAATGCAGAATATATTCCACCCACGTGCCTGATTTTGTTCATACATTTCTTCAGAGTTGGTGCTTCTCTGCTTCTGTTCTTCAATGCTTTTACTTTCCGTGATTCCACATCATTTGCAAATATAATGATTACAGTCCTCCTTTCTTCCAGGGCTTTGTAAGACCTAAATTTGCTGTTCCCCAGGGAGATGATTTTTTTTCTAGTTTCTGTAACTCATGTTTATTATTATTTTTTTAATTGCTATGCCTTGTTTTATGCTTCCCCTGACAAGTAGGTTAAGGTATTTAAAAGCATATGTATATGTGGGTGTATATATTAAGATTTACTGATAGATTGTGATGTAACTTTCGTAGCCAAATCCTTGACGTACTTTTTCACTTTCTCATATTTAATATGGGTAATTTTAGAAAAATGCCATAAAATTTAAATTGCTTTGGTCTTTAATTCTGAGCTACGTCCCTTCTTTGGGGAATATTTTAAACCTTCAGGTCAGTTGAAGTACAATATTATACTAACCAGCCTTTCCACTGAAACTTACTGCTTAGGTTAATGTTGTAATTGTAGGACCCTCAGTCAATAGAGTTGCAGTGCAATTAAAAGAAAAAAATCAGTGTGTTATGCTTTATGTATATTTGTGTGTCCATACAGTGTTTTTTTCCAAGTAAAATTTAGAAATTTAGAAATAAAAAACATAGAGGAGGTTTCAGTGTTTCTTTCCTTTTTTTTTTTTTTTTTNTTTTTGTAAAATATCCTTAAAAAGAATTTTTGATGAAAACTCATGATTTAATTATTTAGGCTCTGAAATTTGTTGCTGTTGCTTTAAGAAAAGTTTTAAGATTTTTTAAAAGCCATATTTATTTAGCATTTATAATAAAGTATTCCCCTAAAGCTTTGGGAAAACAAATGTATTGTGAGGACTAAGTACAAAAACTCAGGATACTTTATTGGATGAAAACATTGGATCAAGTGATGTGGAATTTGGGAAGAAGAGTACTTTTTAAAAATTTTAAATTTATTTTAAGGACACTCAGTAGACACTGAGGCAGATCCAGTTAGTGTAATATTATTAGGCTTAATGCTGTACAGCCAAATGCTACATCTGGTTTTGCAGTGTTTTTCCAACAGCCAGTGAAGGCACTGAAGATTCTGTGTGTGTTGTATTCGAGGCAGAATTATCAGAGGAGTTGTATCCTTTAAAGCAAAATACAATCCAGTGTGAAGACTCACTCCTTGAGGAGAGATCCCACACCTGAATTTCCTAGAAACACCAAAGTGTAATTGTCCACAGGCTGTGGTTATACTTCCTTTGAGTTTTCAGACAGATCACAAAAACATTTACATTTACATACATTGCACAGATGGCACTTTGCAGCATGCCTATTTTGGGCTAGTGTCAGAGCTTTCTTGGCACACTTTTAAACTTTTGACCTTTGGCTGCTGTCATGCTCTTTGTATTTTGAATTGCAGTGATTTCCTTCTTCTTCCTGAAACAGCTTCTCATTGTTTCTTCTTTGAGCAATGAATGTGTCGTGTCATTTATGTTCTTTTTGTTTGCATGATAATAATTTGTATCTTATGCAAGAACACCCTAAATGTGGGGTGTGTTGTAGTAGTGTTTTTGTGTTAAAAATTTCTGTGTATCTCAGCATAAAATTTAAGTACTAACTGCCTTGTAATAATGGAAATGTGCAATTTTTATTACTAGCATTCATGAGGAAAATTAAGAAATTAGAATTTCAGTCAGTGACGTCAGAGTGCTTTTTGTCCCTCTTCTTGAGAAATCTTTCAGAGGACTTATTTTTTTTTGAGAAGGTACTACATTGTCGTATGTGCTCTGGGAAATAAACATATGACCGGAGAAAGAGTTTCACAGACAACTGAGATAATTTTGGTTAAAATTTTAAATAGAAATTCCCTTGTCAATGAAAGATGCTTTTGAAACTTCTCTCTCAGGGTTAAATTAAAAGAGCTTATAGAATACATCAAGAGCATCAGAAGCATGGAAAACTGGTTTTATTTTCCCCTGACTAAGGACCCACCGCTCTAAAATGTCCACAGCCTTCAGAGGGAGGTGTGGATCTCTTAATTTATAGCCTCGGTTGCAGGCACTTCTAAATGACATTTAGGACATTATGTGTGTATAATGGCAGCATTCATGGCTGCGTGAGCTTTAATTTTCCGGATTCTCAGCAATTATACAATTCTGCTAATCCACACGAGGCCCTGGTTCCCTGGGGATGTTCTGCGGGGCGGCGGCCTACGCCGCGCTCCCCTTGCGTGGCTGTCACACGGAGGTGCCACCTCCCCTTCTCCTGTCCTTTGGTGGCAGCTTCCAAAGGACCAACTTGTTTCGTGTCCCCTGCATGTTGGGCCTGGTAGTAAATCACCAGTGAATAGCCATCTCTGTATTTCTGTATTTAAAGCAGGCCTGAACGTTGATTAATGTGGTGGCACAACAATGCTTGAGGCCCAGAGACACATCAAAAGCTCTTCTAGTGCAAGACATAGCTTTGTCCTGCTGCTCCCCACCCTTGCCTTTGAACCATTCCCTTTCTGGGCTGGCCTGGAGCTGGGCTAATTGATTAGCAGAACTTTAGGCACGCTGTGGGGCTGACGAGTGCCTTGGGGAAGTCTGGCTCTCTGCTCTGGAAAGGTGGCACATGTCCCAGCCATGGCCCTCACAGCCACCAGGCCATCTGCAGCCAGGACTCCCAAGCAGCATTTAATAATGCCTCATCTGAGGATATCTCATAGGTCTCAATGGATGAACAGCTTCAGCTGACAGGTGACTAAATGAATGAGACTAAATTTAGAGCAAGTTGGTTAGATTTGCTCACTTTTTTTTTTTTTTTTTTAATGTTGCCAACTTTTGTTTTAGGTTTGGAAAAGCACATGGAGGTAAGGAATCGGGTTATGTGAATTTGGTTGTGCTCACGCCCTGTGACAAATTCCTGTTCCTAACTTGGGGTTATTTGTATGTTCCTGCTGCTTTGAAAGCAGCCCCTGTGACCAACCTTGGAGAGTTGGGTCTTTCCTGCCCTTTGCAGGCACCTCAGTTCATTAGACTCAATTAATCTCCTCAGCAATCCTGCCCAATTCAGCCAATTAGTGGAGCAAAGCCAGCACAGAACAGAAGAGTATTGTTACTCTTTTTTAAAACTTGTCCATGCTTTCCACTACCTTATTTGTAATTGTCTTCATATAGAATTTAAGCTTATATAAAAATAGCTATAGAATGACAGCTCCTTCCTGAACATGAAATGATTGCTACGAAGTAGTGACTACCTAGTAAAATCAGTTAATCTCAAACTTTTTTATGCTAGTCAGGACAGAGAAAGCTGTTTTTCAAAATGCCAAGAATGTACTATAAAAACTTTTTACATTACCAGCAAGCAGCTTGAGCCCTTCCTTTTGCTTGACCACTGTCAAAGAATTATTTCAAAACTAAAGAGTAAGAGGAAAGTATCTTTAAAAACCCCTCATGCACAGAAATGGCTGCAGTCTAATGCGATTCTTTTAAGATCAGTAATATGTATGCTTCTTTATATTTTGTGTGTAGTTAAAATGTACTTGATGCGGTATTTGTGCAGTACTCAAATTGTGTTAATTTTTGCATTTCCATCATGTTTATAGGCAAACATTACTGGTGGAGTAGGTAACTCTGGTGGTAAATATGGTGTTTTCTTTCTATTCAGTCACTTATGAGTCATATATTTATATTATTGTCTTGAGTATACATGATTTTTTTTTAATCTCTACCTTCAAAAAGATTAGCAATGTCAAGGTGTTTTCATTAGAACCCAGAGTTTCACTGGATTCCAGAGATCTCTTTGTTTCAGGGACATGCTTTCACTATGCAATTGATTTGTTCTTCTTCAAAGTTCTTCTAATGTCTGAATTTAGAAAAGTGCGGCTTCCTCTGTGTGTTCATCTTGTCCCCAAATCCAGAATTCTTCAATCATCTCTTGTTTGAATAATGAGTAAAAAGGGGAAAATCATTTGTATTTTTTTTTTTGCAAAAGTTTATCAGAGATAAGCATGTTTCTGCCACAAGCAAGACAAGGTAAAAATAATGGGGTTTAATATAATTAAATAATTTAGTTTAATATAATTTTGCCATCTCTACTCTTCAGTATTCATCTTTTATTGGTAACACTTCTTTCCTTTTGGAAACCTACATGTTTTGTAAAACTGTCTTAGTTCCTGCTTGTGGCTTCTTTGCTTGTGATTTCCTGACTGTGTCTTTAAATCTTCTTCAAAGCTGAGAAAAAGTTAAGGTCACACATAACAATATTTGATTGATGTGCCCATTATAAAATTCATCTTTTGTATTTATCTAGCAAAAATGTTAATGTTCTAATTATATTTTAATGCGAATTTGACATGATGGAATGCTGTAATTACGAAGTTTTGAAATAACCTGGTGCTTCTGCCTGAACTTGTATCTGGTTTCAAAGTCCAAGTCCTGCTTTGTGCTTTGAAGTGCTCAGGTAGTGGTTGATGCAAGAGATGTCAATGTGCTGAATTCATTTTGCTTTGAGAGGCTGGAACTCTATCTTAAATCTCCTGGCTTTTGGTATTTAGTACTCTGTGTCATTTGGAATCAATGTTCCAGAGAGTGTGGGTCCTCTTTCAGAGAACTGTTTTGAGGGTTAAACAATCAGAGAAAGGTTCACTTAACAAAATGGTCTTTTTTTGAATGTGATAATTCATGGCACTTCCTAAAGAAGTACTCTGAATAGAAACATATGTCAGTGTTGGAAGAGACAATAGCAGTTTCTGAAAAAGAGCCATTATAATATTTCTTTTCTAAGGAAGATAACAAAGGGGATGACTTGGAATATCCCAGTCTTCCTCCTGTTGGTAGCACCTGAACCCCTGCTACTCCATCCTCCTGTGTGCCCTCATGCACCCAGCTGCTGTTGTCTCCTTGGTGTACGAGAGCTGTATTGGGTATGAGATTCAGTTTTCTCTGGTGAAACTCTGCTAGCATAAACCAGAGGACACCTAACAAGACTCACTTTATATTGATGTTGAGAAACACTCATTGCAATACTAGTGAAAGGGTTGGGGTAAGCCCCCAGCATCAGCTGTTTGTGGTTTTTAGGGGTTCTGCTTTAAATGAGGTCAGGTCCAGATGTTTGACCTTAGCTCCTCTCCAGGACCTTGTCTTCTGTCTTGGCTTCATCTGAAGGGAATCCAGTTCACACGCTGCAGGATTTCCACTCTCTACAAACTAAAATACTCTATGGAGGGGGATGTTTGGGAGTAGTTTCAAAAGCAGACTGTCTAAACTGAAAACCTAATGTATGCACACATTTTGAGGCATAGCAGGCGTAACAAATGCTTTATTATGTAGCTGAGAGGTCCCTTTACTGTAAAAGGTGATCTAGCCAAGGAAATCCATCCTTAGTTGGCAAAATGAATTAAAACAAAGGAGTTTGAATTTCATCTAGTCCTAGATTATTGTTTGTTTGTTTAATGCACCCTCTTTCCTTATAAATCCCTTATCTAATGTGATATAAGGAACAAAATATATTACCAGGGACACTTGTAGGAAAATTTTCTTATCTACATCTCTTTCATCATTTTCCTCTGCTTTCACTGTGATCTTGTAACAAGAAAAATAGATGGGGCCTTGATGAAATCCACTTATCCAAGGCTGCAGTGATGTATTTTTCCCTTTGTGGACTGTAATGATGCATTCAGGGAGTTTCCCTTTTACATGGATATTCTGCTAAGAGGTTTGTGTTGCAGCACAAGCTTGGCTTGGCATTCTGTGAATAAAATGGCCAGTTGCACTCTGGTCAAAAATGAACTGCTGATAAAGGAATCCCAAGGCCTTGTCTGAAACTGGATTTTCTGGAAATTAAGACATTATGGTACCTCCCTGAGCTCCACATAATTACCTCCCTACGTTTTCATATGTTCATCAATTTACATTCATTGAGGGATTTAGAAAATTGGATAAGATACAAAGTTAAAGCTTAAACTGATACTTAACAGTAAAAGCATTTTTTTTAAAAAAAAATCATGTAGACACAGTGGCAGTTACTGGCTGATGCCAAAAAAAGGATAATTTTGCTCCATTGCTGATTTCTGCACCCGGCCATAAGCTTCATGCCTCTCCTAATTAACTTCATGCTGGTGAGCAGATTGAGAATGGCTCTAGTCAGCGCTAAAAATGCCTGGAAACATGCTGGTTTACAGCCTTATGCAAAGTTGCTGAATTTATTTATTTTTTTTTTTAATCGCTGCCAAAAGCCACAAGACATAGATGCATATGTTTCATGCTAATCACAAAATAATAAGGTAATTGATATTCAACAACTTAAAACAACAAACAGAGCGCATACTCTAAATCTGGCTGACTGGTTTTAATTAATGCTATTGCCCACAGTTTGAGTGGAACCACAAAGGAAGTGGTGGGAACTTGGTTTTTGAAGAGAATTCTCTTGCAAAATGTTGATAAAGCTTTCAAATAACTCTTTATGTGTCCAGGAAGGCAGCTGATGAGCTGTCCTCCTTTCTTTTTTTGCTTGCACTAGATTTGAAAAGAAAAAGCAAGGGTTTTAAAAGGAAGGTTAAACCCTGGGAAGGTGTGGGAAGTGTTTTCTTTTTTTTTCTTTTAAATTAACTAGTGTCTTCTAAGGAACTCACTCAGGATTTGTCCAGAGTGTATGAAAATTAATTACACCTGTTTAAGGGAGTATCTGTGAAGCATATTGGTTTTGAGACTGCTACTCATCTACATCACAAAGAAGGTGAGGATAGAAACAGTTGTATTGTTGATGGAAAAGCAGTAAGAAAATGAATAGGATGTACTAGAAAGGAACAGGGGAAAAGGTCCTGGCATGGAAGAATAACAACAATTATTATTCCAAATTAGCTCTGAAGCTGAGTGCATTGTACAGAGGTGTTTTAGTTGTGGTAATTCTATCAACTCTAGTAGTCAAAATTCTGGGCTGCTGTGAGATGAAGGACTTTTGGTAGCCCTGTCCCCTTGCCAAGCACACTGGCAGTTAAACCAGCCAATAATAAGTGTATATGTTTGAATGACGTATCTTCAGTAAAAAAATCACTTTGTTATCAATTATTCAGTTGAGAGAAATGAGATTTTTTATGGAAGGTGTCATCAATTTTTCTTAAAATTTTGTTTCGTTTCCTCTCTCTCTTCTGGATGACCACCAGGAATATTTTGAATGATTCTGCTGTGTGAAGAATTCATTAGCCCATTGCGCCTCGTAGCTGAACTCGGTTTTATTTGGGTTTTGATTTTTTGTGTGTTTTTCTGTAAATTCGCTTTTAAAGAAAGTGGGAGAACAGCTGCAGAACTACAGTGAGGACCTTATTTTCTTCATTATCTGCTTATCCTTTGCTGTACTACAGATTGCCTCATAAACCCTAAAATTTTAATATTTGAAATGGTTGTTGCAAAGTAATGTGATAAATGATTTAACTGGCTACTTCCTGGTAAATTGATAATATTCTTTTTCACTGGAATAACATCCATGGTAATATTTTTCAAAAAGCTCTGTTCAAGGAGGAGCTTGTGTAATTTCCCTCTTGGAAATACTTTGGAAAGGAAGATTTTTTTTTCATTTGGACAGATTAAGCAGTTTAAGAAGCAAAATGCTTAAGGGTTCAATATGGGCGTAGAAAGCAAAAGCACATTTTCTAAGCTTTTCTTGTGTTTTGACAACCAGCATGTGAAAATCAAGAAAAATTCCATTGCTCCTTTTTAGTTATCATTTCTAATTAGAATGTAATGTTTAAAGATTGCATGTTTTCTGAGATGACTGTCAGAAAATGATTTTTGTGTCTATTCTCTCACTCCCATTAAATGGAGAATGATTTATCATTTTGCTTAATTGAGGCATTGTTCTGGAGAAACTCTGAAAAAAATTGCCAGCTTACTGAATTGGAAAATCTCAGCCTGGTTGTTTCTTTGTTTTGTTTTTTTTTTCCTTTCCTTCTGGTATGATGAGATTCTGCAATATACTGGTAGAAAGTATTTCCTAAAGGAAATAAATAACTGAAGAATAGGTCTGTCAATGGCTACTAAATACGTAAGTCCAGATGCAAACTCTTTCAAACCACAGTTGCTGGCTGCCAGAAGACTAACTGTGTATTAGGCAAACAATAATTCTGTTAAATCTCAGCTCACCACTGATGTCAGGATGCAGTACTGGGGGAAAGCAGAATTTGAGCCTAGAAATATTTTATGTTCTGATGTTTTGTTGTTAGAGGTATTTTTCTGTAGAGGTTAATGGAGGAAAAAAAAGGAAATTATAGTATGTGGCATTTTTTAAGTATTCAGGAGGGTTCAGAAAGGGGCGTGAAGAGCCTGGAGTCAAAGTGAAGTGTCTTTAGAAGGTCTTTGAAGTTTCTGACCCTCTGTTGCCTCCGGCACTGTTTCATTCCTGAGGTCTCTTGCTGGGTCCACTGCTGTGCCAGCTTTCCCAAGGGTATGGCGTCTCAGGAGCCTCCATACAGGGCTCTCAGCTACTGGACTAAGCACAGCAGCATTTTTTAAAGAAAGTTCAGAGCTAATATTTCAGAAACATGATTGAAAAGAGACACGGGGTCCCTTATTAAAACTCAGGAGTTGGTGACTTCTAGAGGTGATCTACAGGGAGAAGTGATGAAATTCTCCCGTGTTTCTGTTGCCATTCATTAGTTTCATTTCCTGTGGCTTGATAACTTAAGCCTCACTCTTCTTCCTTATGCCAATTTGCCTTTGGGAGAAGGGAAAATAAAGCAACGCTGTCTTGTTACTTTGTCCTCCATTCACTCTCACTGCTTCTGCCACGAGGCTTGACTACCAGCACTTGACACTCCCATTAAACCCTGCTGAGGCCCTCTGTGACAAAGTCATGACTGTGGGACTCCAACAAACAGTGTTGGTGGAGGAAGCAGAATCTGTCAGATTCGTTCCAGCTGTAAATAGTTCATTTATGTAGCTTAAAAACTTTTTTACTGGTGTATTTCTGAGAAAATAATTACACTAAGTTGTAAATATCAGGAAGCTCAGGCTGGCAAGGATTGTAATGAGCAGTTCCTTGAGGATGAGTGTAAAGCTGAGTGTGTTAGTGGAAAAGCATGCTTGGCAGAATCTGAAAAAGAAAAAAAAAGAAAAAAAAATTAGGTTCCAGCTCACCTTTAGAATATTTCTTTCTGTTGAAACTTAAAGAATTTAAAACTAATGACTTCCAACAGTTTTCTGAATAATCTTCTGGTTTGAGTTAGTGGATATTTCAAGGCCAGTTAAGATGGAGGGGTTTTTTAATATAAAGTCTGAAAACTGCTCACTGAAAAATTACTTATTTTATGAATAAACAAGACATTATTTTGCATCTTCATCACTGAAGATTATTATTTAAAAGATTGAAAAGATTTGTCCTTCAGTTACCTTGCAGGCAGAACTTACAGTTCCATTTCCTCCCACATGTCAGCTCTCAGAGTGCCCTTCAGAAATTTTTGCTCCATGAGAATAATTTTTATAAATGGCCATGGAAAAACTGCAAATGCAGGTCAAGGCTGAACCAAAAAAAACCATAAGTACTACTCAGTAAGCTGAAAACTTCCTGAAACTCAAAATATTGTGCAAGTTCTATATTGCACTGTTGGATATTGTTCAAATAGGTATTTTGGGTAGCTTGGGTGTAGAAAATCCATGTGTGCATAAATAAATTAAAAGTTGAGTTCAGAAATTTCCATATTTCTTTCTTTCTTTGCTGCAGCAGGAGCAGACAAACTTTTTTGTATTGTCTAGCCTACAATTTAGCATTTGAGGGCTCCCACTGGCAGTAATGCTTTTATCAGCATATATGGAATAAATGTTGCTGGATAGAGAAGTTCCTTCTCACATGTGATACCTGCAGTTTGAAATAGCAGATTTCAGCTTTCTTAATCCATGAGTTCTTTCTAAGCATTTGGAGTTCTGTAGAGTTTAAGTTCTTCATATTTCTTTCTTGTGTTGCTGATTCTGGCTGTCCAACTTAAAATCATGTTTTAATTAATTAAATTTTATTAGATTAAAAATATTCAGCTTATTGCTGTGCTGGCCTTTTTATGTACATGTTAGAATTTTGCTGTGATGTAGATATGTAAGGTATTTCAGCATATGTAATCTGGTAGGCAAAAGAAAGCAGTATGCAAAGCTCAATTTCTGGCAGTTTTTTGACTCACCAGGCAGGTAAAAAGGGGAAAAGAATGAGCTTAGTAACACCATGGGTCTGGCTTTCAGAACAGACAGAAGAACTTCACTTTCCCAGTGTAGAACAAGATATTTCTTCTAGGTGAAGTATTGGAAATGGAAGCAAAGTTGGTCGGCCTTTGTTAATTTAGGTTTGATTTTATGATCCCGAAAATCTGAACCAAAATCAACTATGCAAAAGTTGAATTTGTGAGAATGGCAGGCATCCTGAAAAGAATTTCTGCTGAAAAAAAGAAGTTATCTTCCTTCTAGTTTAGAGCTTTGGGAAAGAGGTTCCATGGCTTGCCCTTTGTTTTATTTTATTACCCTCACTGGCTACCTCTGTGTCCTTGACTTAAATGTATATATGCACTGTTTCTAACAGTTTTCTCTGTGTAAACATTTGAAGAGCAAACAGCAGTATCTTGTAAAGGGTAAGTGGATTTTCTGAGGTGAATACCCTGTAGGTAATGTGGACTTGAAAGAGCATTCCAGCCGAGCTCTGGCTTTTCCAAGGCTGTCTCCAGCTCTCGCTTACCCTTAGCCTTGCTCAGAACTGCGCCATCAGTGCTTTGTTTGAAACCATTGGAGAAGCAAATAAACCTTGCCTTTGCTGGGGTTAATTTAGTGCAGCCTGAAGCAGCAAAGCAGCTCTGGCAAGAGCTCAGGAGCTGAGTAAGCAGCACCCTCACATCTGCTGGCAGCATGAGCTCGGTGCGGAATGTCTGAGGAGACATCAGACCGTCGGGAATGGGAGCGGGAATGTCAGTCACTAGCAAGTGAGGGCTCTGGATGTGAGCACTTTGAGTCAGCTGCTCACATGGTAGAGTGTGGATGTGGTATTTGCTGTCCTCTTTCTCCTGTACTTGTGGAGCTCAGCTGGAAAACCAAAGGTTGTTATGCTGGGAGAAGCATAATGTCCTTTCTGGCCAATCGGTCTGTTCTGGCTTGGCCAATTACTGAATATATATTTGATTAAAGAGTTTGTTTGTTTTTTTTAGTGAATTGAATGAAATTCTAATCAAAGGAGATCTTTCCAGGAAAGTTAGTAGAGTCCTGATATTTTTCAGAGCTACTTTAAAATCCAGCTTAAGTAATTAAATAAATTATGTTTGGAGATTTGCTTTTCTTCTGGATGGCCAGCTGGATCTTGGCAAGTCACTTTAAGACGTTGTTCCTTGTAATCAGTCTTTGCTTTTCCACAGCAGTGCTAGACTAAACAAGGGAGAACATTGAAAATCAAAATTAGGGTCAGTGACATAATCCTGTTAAATACTTCACTGACTGACTTGAGTAATTAAACACTTACTGACTTGAGTAATTTCCTTCTCCGACTTAATTATTGCACAACACTGATCATCTTACTATTAGGCTGTGCTTTTAGTTTGTGCTTTATTTGAGCAGTGGTAAAGACCTGATCCAATCTTTGCAGTGCTACTGCAGGGTTCTGGAGACCTGGTGTTCCCTCCCTGCTTGGTTATCCCGCACAACGCAGCTGTATTACTTTGATTTTTCACAGGCATTCTTGTAACTCTAGGATCGGCCCAGCAGTGGGCATTGACATCTGATATTTCCAGAGTCTGGAAAAATACACTGCTTCACAAAGATATTCTGATTTAGCTTCAAATTGGAAAATGTTTTCAGAATACAAATCTTAGTTGGTGATACATGGGATCCACATGTGCATTCAGTAAAAAGCAGACTAGTTGCATAATTGTGATTCATGACCAACCTCACGTTTTAATTTTTCTTTAGTCTAAGTGAACTATCAGCAACTACTACAGAAATGGTGAAAAAACATAAAGAGGAAAATAGAAGTATAAAATATGTTAAACAAATAGAATCCATCTGTTTTTTGAGCACTTGGTGCGCCAAAGGAAATAAAAAGATGTTTCGAATACGTATTTTTCAGGGAGTTCATTGCTTAGGTCTACAAATTTCTGTGAAATTGTTGAATATGATATAAGCTGTTGAAACTTGTCAGAATTCATGTTCAAAATAAAAGGATCTGATTTTCCTTTAAGGGTTTTGGTTGCGTGTTGTTACTAGCGTTCATAAATTGTTCCATGATTAAGAAAAATGATGTGGGAAACAAACAGTTTCAAATGGATGGGGAAGCATGTTAGGGACTATTGTAATAGAACATTGCTTTGTACATTTATCACTTGTATTTCTAAAATTGTGTGGTTCCAAATGGATCTTTGGTTTCATGTGTAGTCAGACTTTTTATATATTCAGTACAGCCTTTACTTATGTTTATACCTCATTTATTTTGTTTAAGAACTACTTATGTGCTTTTATCATTTAGTTTTCTATTGTTGTTGCCAAATCCTGAAAAATTGGTCCCAGTGGTATGCCGCAGCCATTAAATACCAGTTGGTTGCAGAATATCATTTGAACTTATTAAAATGTGATTCATCTGGTGCCAAGTTTATTCACAGGCCTTGTGCTGGGCCAGGCATTATACATCAAGGGAAAAAAATGCGAACTCCCGTGGGCAGAGCTGCACAACTTAATTCTAGGAGGGTAGTTAACTCCTGTCTACACTGGAGCCAGGAGGATGCTGCTGTCCCTTTCCTCTTCTTTTACATTTTTGCCTCAGTGGCTGAGGGAGCAGACACTGGAACATGTGAGCCAGCAGAACTTCTGTGGTCCTAATCCCCTAATTAGACTATCTTGCACAGATGGTATTTAGATTCCTTTTTCTGCGTGAAGAAAGCATGTGGTAACAATATTCATGAATTTTTTATAAGATCAAACATGCTATGTAGGTTTTGCTTGCATATTTCTTAACCTTGCGTTTGGGCCAGACCACTGGGTGGAAACAAATGTGAAATTGAAGCTAAGTACACAGTGGAGTTCTTACCAAACCATTTTGCAGCGTGCAATAAATCAGTAAATGCATAGCACCAGTGTAGTGGTATTTGTGACAATGCAACAAGTTCTTTCATGACCTCAGTCATTGACCCCCAAGGAGGAAAATTCAGTAAAACTTGCATTGTTGCACTCGTCCCAATGGTTTATTCAAGAATATATATAAAGAAGCTATGTTTTGCTTTTGTTTTGAATAATAAATGCTGATTAAGACATACTAAGTTTTCAGCTTTAAAGTAGGTTAATTTCCTGTAGAATGATTTAAGCATTTTGGACAAAGGGAATATGTAATGTCGATGTCTGAGGGAGATGCATTATTGTAAAGCACTTGCATTGGGAAGTCATTGAGTCATTGGCAGAGAATTTTTTGGTAATCTTATCACATAAATAGCCTCAATATTTCTTATATATAATATCAGAAAAATTGCATACTTGCCTTAAAAATTACTCCACTGGTAGCAGTGTTTTGCATTTTCTTTTGCATCACCCACAGAGCCAAGAGATAACAAAGAAGTGAGCCATTATAAAAACGGAGACTTGCTGTGTTTATATCTTCTATCAAGCTTGCCAATTATAGTGACAGTTCCTTATTCTGTCTGGCATTTATTGGGTGCAATTGGAATCAAATTGCAGCCTTTAAATCGTCCAAGATGGACTTTGAGTAAATGGAATCGGATTTTTCCACATTGTTTTGATAAAATACTGATTTTACCACGTTTTGTTACTGTTACTGAACATAACTCGAAGTGTCAGAGAGATTCTCATAAGAACTTCAAAGGAACAAATAAAACGGGAAAAAAAAAAAGACATGCAAGGAACATTCAGAGGGCAGAAGCAGAATATAAGGGAGATGAAGAGAGAATTCAAGAAATAACAGTTAAAACAAAATGTCCTGAATCCAATGCCAGCAGAATTTGAGAAAATTATTTGACTTCTGGTATTTTTTAACAATAGAGGGTGGAGTTTCAGGGTGAACAGAGAAGTGATGATGCATGTGGATAAAGAGAGTAACATTAACAGATTTCCTGCTCCAGGTAGGAAAGATGAGTATTATTGTACTTAGCAGTGAGGCAGAGAGAACAGTCATAGTGTGGGAGTCAGGGAAAAAGGAATGTGGACACCAGTCTATGTTTTCCTTTCTTTCCCCTATAAAATTTACATACTAAAAAAAAAAAAAAAAGGCAGAAAAGTTGAAGGCTATAAAGGGATCTCATGAGAATATATAATACAATGATGTTCTAAACTTTAAATTCTCGGTAGACCTGCAATTAGAATATATATAAAAAATGAGTTAGCTGCTCTTTAAATGATCAGATTCACAAATAGAGTGTTTGTGGTTACCATTAAGTCCTTTACAATCATAAGAACATATTTTAGAATCACAGAATCATTTAGGTTGGAAAAGACCCTTCAAGAGTTCAGTTATTAATTCAGCACTGCCAAGTCCACCACTAAACCATGTTCCTAAGTGCCACATTTACTTGTCTTTTAAGTACCTCCAGAAATTCCATGTTTTTCACCTGCCTGAAGGGTAAGCCTGGGAGAAAGTGCAAGGAGGAGTTATTGTCTATTCTGAAACAATGGCAGTGTTGGGGACTCCACTGTTTCCCAAATGCAATACATTCTGTTGTTCCATTATTTCATTCCCTTACATCTCATCAGAATTATCCTTGCTCTAATTTCAATGCTTTACTCTTTGTCCAGTCCACTAGGGGCACTGAGAATTGTCATCATTCTCTTTGCAGCATCCTTTGCATATTTGAAAACTGCTGTCATGGCCCTACATCACTTTTCTCCCAGCTCCTGAGACATTTTGGAAGATTAATAGCATTTGCATAAATCTGATTTCACAAGTCTTGTGCACTGATCACAATAGCCAAAGCAGGAACACATTTTTTGCATAGCTGAGTAAACTTTTGAAAGCACAGCTCTGGTTTGTAATTGTGATCATCTGGGAAGATGTGGATAACAATAGACTTTTGGTGAGGCAAAAGTGGAGTTGAGCACTCCCTTCCATAGTACTGCCATTCAATATCCCTCCAGAATATTCTACTTGTGTAATATTCCAGCACTAAAGTCATTCCAGTGGAATCTGTTTTGTTAAAAAGATCTCAGCCTAGTGAGTTGGTGAGTGGAACTGTGAACAGACAGACAAGTGTTTTAAGTGTTTAAGTGTTTTAAGAGATAGACAAGTGTTTGGAAACAGTGGAAGTGAAAAAATAGCGAAACTTGTGGCTCAGGAACAAGCGTGGGACTATGCTACCGTGGTGGAGTCATTCACTGAGGGGTAAAACACTTGCTTTCTGTAATGAGCACAATGGATGAAGGTGATTTAAGACATTTGAATGTAGTCACACTGGGAGAGAGGAAGATCTCTACACTGTGTTAGATATCACGTGCTGCTGATTTAGAAGATTGTTGACGAGGCCGTCGCTATTTGGGTGTGTGATTTTTAATCTAAGTAAAAAACTATCAGGGCTGGGTGCAAGCAACAAAGGAGCCTTGAAACTGATGAAATTTTTAGGCAATTGTTCAGTGATCCCAGTGGTATTGAAACGTTTATGCAGTAGCCTGGGAAAAGAAGGAGACGTGGTGCAGGCTTGGTACTGCAGACAGAGCTTCAGTCGATGGACAAAGGAGCAGGGACAGGCCGGAAATCAGATCTAGCAGTTCAGCTGGCCCATCTATTTCTGTTTTGGCGGAAGAGAGACAGCAAAATCTGATCTCTCCAGAGGGAGATAATAGTGCAAACAAGACAATAAATCCTTCTGAAAGTCACAGTTACCTCAGATCTCTTGAAAGGTGAAGAAAATAAATCAGACATGTAAGAATAACACGGTTTTGTTGAGAGGTTTATCTTTTGTAGAGGAAGGAGAGCATTCAGATGGAAGAAAATGAGACAAGGGAAGATATTTTTAATTGAGTCTGATGGTTTAGTGCAATGGTTTTATGAGTAATTTGATGTCTAAAGAATTTTTGAAGAAAGATGAAGTGAGAAGGGGACTATGGCTAAATATTTTAGCTCTGTGTCCTTTCTCCTCCTGTACTGAAGGATATTACACGAGAATTGAGAGTCTGAAGTAAAATTAGATGGCTAACTTATAAAATCATCTACAGAAAAAGGAAACTATTGGCTTTTGCTGTGTAAATTAAGAAGAGAAGTATTTTCAGCCCTGTGCAACAGCAAGTAAAACTACAAAGAAACTGGTTTTAAAAAGCAGAGCTTGAAAAGTGTATTGGATCAGCAGAAGTGGTTCCTGGTAGAACAAATTTAAAGTCTACTTTAAATGTGAGAAGGAATAGTTATCCTGCACACAATTTCTCAAATTCTCTCAGTATTCTAGATATTGAATATGTTTGATTTGCCACAGCAGAAGCTGGGACATAGTTCTACAAGTGGAAGGGCCAAGTTTGAAACCACAGTAGTAGGTTGGAATTTTATGGAAAGGACATCTTGCAATTGGATCTTGAAAAGAGATGATGGTACATACCAATCCTCCTCTGCTCTACAGCAGCGACAGCATGAAAAATGTGAGTTTTATGTTCTGAGGAGTGAAGCAAATCCCAAAAGACCAGTCTGTCTTTAAATCAGTCTATGGTTTGTAGCAATGAGCTACTATTATGAATTTGAGTCTTTGTAAGCTGCTGGCCAGGATCTTCCTTACAAAAGGAGAATCCAAAGTGCCTACTTTAGTTGTGGGGCTTAAGCTTTTCTGTTACTTAGTGACAGGGAACTTTCTCTGCTGAACATGTTAACTTAATATATATATTCTTTTATTCAGTGTAATGACTTTTTGGCATCCTACTACTAAATAAGATGTTTTTACTCTGCTGGTAATCTGGTGAAAACTGCTGCATTTTGTTTTAAGGGAAAAAGATTAACCTAGAGCTGAAGATGTTGGAGTTGCCATGGAGTTGTCTTTGGGGTTTTGTGTCAATACTGAGTATGGTAGTATGACACTGTCAAATAATACAGAGGTGTGAGGGAAAGTGGGTGTGTAAGATCATACACTTTCAGTCTTGGAAAATATAAGGGATTTTAAAAAAAACCCACACAGGTGACTATTTGATCATACTTTATTGCCTCTCCCTCTTAATGACAGTGAATTTTAAGGAAAAGAGATGATTGTCATTAACTGCAGTTTCCCGCCTAAATTTAGCTTTAAAACATTTTCCGATTTGGTTTTACATGAGAACATGAATATAAAGATTAGGACTTCTTCCAGCAGATAGGGTAAAAACAGATTAAATTCAGTATTGGCTGGAGCTTGTAGCCCTGTGCTAGAATGGGGAACAGAAATTTGTGTGTTGAAGGGAAATAACAGAATTGTCAAATGCAATCAATGAACTTATGAAACAAAAGTGACTGAAAACTAGGTCTGTGAGGGTATCAGAAGATGACATCATCTATTGAAAATCATCTTAAAATGTTATTTTAAGTAGATAAGGACGTGTTTGTGCCATTGTAGAAAGACTGAGTAAGACCTCATCTGAAATACTGTGCACAACTTTTATCTCACATGTACCAGAGACATGAATTGTGAGTAGAAGTAATATTAATGAGAGCTACAAAAATGGCGGGAAGAATAATGAATTAAGGCTATAAGGAGATATTGTAAGAGCAGCTTTGCTTGGCCTAGTGAAATTGAGAACTAAAAAAAAAAAATCTATGTTGTATGACTGATGTAGAAGAGGAAGGTATTTCCTTACAGTTAAACTCCCCCAGATTTTACCTAAAAGCAAATGAATAGGAAACAATCCTAAATAAAACCTGACTGGAACTTCAGAAAGGAGGTTTAATTATAAGAGATATAAGCATTTTGGAGCAGATTTTTGCCTAGAGTATTGAGGATAAAAGTGTTGCTTTCTAAAACAGATCTCAACAATTATATTAGAAAATGGGCATACTTTGCTTTGAAACTGAGGTCTAGCCTCATTAATTCAGAACATCTGTACTAATTGGCAGTTGTTACAAGGTACATGATTGTAAGGGTACATCCTTGAACAAAATTTAACAAGGGACATATCTCAAAATGATCAGACTTTCTAAAACTCACCTTATTTGCCTTGCATTTAGTTAAAACATCCACAATGTAAAGCAAAAGCTTGTCTCCTTCAAGATGCTTCATGATTTTCATGGCTAGGTGAGCACCATGTATTGGAAACACTACTGATTGTCCCATGTATATTTCTTTTTCCCTGTGTGGTCTGAACATGGATAATTACAGATAATGGAAGGCAGCAGTGATGTACCAAGCCTCTCTTTTATCTTCTGTCTTAATGTGAAAGCTGTAGTTAAAGTTACAACTAAAATTCCATTGTGAGCCTAATATTTTCTTCTTATTTTTTTTCTGTTGCCTTTAACACCTTTGTTTGGGTTTTTTCTTTGTCTTTTAATAGCAGACTTTAAAATTTTGGAGTTGTGTTCAGTGAGACCCCACATGCACAGGTCATTTTATAATTATTTTTTGTCAATGGAGACATTTCATCTTGAAAGAAGATGGCACTGTCTTTGGCCCTGTAATATTCCTTATGTGCCTGTTTTGTTGAGTAGCTCTCAGATGGTTTTGTTGCATATTGTGAAGTCAATAAATCCAACAATTTTTTCAAGGCAATAGGTAAAACATTTGTTTCTGCTTTTCATGTATTTATCTACTCTGTATGTCTAGTCAAACTTTGGTATCCATCCTTCAAAAAAACCCCAGAGATTTCAGGGGCCCAGTATTTCTTTTGTTTCATGCTAATGGAAGTCTAGATAATTGTTTGAGTAACCTGGTCACCTCAGTCAGAAAGTTTAGCCACCTCTGTCAAATAAAGTGGAAGATAAATTCTTCCTGCACTGATGGAACTTGTAGTAAGATTGCCTTATGTATAGAGCCATCCTGCAGATTCCAGGTGCTTTTAATTTTCTGTGTTTGTGAAAAGAAAATGATCCATCAATAGAAGTATTTATTTATTCTTTCTTACCCAACTGTAAGTTTACCGTGGATGGTTATATCCAACTCTATTGCAGATGCACATGAGTCTTAGTTAATAGATCAACTCACGTTAATGTGAGTTAATAGGTTCTCTGACAGGAGAGGGTTTACTGAAATGGATACAATCCAACAAACACATATTCTGGACATTAAAACCTCCAAGAAAAATGTCATATGCAGGTAAAATTTGGGCTAATTATTCTTGTTTATCTCTGAATATTGTAATTAGTTTAATATGGTTGCTGGTTTCTTTTTAGTCACCATTTTTTAAAGTTTAGTTTAAAACTCTCTATTGAGGTTTTAATGATTGTATCCTGATTGCTTTCCTACATGCAGGATTTTCTAGCTGAGAGGGCCTTACTCTAGAAGTGATTCTGAATCTTCTGCAGCTTTCAGTTTATGCACAGGACCTGAAATGGAAAAAATATGCAAGTATTCCAATCCTATTTTGTCCAAATCAGGGGAAAGCACACTGCTAAATTCACAATTGTACTCAGCTGTTCATGTCAGCAAATGCAGTTCAGTTGTGATGGTTTCCTTACTTTTTTTTAGTAGGAGAAGGTAACCATTTTTTAGGATAAGGAGATAAAAATGAGGACATTTTAGACAGGGATAGGTCTGGTACTTGGGTTTTGTTTTGTTTAGGATTTTTTGATGAAAAATCCATATGTATCAGGCTTTTGGTGGTTTGGTTTTGTTGTTTAGGGTTTTTTTTGTGGGTGGGTTTTGGGGTTTTTTTTGAGTTTTTGGAGTTTTTTTAAGAACTCACAAATTCAGCTGAAGTTTTGTGTTAAGTATAGGAAAGCTGTTACTCTCTCTGCATATCAGGATAGTCTAGTATGTCAGACTGGTAATGATAAATAGCTTCACCTAGTGCTGAGACCTTTGTGTTTGTATTTACACTTTTCACCTCACAAGCGCCATTCAGTCATATTTTAAATTTACTGTGGGCCTTTACTTGATTGATTATGTGTCAAAATTGAAACTTCAGAAGCAGAAATAAGTGGTCAGGAATGCAGAAAACTTTCTTCTGTCCTTTTACTATTAATCCTGTTCCATTGAGTATTTTTCAAGGTGAAATACGAATTTTTGACTGCAGTTGTTTAACTAAAATTGAACTATTAAATCCCATTTCTTATCACTGATTCTATGACTCCTTTGGCTGGGCCTAGAATGCAGTGCTTTCTGTGGGATTACCTGAGTTTCTGCTGCTTGTAGTCCTAATGCTTTATCTCTTGAGGTTGTGCACTATCTTGTGTGAAACCAGCCAGCCAGTGTCAATAACTGGCCATTTCTGAAGAGGAACAGCTTATATTGATGATTATTTAATGATTGTTCACAGTGTTTGCTGGTGTGCCTGGCTGATACACAGCCCCTAGGATATCTTTGACCTGTAGAGATGAAAATTTAAATAAGACAAACATTACAGGGAGATACAGAAAAGAATTAAGCTGAACTTAAGTTTTTAAAAACCTGCTCTTTTCTCTACTAAAAAGAGTAGTCTGTGCCTAGGAAGTCACTTTGCTGAATGCCATGAAAAAAATTGCTTGTTTTAATAGGGTATTAAATGAACAAAGAAAGTTGATTTGATGAGCTCGTTTATGAGCTCAGTGAACTCTTGTGAGCTCATTTCTGGAGAGCAACATAGAAAGAAACATGTGCAGGTGGAGAGGACAGCTCATGGATGATCCCAGCAAAAACTGAACTGTTACTGAACTGGTGAGAAGGAACATAATAAAACATCTTCGCAGAGCCAAAGTTTTTGGTCCTAGCACAGTGATGTGTTTATTACAGTTGAAAGAGCAGCTTACATGGGTTTTGTCTTGCACTTGTGAAGGAAGCAAAGCCAGAGCTGAAGGTAGTGCTGTAAAGCTGACTTTCTCATCTGCCTCACAAAGCACAGAGAGAGTTTAAGGACAGAAAAGGAGAAATGCTGTATTTTGATTGTGTTAACTGGAGCATTTGGAAACTCTTCTGCAAAGAGGAGACCTAGTTAGAGAGGAAACTTAACTGCAGGATACTTCCGACCTGATTGATAAATAATGTTTAGGCTTGCACATAAACAAATCTGGTTTTGAGTTGGCAGTCTGCTGTAATTGCACAGCTTAATAGAGGCATTCTCAGAATAGTCCCATTGTCTGCCAGCGCAGCATGGACGCGGCTGAGATGACAGGGAAGATCTCAGTTCTGTGCACCACAGCAAGACTCAGTCAGATGTTTCCATTCCTTGTCTCCTGGAACCAATTTTTTGCAGATTGGGCTTCCAGCATTTTAGTAGTGGCTTCCAAAGTGCCGGTATCTAATGTGGGGGCTAGGAGGGTGGTCTGGTTTAGGGGCTGCCTGATGCAATATCTGACTTCCTGACTGGTATCTTTTTGGGGGGAGGGAGAATTGTTTTTGTTGAATAGCTCGTTGCCAGGAGGATTATGCTGTGAGGGCTTAGAAAAGAAAAGAAATCTTCATGAGATCCGGCGCTTTGTTACGGCTACTGATATAGATGCTAAAATCAGTGGGATATGTTTGTGAGCAGCAATTGTAACAGAAGACATCTGGGAATGCTGAATGCATCCCTAAGCATTGAGGTGTATGCTTGTTGATACATAAAACATGAAATACGTACAGGCACGTGTGGTTGTTTTCTTTGTAGCTCAATCAGTCCCCATAGAAAGGGAAAAACAAAGCCAAACTTTCCTTCTCCTTCCATCGAGTGAAAAGGCTACAAACATGGGAATTTTTGCTTAGTTCCCTCCCTCAGTGTTTCCTTACTTCCCCCCTGCTTTCCCTTCTTCCCTCCCACTTTCTGTTCTCTCTTTAAAGAATGGGAGTAACGTAGGTGTTCAGCCTAAAGAAGATCAAAGTTTTACGGTAGAAAACATAAAGAAGCTTTCATATATGTGTGTATGTGTATATATATATATATACACACACATAGAAGAATCTTATTTTCACTACTGCATTTCACACCTTTTGTACAAAGTGGATTGTGAAAGTTGGACTTGTCTTTTCAAACCTTATTGGTGGCCTTGGAGGTAGTAAATCAACAGGTGTGTTGGTTTTGGCCTGCAAGATTAACATGAATTTTAGGTAGGTGACTTCACTGATGCTAAGGATGTTATTCCCATCACCACAAGGGCAAGCCTTTGTGGACTTGTAGAGTTATACAGTTATCACTGAGGTGAAGAAAACTCAGTAAATGATAAAACTTTTATTAGTGTATGCAAGGTGAAGAATCTAGAGCTTGCTTATCAGGTCCTGGTTTGATTTTGTAGCTCCACCACTTTGGTTGGTTGGTTGGATTGTATTTATCCCTGTAATTGAAGCATTTTTGGTAACTAAATTTCTGAAGGAGTAATCATGGCTTTTCACAAGTGCTTTACACAAAAGTGAACTTTAATGTGGAATGTTGGAGTATTTAAAGACACTTGGAGGCCTCCTGCTATACATGGATAGATGTCATGTGTGACTTCAAAAATGCCATAGTGTGCATTTAGTGGCTAACCTTAGTTAGCCAAAAATACTTCTAAGAGTGTGTTGCCAGCTAAGCAGCATTCAAGGCTGTAGAAATATTCAGGTTTTTGTCCCTCTCTTCCTATGTCACTGGTACTCATCTTGGACCAACTAGATAGGCTCTTTCTCATTACTGAAATGTAAAAACTTGCCTAGCAAGGAGTTGGATAAAGCTTGGAAGATGTTATGATATGAAATAATCCAATGAGAACCAGAGGATATCTCCCTTCCCCAGCTAATTCTTTGCATTCCAGTAGTGGATTCCAGCTTATAAGAACACATATATGGTTTGGCCCATCTCTCTGTCTCCCATCTTCCTCTCAACTTAATGACTTTTTTCGTTTTCTTTTTTGCCAAACCCCCTACAAAATCACTTTCAAACCCCGAAATCCAATATTTATGTAAAGCAATGCAGGGAAGACGTGGCTGAATGTGCTCATTTTCCAGCAGGTTCAGTATTTTTAGTCTGCTCACTGAGCGTGAGATGGAATTTTCAACTAGCAATTTGAGACAGACTTTCATCTTTGCAGAAACCATTTTCTGGCAATTCTGAGTTTGTGCAGTAGGGCAGGCTGGAGACATTGTATCTCAATGTGATGGCTTGTCACTCTGTTGGTTAGCCAGCCACCTTCTTTGAGGCTGGAGAATAAAGGATGAGTCTGATAAAGAAAAGATCTTTTGTGTGTGTGTGCCTGTGCACCTGTGCATATACTTTCAAACTGAGAATAACCACTCTTCACCTTTGCTAAATTTATGGCCTTTGAGCTGCTGCTTCTTTCTAGGTTTGTTGGCCTCATCCAAGAGGGAAATATCTTTGCCTTTGACAAGAATAAAGAAGTTACCTCAAGATTTTACTATGTTTTAGTGCTTAGGTTTGTTATAAAAATATAAGGCTTACCACAAAGTGTTACTATTTATGTTAAGAACCTGTGTCTGAAGAACCTCAGGGTTGTATTTTGAATTTTGATAGTGATATTATAATAATAAAGATGATGGTATGGTGTAAAACCCTGCAGGCCCTGAAGTACATTGGTTGCAATTCCAGCATGTGTGGAATTGCAACTGCAATTTCTCTTCTGTCTGGCTTGCCATCACCTGCTGCAGTGAAGAGGAAAATCTCAACAGTATCGATTCACATCTGAAGGGTTTCACTTATGCTGAATGCCACATGAAGGCATTTCATGTTTATTTTACAGTGGGAGTAGAAAATGATAGTATGATTTTTAAAATTGTAGTGTTTTTTTTTTTTTTTCCTTTTCCAAGAAGGTTTGGACAAGATGATCCTTGAGTTTCCTTCCAACATGATACTCTGTTCTGTGCTTCTTTGAAAATTGAAAAACAAAAAGGAAGCCAAAGCACATGATAGTTTGGATCACTTTTCCAGGCTCTTTTATTCTGAAATATATATGGTTTTTATTTCTTACTAAATGACTAAAGAATAATTTTACAGTGTTTGCTGAAAAATTGAAATAGCTAAGAGAACACTGAACCTATCCAAATCTCTGCTATGGGATACCTTTCGTGAAAAGTATCTCTAAAATGTTGAATCAGATGTTTGCAATTCATTTAATACAGTTAAATAATTTGGTTTTGTTAAAGATAAATCTTCAGTGCACTAGATTACTTTTTTCCCCCCTAGTTGATGTCTGTGGTATTTAAATTATTCCAAGCCTATTTCAAAAGTGTTTCTGCATGGAGACTCTTACAAGGAGTATTGGTACAATTCTGTCTTTCTTATTTATTTCAGAGAGACGGTTCGTGCTAGTTTGTATATCAATGAATTAATACCTTCTACCTCAAATAAAGTTCCAAGTCTGTTACCTAAAGGTTAACAAGGTACATCTGAATGTACTTCTGCAAGAAACTGGCATTAGCACATAGGCATGTTTTCATTTCCACACCGCGAGGGGTAATCAAAAACAGCACAAAAGAAATGTGGTTACTGTGTATTTGTGGTATGAGATGTTTTAGGCTTTTGAGCAAAAGGCATTGCTTCACGTACAGTGCCAACAAGCTTTGTGGTGCATCTTATTTCAATATCAGTCTTCATGCTAAGGTAGCAGAAAGGTAATCAAAAGTCTTTGCTGAGTAGAGCTGTTATAAGTGGTGGATATTCTTTTTTTTCTGACGGCTTTTAAATGGGAGATAAAACCATTTTAGATATGGGATGAGGTTCAGTGCATGGAAAACCATGGATTGCGCTCTGGAAGTCTGTCATACTGCCTTCTAGGACTTGCTGTAAGGTGTTTGGCCGAGGTCACAAGTTCAACCACTTGCTTATGATGCTACTACTTGTCAGTCTGTCGTCTACACTCTAGCAATACTTCAGAAAACATCTACTAGCTAGACAGAAAAGCCAAATATTTCAAGCCTATTACTCTATTCCAAGCTTTACTTCTTTCACCTAGAAGAAAAGCCATTTTTTCCCCCAGGATTTGGAAAGTACATACTTTCAAGTCCAAACGAATATTTTCTGAATTAAAATATTTGTAGAGGCTTCAGTTTAGTCTCCTGCCAGCTGCAAGAGAGCCCTGCAGGCTCATCTCAAATGAGCCAGAAAAACAGAGCTTCCTATTAGCCAGAAGTTTACAAATTTGGCCTTTGTGGAGGGTGGTACTTTTAGGAGAGCAATCAGAGTGTCTGGACTTAGTAGCTGTTGTACTTTTCCTGAGACAAGTCTACTCCACCAGACTTCCTTTAGGTCAGGATGAGAACCAGTGCATTTGCAGCATTAGTGAAATACATGATTTCCCTTCTCAGCAGTTCAGAAGTTCAGCAATGTTTAGAAGTATTTCACATTTGTTTTTATCAAAGTTTTACAGGAGTGATTCTTTCATATGCATAAATGGAGGCTGTACTTACCTGCCCCCTCTTTCAATAAAAGTTCCCCTTACAGCTTAGAAAATTTACCCATAAACTGGCCATGTTTAGTTGGGAAATATTTCTTTTAATTCAACACTAGCAATGAAAAGTAAATTTGGATTTTGAACATAGACAATGTGAAGTGCTGAGTTAGCTTTGGAAATCCCAGTCATTTTTATGGGCTACTTTTGACATTGCTAGTTTTATTACAATGGCTGTAAATATTATTTAGTTACTTGTGACTGTTGTTCACATATAGCTTGCAAAGGACTTTCTTATTTGTGCTTCCTGCCATTTTTTCACTCTGTATAAATTCCAGAAATGCAAGAGATGCTACCATCATAGAAAGGAGAAAGTACTTCTTCATCTAGAGCAAGTTGGGACAGCGTTAATGGTTTGAAAATAGCTACGAATCCTTGTTTCAAAAAAAGGATTCTTCAGCTACAAATCAAAACTGGAGTTCTCCTTCTGGCCTCTAAGGAATTCTTATTCCTGTGCATTGGGAAGAGAGAATATGGCTACTGCTGCCTGTTCCTTTTCTTGGGACTGTGTTCCTACACTTACGGGGAAGGAGGCTCAGCAGAGCCTGCAAGCCTGTTCAGTGCCAGTCACAATGTGAGGTGTGAGTGGCAAATCATGTGTTGAAGGTTGTCTCCTGCAGCAGCTTTGCTTTTGGACAGATGTTGTGAGTGAATGTGGGCATTTAGGTTTCAGCAGGACGAGACAATAAGGATAAGTCAGGCTGTGAATTTTTTATAGTCCTCCCAGTGTGGGTGGAAGGGAAACAAAGCCCAAAGTTCAAGCTCATTTTTTTCCATTTTAAGATGTATTGTTAGAATTTGAATGGACAAAACTAATTCAGTAAGAGGTTGTTCAAAAAGCAATATACTTTCCATATTAAAATGAGAGACCAATAAGGCATCTTTTAGAGAGGACTGATTATTTATTGATTACTCAGCTTAGTGACTGCTCAAATTAGCACTTGCTTGTTCTTCTGTTGTTGCATTTCACAAGATACTGTAGTTTGTTTTCCCTCTGGCAAACTGCTAAAGTACAAGCCATTTTTGGCTTGAGAAACCAATGAAACAGTCATCAAATCTGAGTTCATGAGAAGGTAAGCTACTTACTGGCACACGTTGCAAATTATGTTTGCCTTCTCAATCCCGATTTTGAATGCCGTGGATTTATTTAATATGCACGTTTGGAAGGATTTCACTTAGTGTAGTATTTTTTGCATTCAAGAAGTAGATTAACTAGAAAATGAGTCATTAAACATTATTAGCATTTAATTTCTGCTAGGTAGAGACAAGCTTGAAATAACGTGGTAGTTCCCATGACAGTAAAAGTGAACCAAAGGAAGGATGGTCTGCTGGGTTGCATTTAGTATGGTGAATGGCAATCTCAACCTTCAGTAGACATTTAAGTAGCTTCCAATGGACTTTTATCCTGATCTTTTCTATATTCTTCCTTAGGAAGCCCTTTTTATACTCTGAGTCATAAGATAAATTAAATCAGCAGAACTGAATAAGTATTAACAAAACTTGTAATGATTAGGACCGATGAAATTGATTATTTCAGCTTTGGCAATTGAAGACAACAACCTAAGAATATAATCTCATTTACAGTCATTAGTTTTTTGTTCTGGATAATCTTTCATCATTAATTTCCACTCAGGCGCTTTTTTTTTTTAAAATTTCACTTCTATCTTTTTTTACATTTTGATAAAGTAGAGTTGGTAAATTTATAATCAAATGTCTCTTTTTTTTGAAAATGATATCACATTTGGAGCAGTCTTAAGGATAGTGTATTTTCTTGCCAATATGATAAATGCACGGACATGGAATTTCAATGGAAAAAAAGTTTAGTGTTTTCACTTCGTACTTCCTGTCAGTTTAAACTTCTGAATGTAATATATCAAATGTACCTTTCAGGTGTAAAGAAAAATTGCTTATGAAATAGCTGTATGTAATTCTACATACCAAAAATTTCCATATAATTTTCATAGTGATTTATTATTTAAGTATTATTGCCATGCCTGGTCTCACTCTTTCCATTCACTTGATATTGCCGAATGATAAGAACTTAGGAAACTAAATTATTATAATTGTATGTAGAGAATAGATTGCATATAAGCCACAGGATACTTTCTGACTCTAACACTATTTGGCTGAATATTATGAAATATTCATTGCTGGAGAACTCAAGAGTCAGCATCTGATTAGGAGGACTCCAGCCTGAAAATATATTAAAAGCCGCTGAGTGTTTGATTTGTTAGCACTTAACAGGTCAACGACGTTTAGGGGTCACTGCACTTCCACAGATAAAGACATCAGAGTAACCAGGGGGCTTGCATAAATTATTATTTCTACAGTAGCCCTGCTGGAGGATTAATAGGTTGGCTGTATGGGGTTTGTTTAACAGCGTTTAGGGCAGTCAGATGACTGAACTTCTTCCACTGATCATTTAGGGGGTTGTTTGGTGCTGGGTTTGCTTCTTTTTTTGGTACAAGTGTTCTCCCAAGTTACAGTGAATGAAAGGGATGTTTTGTTCTGTAAATCCTATTATGAACCTTGCCCTTTCTGCTTTCTCCTTTTGGAAACATGTTATGACATTTAATGAGCTTGAGCACTAGATGGAAGGAGATTTAGACTCCTCGTACACTTGCTACTGGGTTTGCAACAGGAATGCAGACAAAAATGGAAGTCTGATAAAGAAGTAGAGGCTTTGCCACATGTCCCGACCAGATTTCCTTGCAGCCTATGGAGTGCATACAGCTTTAGTGTTTCCTGTCTGGAAGTAGTGGCACAAATTTAAGTGTTTGTTTTATCCTAGTTGCACTCAATCACTCAGTTATGTATGTGAAGCTATGACATGGGAGTTAAACACTGGTTTATTTATTTTAAATTTAATATTTAAAAATTTCTATTTTAGATTTTTATATTTTAAATTTATTCTAATTCAGTTGTATTAGAAAATGCAAGCTGTGCATGTCTCTTTCTTTTATTTGTGGATTTTTTAAATATATTTTTTCTGTCTGTCTTTCCCAAAAGCAAATACCCTCCATTCTGAACAGCAGAAATGGCCTGGTGTTATTTGTATGAAACGCCAAATTTAAGAGGGAGACAAGCTATAAATAGGCTGGGACTGTTTACTGATATTTATGGGCTCTCAGATGCCATTTGTTACAGCAGAGCAATCGCAGCTGAAGGATACGTGCAGGATGTACAGGGTGTAGCATGATGTTGTGCCAGTTCAGCTTCTGCACGTCTGGCAGCAGAAGTGCAATGGTCTGATGCCAAAATGTTAACAAGGGCCTGTGTGTATCATTTCCACTGAAATATTTTCTGAATCATCACTGATCCATGTGGCAGGCACTGATTTCAGAATGCTTTGTTCATGCAAAATCCACTAAATCACAGTCTGAATTCCAAAGTCATACACTCCATCGTGCCTCACTGCTCTTTCATCATCTCAGCAAACGTAAATATTGCAGCATTTCTTTTTAACCAATTCCTGGATGCAGGAGGAGTCCTCCAGGCAATCATGGAGTAAGTCTTCAAATGCCTGTGCACATCCGTGATGGTGTGTGATTTGACTTCTGATATTTTGTGTGAAGTTGCTGATCTGTAAATTAACTGAACCTTTCATTAGTGGGATAAGTGGTGTTTACTCCTTTTGAACCTTAGAGCTTGGTAGGTCTTGCCTGGAGAGAGAGGCTCACTGCCTGCTGGTACACCAGGGTGCTTTTGTAGCAATTCCATTGTACTTTTGTGCAATATGAAGGCACCTTCAGGTTCAGGTATTTTCATCATTATAAAATATTCTTGTGCAACATTAAGAAATATGTTTTTACAGAAAGTAATTACCAGCCTAATACTTTGTAGGCATGTGGTACTTTGCACACACAATTATTACATATTACAGCAAAGTCCACCGCGATGTGTCCTGCAGTGGAGACGTTGCAGAAGACTGGCTGGAGGATCAGAGAGTTTTGACCACTTTTCAGTGTTTTGTTTCTTTTCAACCCAAAAAGAATGTTGTGCCAGTGGGTGAAAGTTTTGCCTCATTAGTCCTTGGCGAAATTCCACCGATGAGTTGTGGGACTGAGATATCCTTCTAGGAAACATTATCCTGAGCGTTAAGCCAAATATTCACACTGCCATTCCTCTTAGGATGTTGTGTGTCCCGTCCCTCCCGCTCTCGCTCTCATATTCACATGGAAGAAAAGTATGTTGTCAACTGTCACTTGTTTCCTGAAGTATATTTTGCCCAGTTTATTTTTTGCAAGCATGCTCCCCATAGTCTGGTGCTGCTGCAGTGACAAGGTATTAGCTCAGAGATGATGAACTGCAGGGCGGCTCTTTGGCAGCTGTTGCCGGTTCTGAACTCTAATGCATTTTCTGGTTGCGGCATCCTTTGATGCTTCATGAGTCCTATCCTTCCTGAACTGACAGATACAGGGAATAAATTGTTACATTTTAATTAGAGATAAGAGCACTGCTCGAGTCCTTTTGGACAATAGCCATGACACACTTTAATGAAAGTGCTACAAGTTTCACTTAGCGGTCTCCTCAAATCAGTACAAGCACTTGCTCTTCTACACATGAAAAATGTAAGCCTTGCAGCTCAATTGCTATTACTCCAACCTACAAAGTCTAAAAAATGAAAATTTATTATTCTTATGTAGAAGAGTGCTCAAATATCTGAGTTATTTTCGACTATTTTTGATTTGATTTAGATTGGTTTTAAAATTTTGCAGATTAATGACATGAGTGTCCTCTTCAGGAGGGAAGAGACGTTACTTGTAATTTATCCGTGATTGTCTCACAGCCAAAGAAATAATTAGGATTCAGCCTTTTATCAAGAATAGATAGCACTTCTGCATTCTTCTACCCCTGTTTTGTCTCATTTCTCCTGGGAGGAAACAGGTGATGATATAGTCTTTATGGTGTCTTTCCAAGTTTTTACCTCAATTCTAAACACATGTACTGGCATTTTCTCTGCATGTTCTCAGTGGTCATCCCATTTCCATGGCAAGGTTTACTTTCCCTCTTAGCTCCTTGTGTTCCAATGAACCCCTCTCCATTTTGCCAAGTCTTCCTCTTCATTTTTACTCTTGAAGTCTTTGCCCCACAGTCTACAAACACTTTATTTTAAAAAATAAAAAACAATAAAACACACTGCTCGTGATCTGTTCACAATAAGGACTTGGATTGCTACTTCTTTTGAATATAACTTCTGCTCTATGATTATTTATAAATTAAATTATTATTTATAAATTATATATAATTTCAATTGCATGTGTTTTTTGTTTTAATGCTTTACAAAATCATCTTAAATACAAAAAAGGCCTTAAGTACCTTAGGCTAATGCTACACATAGGTTTTAATGAAATTAAAATTTCTGTGTTGGTTTATTTCAAAAGTATGAAGCAAGGAGTATAATACCTTTGCTAAACAATGCAGTTTCTATCTTCTTATCTGGTTGAGTTGTACAGGTAATAATGAGAGATGATCACACCCATTTTGAGTTATATAATGTTTCTCTTGACTTCCAATGTTTGCTTTAAGTGGTTATTCCAGTATGGTTATGTTCACCTCGCTGCACCATGGTGCTTCTTCACGGGGCTGAATTTCAGCTGAGGTGTAAAATAGTTCAGAAGAAATAGCATGTCCAAATTCCCTTTTGTTTCTGCTTTTTCTTTTTACTTACTAGCAAAACAGTGCTCAAAACTTCAAAGAAGTTTGGTTGCATTTTAACTGTTGTATTTTTAAATACCTCTGATGGTTCTGTGTGAATGCTGATCTTTTGTTAACTTAAACAGAATGTTTATTTTGATAACATGATATCACTGATGTCTTATGAATGCTGTAATAGACTGTACACAAATCCTATTTTAATTAGTTTATAGTATATAAATATATGATGTATATAACTTTATGTCAGTTGCTGCACAATGAATTACCATGTTTGCCTTGATAAGGGCAATGTTGTCACTTTAGAGGTGGCTCCATGAGATCAGGAGTCCTTGGCTATCACTAGAGAGTACCTGGATGGAAAAAGCCCGTAAATAACAAAGGGGTGAACTTAGTTTCTCAAGAGCTGGCTTTGAGCTGATTTCTTCCCAGGATGAGATGGCTCCCATAGCCCTCTGGGCCAGTTGCTGGCATTGCTCTTTCCTCTGACCAGCAACTCACCTTTTCAGGCTGAGGAATGGCAGCACATCTCTGATTCTTTAACTGGTTTTCTCATTTATATTTACAAGATGTCCTCCATCCTGTATATGTTTATCCTATATGCATCATATATTTCATATATAAATTTCAGAGCGTGCATTAAACCATTGGTCATCACTTCTGTACTTGGCCAAAAGCTTACATGGTCTCCATAATCTACATTCTTGCCATATGAAACCACAGAAAGGGCTTATACACCTTTTAAGTGTTTTAAACCAAGAAAACACCAGAAATAGTTCACTGTTTTTACTTCAGTTTGCTTTAGAAAAGAGGAACAACTCCATTATAATTTAATTATATCTTGGAGTTTTAAGTACATGCTACAAACTTTAAGTACAGATCATGATTTTTTCTAAGGGAATTAAAAATCAGCATTGGAACAAGTTTCTCATGCATAAATCTTTACAGGACTGAAGTCTAAAAAAATATACAAATGATGACAGTGATGAATGCTTTTGAAATTGCAGACAAGTTATGAAACTGCAGGTCTGCATGATTAAAATTCATTGCTGATTGAAATTAATGATAGTTTTATTATCTGTAGTGAAAGCCTGCGGTTTATTTATTTAGATGGTGATAAACTTTTGGATGTAAATGGGTTAATAGAAAATCCCATTTCCATGCTTTCTTGGAGTAGCTGCAGTCATTGTCAGAGAATTGTTGAAAGGAGGGCAAATAAAATTACTTATAAGGCTTTAAATATTTGTATTTTGCAGGGCTGAAGTCGGGGAACTGAGCCATAGTATTGGTATTCATTTTGGTGACTTTTGGATCATATGTTCTTCTCTCAGAATTTGTTTCCCTTGAAAACATATATAAGTTGTTCTGTTAGTATGCTAAAAATATTTACTGTACCATTTACAGTCTTAGTGATACTGCAAAAATATTCTTCACACAATAAAAATGAATGTAACAGCTAAAAAAAAAGGAACATTCAGGGTGGTAGTCAATGTGATTTAATTGGAAATGACTGAATCAGACAAATGTATTTTGAGAGGAAAAGAGTGTTTTGATAAATGATATTTTCAGCCTTTCACAAAACATACTAGAACACTTACCTTAAATATAAATATGGCATAGTTCTAAATAAGAACCTGAAATGGCTTCAAGGGTGGCTGCAAATTGGTAGAAAGTATTAAAAGGTTGGAGTACCTACCAGAAGTGGCTTTGCCAGCTTCTTGCACCAGATTAAAATCCATTACTGATTTGCAGAAAGGCCATTTTAACCATAGCAGTAGGTTTTAGGATCATGTTATATATAATGCAGAACATTTGTGAGTTAGTTGTAATATTTATAAGAAATTCTTAGTTATGGAAGAAATAGACCTGTTTAATGTTATAGGTTTTTTGGAAGAATTTACTTGGGGAAACAAAATTACTTACAGATGTCAACCTATAAGATTCCCATGCATGTAGTTCTTTATATGGCTTTCTTTTACAGAAGACTTTTTAAAATGTGTGGTATTTCAGATGGATTCTCTGCTGCCTGGAAATGAGGCTGGCAAACTTGGGATATCTCAATATTTTAGCCTTTTCAGAGAAAGGAAAAAGTAAATTAAGATTACTTAACAAAGAAGCTGTTCTGACAATAATTCTACCTTTCCCCTTTGATTTACATTTGATTTACACTTACTATTTTTCTGTCTTCCGTGCACCTATTTGGAGTCTGGTTAAAAGGTCTGTGACAGATGGGTTTATCCCACTCACTTGCTTTTGGAACCTGTTTAGAGTTAGCAGGTTTTGTATGAACACAAGCAAAAATCTGATAAAGTTGGTACCTGTTGCATCTTTAGCATTGACTTCAGTTCTTTGTTAGTTTGTTAAACTTCACTTTATATCAGTTTATTACAGAGACTGATATTTTAATGAATTATCCTAGAAAAGAAACATTGGGATCGTCTAGAAATGATCTAGAGAACTGGAGAACTGTCTGCTTGGTCTGACTAAAAAGTATAATTTTATGGGAAGATCTTCAAAATGTGGTAGACAAAAGTCTGGAGGCTGCAACCTCATGAAAAGCCCAGTTTCCTCGTGATATCAATTTGCTAGGTTTGGCATCTAGCACTGATCAGATCCTTCTTCAGTCCTTCATGGATTTGGGTTTAGCCAGTACTTGTCTTTTGACGTGAAGGGTGAGATGAGAAGGAGATTTCAAATGCTTTCCCATGGCAAAGCCTCCTGAGAGCTAAAGAAAGAAGACAAAGTTCTGTCTCTGCTATTCATCTCCATCTCCCAGTGCATGGCTTCTTCCCTCCAGTTTCAATTTTTGGTCGTGGTTGCCCAGAATAACACCAGATTTGAGGTCATATTTCTCCACAAATGATGGGATTTCCTGACTTTCTTAATGTTTGGATTTATTTTCAGACATTTGACTCAGCAGTGGTGTGGCATTGGTTTAATTAGGGACAGTTTTGCTGCTGCCCACAAGATGCTGTAAAAGCAATAGCGAAGCTTGAAGATGTGTCTTAACTTCATAGAAAAAAATGCTGGCAAACTATGTGCTAAAGCTGATGGTAATGTGCAGCTTTAGTTATAATCATGCTTGTTTACCAAAGCATTACTTTACCAAAAGGGAAAGTAATAAAAATATTTTAAAGCAATTATTTAAATTGTACTGGTGATGTCTGAGAGCTGAATCTACAAAATTTCACCAGGGTTTTTGTTCTTAACTCACATAAATATTTCTAAAAAAACTCTTTTAAGCTGCTGGTAGCCCATGTTTTTTATCAGCTGTCTACTTTTTTATTATTGTGGAGACTCTGAATTGCTGAGCATCTAATTTTGAGTTAATGTAAACAAATGCTTGGGAAAGTCAAGCTAAATGTTGCTGTGCTGTGTGAAGAGTTTTGTGCTCGGGATTATCTCCTTTATGCGGGATGGAATTTTTTTCAGTATGACCCTTATTTTAGAATAGTAATGGCTTTAAAAGCCAGTTTTCATTGGTATACTAGAATGCTTGCTCAGGAAGACTATAAGATGTAGGAGAGATGAGTTTGAGTCTCCTGTGAATCCCAAGGGTTTACTGAAAGTAAGTTTAACACTTCTTGAGCAAGTGTTCCATTTGCAAAGGCCTTATTTAAGAGAGCTAGCTATACGTTTTAAGTAGGAAAGTATAAAACCATTTAAAAAAAAAGCTCTGTGTTCTAGTCTACAAACTCTCAAGTGGAGCTGTGCTTTTGTTCTTAATATAAATGGTATGAGGTTAGTCTTTTTGCTAATAGTTCCTCATGTAATATGTATTTCGGACCTAAATTCCAGTAAATATGTAATTAATAGGATCATTTTCCTAATATTACTTGATACTAATTGCTGAATTCTGTCTGATAATTGGGTAAATCAAGTGGCATGATTTTAGACTAGTTCTTTCCATTATTTCATCTAAGTTTCACAGGTAGTTTTACCACATTTTCTGAAGTAAGGATTTTTCTAGGATGTTTAACAATCCAACAAATCAATTTCACTGTCTTATACAATGACCTCATTGTTTTCAGTTATTTTAAGATTGGGAAGATTAGCTACTCTGTTTTGGAAACTTAAACTGTTGTTAAAAATAAGTGATGTAATAATAATATATTACATTAATATAAATAGATCTAAATAATGTTTGAGAAAATAAAAAAGTATTTCTTACTATTTTATTTTATTTACCAATTCTTACATTGAGGTCATGGGGATTTTGTTTTGTTTCTAAATTCTCAGTGCCCTTACTGTAGTTGTGGTAGTGAACTGTTGGATGTATCCCAAATGTGAGTTCTGAAGGAGGCAATGTAATTGTCTTGAAGCATTCCTAACTGAATTATCACATTTAATGTTCAGTAGCCAAATGGAATTACCTGCTGCTGCCACCCTTGATTTACAAGGAATATAAAATCCATGTAACAGTTATTTTTTGGTAAGACAGAATGGTAATTTTTTCAAACCTGTTCAGCTGCTGTACATTTAATGAATAGTATTTTAATGTCAGATGCTCAGAGGAATTGTTAAGGTTGTGACATGTTAATATTCTGGCCCTCTGAATTCAAATACTTTTTCTGATATTGATTCCTCAGATGAGATTTGAAGCTGTGCCTGGATGTTCGGCACAATGTATGAGCTAGAAAAATGGTTTGGGTTTTTGGGATTCTCTTTTTGATTTTCATGCATATCTGTCACCATAATATTGTTCTATGATGGGATCACTGGCTGGCCAGGAATGCAAGTGATGAGAACCTGGTGTGGTCCCTATTGAAAATTTAGGTTGAGCAGCAGATTTATGGAAGGCTTAAGAGCTGTTGGGTGTGACCTGCACTTTGCATGATGGTTTTTTGCCAGGTTTTTATTTCTGAAGTCTAGTCTGACCCCAGAGGAGTTATGACATCAGCAGTGTGAACTGCATTTTCCTACGGGAAATCTAGCTTTCACATCCTTCTCCAGGTTTTTCCCTGTCGGAGCCAGATGCTCTCTGCTGTGTAGGACCTGCCCAGCTCTTCTGCAACACTCTCTTGTTTCTGGCTGGTGCTTAGGTACTGGCATGGCTTGTTAGATCTAACAGCTTAAATAAACAATATTTTACTCCTCTACAGAGTGCTGGATGGGATAAATCCCCTTCTGTGGATGCTTTGTCTTTCACGGTGAAATACCAGCACTGTTGCCATATCGATACAGGAAGATTTTGAATAAGAGAGTCCAAAATATGGGGGCCAGTGGTGAGCTTAGAAAGGAATATACTTTTAGAGGTTAGAAAGAAATTCTAGGCCCACAATAGGCAATTGTTGACTTAATTACATCCGGAATACTACTGTAAATTAATTCATATTTACTTCCTATGTCCACTTTACTCAGGAAGTTTGTGGATTTTTTTCCTGACTACCTCTTAAAATTGGAGGTTGTGTATGAAAGCTCTGAAATCTGTTTTCCGAATATAGGCTGATTAAAACCAGCAGCACAAAATTAATCACTTCCCACAGTGCTGAAACAAAAGCTTCAAGAATTTGCACCTGCATTTGAAACCATACAATAATTGTCACTAACTTCTTTGTGAACTTAATTTCTCGAGCATCTGCAGTAAAATGTACAAAATCTTTTTGTAGCCACAAAGATTCTGCTTTAAAATAATAATAATAATAATAATAATAATAATAATAATAATAATAAAAAAGAGTATGTAATTTAGCAACAGAAAAGGGGGAAAAAGGCTAATTTCTGTTTATCTTAAAGCTTGCTTTATGGAGGGGAAAAAAACATGATTGGATTCATTTCAGACATGACAGATTACAGGGGTATTCAAACAAAACAGCTTGAGATTTATGTGTATGGTACATAATTAAACATATCAGGTTTGTTTGTGTTAGAGCAGTACTTTATGCCATACCTGTTGCTTGGTGGTTCTTAAATGAGGTTTACTGTGGAGAGGGGCTTTTCATTTGTTTACTGTGTTAATTAATCATCGTGAAGCAAGAGTGATGATTTTGTACAGTTCCATTATCCATCCTGTGACGTAGAGCAGCACTGATCATATTACAGTTCACAAGCAAATCATCAGTAAATGCTTTTGGAGTCTTGGCTGAATTTGTGCTTCCCTGCACACTTTACTTGCAGCTCTCAGTTCCTATTGATTTCCAGCTGCCTGTGTGGTTTAGCTAACTCAATAGAACCAGAACTGCTTTGATACAAATGGTCATTTGCTTTCAGCTTTTTTGCTATTGGGAAAAAGAAATTTCTGAATAAAGTCTTGAAGGATACCTTTTCTCATAGCCACTGAGGGGTTTATGGGGAATAAAAAAAAAAGTGCTTAAAGTTAATTAGGAGTAATTAATTTAAGATACAATAAAATGTTGTTAGTTTGGCTGATGGAGAGGAGTCTTCAGCTTCCTAAGAGGAGTCTTCAGCTTCCTTTTTTTCTAGTCTTCTGAATCTATTACATGACATATGAGATGACTGAAAAAAGAAAATACAGTTTTCTGATAGATGTGATGCAGTGCTATCGTATCACCCTTTAAGTATAGCTGTTGAATTTCAGTCCTCAAGGTTTTCTAGAATTTTGGTCAGATAATACTCTTCCAGAAAAAACTTCCATACAAAACTAATTTTTAATCTCCTTTAAAATAATATTTTTGTTTTAAGAAAGGATGCCACATTTGAAATACATTCTCCTTCATAAAGTTGAATTTCATACAATCCAGTATGAAATAATCCTTGTAGTATCGTGTTTTTGAGGACAGTGTTTATTTCATTAAAGGAGCTTTGTTCCTGACTGTTGTGGGTTAATCCCAGCAGGCACTGAGCCACTTGTTCATTCCTCACAGAGGGATGGGGGAGAGATTTGGAAGGGTAAAAGTGAGAAAACTTGTGGGTTGAGACAAAGGCAGCTCAATAAGTAAAGCAGAGAGTGTGTGGGCAAGTGAAGCCATACAAGGCATCAATTCCACCCTTCCCATGGTTGGGCAGGTGTTCGGCCATTCCCAGGAGAGCAGGGCTCCATCACATGTCGCAAGGACTTGGGAAGACAAGCAGCAAGCATCTCTCCCCCTGTCACTGTGTCCTCCTGCTCCCCCTGGCTTTCTGTGCTGAGCACAATGCCATATGGCCTGGGATATCCCTGGGGTCAGGTGGGGTCACCTGAACCCTTCCAAGACCTTGTGCACCCCCAGCCCACTGGCTGGTGGGGCAGGGGAGGAGCAGAAAGTGCCTTGGTGTTGTGTAAGTGCAGCTCAGCTGGAATGTCCCTGTGTTATTTATCAGCACTTTTGGTCACAGATCCAAAACACAGTCCCTTACTGGCTGGAGTGAGGAAAATGAGCTCTGTCCCAGCCAAAACCACTGACCAAGAAAAGGGCATTACAGAAAGCAAATTCCCAAGGCTGATCTGTTCATATTTAAACTCCTAAATTGAATTAATGTAATCATCATTATCATTATTACTTTAAGTTTGGCGGTTTGCATTGCCCTCAGTTGGGAACTGAAGCCTTTTTGTAAACCAAGAAACTTGAAAATTTGAATTTGATTTGAGTTTTTGGCTTCCTACTTTCTACTGTGCTTTAACAAAGTTTTCTGTTCTAGAATCTGGATAAATTAAGTTGAAATGGATCTAGATACTTTAACAACAACCATAACCATGATGCCATCTTGTTTTCTAACAGGTGGCTGTTTGTAGGTAAATTCTGAAATTAGCAGTGTTTTTGAAATTATACATAGGAAATAGGATGCTTCTTTCCTCCAAAATTTGTGTATTTTCTCTCCCTCATCTTCCAGCTTTCTCATGAAATTTTCAGAGGGGATTGTACAACTATCACAGAATCACTGTTGATCTTTAAGATCACCAGTCCTTTCCACTTAGGTTATTACTGCTGTTTTTCTTTGAAAATGTGCTCCATACCACACTTTCTTATAAAATCTGCCTTGGTCCACATCTAATGGCATCAATTTTCTTTTTCCCCCCTGGTATTCTATTAAAAAATTCTATGATTATTTGCTGCTGTTCTATTTCAAATAAATTCATTTGTGGGGTTAACATAAACAGATGACTGCCATTAAAAAAAAAATAGTGCTGACTCACATTAATTGGAGTTTCATGCAGAGGTGATAATTCTGTATATGAAAAAAACAGGCTTCCCTAAAATTAGTCAGCTTCAATTTCCAGAGCTGAAAGCTTAGGGTTTGATTAATTATTTTGGAGGGGTTTTTTTTTTGAATTCTATTTCAGGACTGGTTTTATTAATGCATTCTTCAAACCGAGACATAAAACTTCATCGCCTTCTCGATCGCTGCAGTAAGTGTTGAGATCTGAGGGGAGCAGCTGGAGCAGCTGCGTTCCCCCTCGGATCTGGAAGCTGAAAAACTTTCATCTCTGTTGCTGTCTCAGCTGCCGGTCTCGGGCTGTGGCCTTCCCATAACTCAAACCAATTTCAAAGCAGTGTAAGTAACCTCATTGGAATGCTTTTGGAAAACCGCAGGAAGATTGGTTTGTGGGGAGGGTTGTTGTTTTTTTTTTTTCCATATTATTAATTTTTAAGTAGTGTTGTCTGTTTGAAACAAATGCTTCCATTTTAAGGTAATCTGTGCACAATGCCTGTTGTGAACTGGCAGACCCATCCTACAGCCAGGTTAGGAATTTTGGTGCTCTTATTTAAATGAAGAAGAAAGGGCAGTGATTCCAGCAGGGCAGATGGCGTGTAAAGACTGAGCTTAAGAGGTTTGTTTAAATCTTTTTGGTAGTTGCATATAAGGGTATGACCTTCGAGTCAGGTTGCACAAAGAATTGTATTTCAGAAACAGTTTTGCCATAAAGAGAAGAAAACCTTCCTTAAAGACATGCAAACATTTGGAAGTTGCATTGACAGGATGGGCAGAAAAGCATTAACAAAAGTAAAGCAGTGGGAGGAGAGAGCTTTTTGAGACCTCATGGTAAGACCATGTGCTTTACTTGCTTCTTCATGTTTCTGACCTCACAGGGAACCTCAGACTTTTTAACCTTTCTTGACTGACTCCAGTGAAGTGTAAAATAGTAGAAGTACCAGACTTTTCAGGAAGGGACAAATTCCTGCTGCTGACCTTCATCAAAACAGAGAAGAGCATCTGTCTTTTGTTCCGAATCCTAAATCTGTGGTTGCCAAGCTGATGAAATACAGGAGAAAGCCTCTCTCTCCCCTGCAGTGCAGTGACAAAGTGGCTTAAACTCTTGCAAATAGGAATCTGTCAATGGGGTAGTGGCTGAGTGGGAACTAATCAGGATGCTAAGCCAGTAGCAAAAAGTTGTTGAAACTTATCAAACTTTAATAGGTCAAAAGAAATGATCAGACAAGGTGCTGCCTTTCTGAATACATTTGCAAAGTAAACACTGGGAACCCCAGAAACAGCATTAGTATTGATAGAGGAACTAGTGATAGTTTAATTATATAACTCTGAAAGTTATATATTAACCTTATATATAATAAATGCATAATTGTTTATGTATATACGGGTATATTTATATATTATTATATAATGGTATATCAAATGTTGTAGGATTTTATTTTACCTAATTATTTACAGCATTTTATCTCAAGATAGGATGAGTCTGTTTGAAAAGATCTGTGTGAACTAGCTCTGTCTTTTCAGTGTAGACAATGAGCATGTTTCTCTGTCTCACAAAGGACAGTAGGAGCCACTCTGGCTTCATTGAGCCCTTCTGTTTTCAAAATAAATTGTGTTCTAGCCTAGCCCTGAGCTTCCCCCTGCTTGGCTCAGAGCACTGCTTTGTGCTGGGATGATCGGGGCGTGCTGTAGGAAACATTAGCTGGGTACCAGGAGGTTTGCAGGGTACAGACCCCACGTTCTCCATGCAGGTTCAGCCAGTATTGCTCCAGTCACTGCCTCTCCTCCCATCACTGCAGCTGCATCTCGTTGCTGGTGGCTTCTTTCAGATGCATAAAACGTCTCTGAGCACACAGCAAAAGCATTCTTGAGTGACAGACTGTCACTGCTGACTTTCACTTTCTGGCCATTGACCCAATTAGTAGTCTGCTGGTGGATTTCAAATTAAGTGGTATTTCACAGCACTAGTGCAGCGCTGGTAATCGCTCTCTTAGGCCAGCAGGGAAAGGCATCATCCTCTTTATTTCTGGTGTCAGGGGAACTTTTGGAGCTCATGGATGATGATTTTGTGTCTCTCCCATTTATGACTGGTAACAGAATGATTTATCTCTGGGCATATCATATTTCCATTCAGCAAAGGGCCAATAAAGGAAAAGTATATGTTGGGAACGTAGAAAAACGTATGGATTGAAGCACTGGGTTTCATTACTATTCCTTGCACCTTCTAAATGATTTGACCTTTATCCATAAAGCGATGGCTGTGGTCAACAAAGGCTAGTATTGATTTACAGCACAGCTAACCTGTCAATTCTAAGCTCAGCCTTTGACCTTTTGTTTTGTTGCTGGAAAAATTATGGCACATGCTTGAGTCCTACTGCTTAATAGTTTTTTGGTTTTTTTTCGATATGCAAAATGCCAAAAGACTAATTCTAAGTAAATCAGCTGCTTTAATAATCTAAGTGTCAGGAGAAAGCAAATTGTCCATAATTAAGTTCAGAAAACCCAACTGCCAAAAGTGTTTCTCAGAATTGAACAATGAGTTTTTTCAGGAGACAGTAAATGTGCATGTTTCACAATGGGTAGCTGCCTTCTGTTGCCACATGCATTTTTCTTCCTTCTTACTCGTCTTTTATCTCACATCTGTACCAAATGGGGGGAAAAAAAATAGAAGGTAGACAACATCCTGATTGCTGCATTTTTCATGTTTTAAGCATCTCCCTTTTTAATCTTGCTCACAAACAGAACACCACTCAGAGGATCTGTTTCCTCCCCATTTCTTTTTCACAGGTAATGTTTGCCCTCTTCTCTAGAGCTAGGTAGACCACTTCACAGCAGCTTTAACCTCCAGCACATGAAAGATACCTTTTTTTTTTTTTTTTTNCTCACAAAAGAAAAAAAAAAAGGCAGTTTTATACATTGGAAACCAGTTATTTATTTCTAGAAAGTAGATTACAGTATTATAATTGCAATTGTATGGAAATGTAGCATTATGCATGTAATAATCATCAGTTCTCAAAGATTAGTATCTTCTAGTTTATGAGTTTTTTTCTAACATTCCACATTTAGGAGTGAAAAAATACTTTCATTATAATGTGGACAAAATTTCCGTCATTGCTATACATCATGTAGAGCAAAATTTAACTTTTATGTTTTGAAGGGAAGAATGTAATTGGATTTTAGAGAAGACAAAAACTTTAACTGTCAGAGTTCTGACCTAGATCATAGTTTCTTCTTCTGAAACAATAGAAAACAGAACTGTCCCATATTCCTGCCAGACACCCCCCAGAGTTTGCATGTGGCTCAACAGAAGTAAAAGGATTGACTGTGAGGAAAAGCTCACCAAGTTTGTTTTGTTCCAGTGGCTTTTTTTTGCATAGTTTACATGAAGAAACCAGTGTTCTCGTTTCCTTTAAGCTGTATGGCAATTCTTGTTATAAAGCACAGGTAACTCTCCTAGTACCTTCAGGAATACCCTATTTATTGAAAATGTTATTAATGCAGTGTTCTGAAACCCCTTTATCCCCACCTCAGATTGCCCATCCATAGATTCATCAATGGATGAATCCTCGCAGCTTCATTTTTTACCTAAGACTCAGTGTAGGTCTGTGAGATGGGGGATTAGATATGCTTGCAGGAACACACAGCTGTATCAAAGAGTTTGTCAGTACTAACCTTCTTTCAATGATCATTCCTTTTGAATTCCAAATTCAAATGGATGCTTGGATCTTGTTTCCATGACTACAATTGCAGGTTTCTGAGATTGGTAAATTTGATGCCTGCTTATGTCACCAATTCATGTACTAGAAATATGTAGATAGGTGTAAATTAATATAAGTTAATTTACTCCTTTATGCAAAGACTGGAACAGACTATCATGACAACCCAGTATATAACCAGCAGGCACAGTGCTAGAAGACAGTGTGAGAGTATGTAGCTCTGTGCAGTATTAATATACTGAAGGAGTCATATCTAGCCTTGGCTGATTTGGTTAGGCAGGCAAACTCCCTCGTCCTACTCACCCCAGGGAAAACAGATGCCAGTGCAGAGGAAGAGCTTTAATAATAGCAGTAGATTTGCCATCTGTCACCTTGCTGGACAAATAATCAAGGATTAAAGATTTAACGCCTGAGAGGGATTTTTTTTTTTTTTTTAAATTTCTGTTCTGGATTTTGTATGTAAATCCCCTTGAACACTGTAGTGGAGTTTATTGTGCTTACATCTTCCTATGGAGACCAACATTCAAGAGAGTTCTCAAATCTCACCTTTAGTAAGGAGCTTTGGAACACGTCTAATTAACAAGGAGTGCATCATGGTAGAGATCTTGTCTGACTCCTTTGCAACTAGATTTGGCCCCTTTTCATTATTTCCCTGGAAGGAAAAGAAGGAAATTGAGTGTTCATTACTATGGGTTGCTGCAGACCATAAGATCTGAAAGCACTGACATCAAGGAGTCTGTTACTCATTGGAGCTAAGTGCAAAGATACACCTGTTACACCTGTGAGTGCAAACAAACACCTCTTCCTGCTCTAGTTTTGAATGACCTCCTTGTGTGGTAAATTTTAGAAGTTTCAACTTGCTGAAAGGTTAGACAATACAATTTGAATGTGGGTATTAAAGATGGTTCTTATTTAGGGATGGGCACTTGCTCTGCTTTCATTTATTAGCACTGCAAGGAACAGTTACTGTAGTTTAGTTATTTCAGTTGCTAAAGAGAGAAGGAAAACGGGAAGAAACTTGGTGCAGTGTGTGCTGTACGTGAGACCATGCAGAGTACAGACAATGTCAGGTAGAAGTAGATGGGTAAAGAACAAACAGCCAAGGAGAATATAAGGTAATAATGAAAGAAGTAAATGGTACGTGACGATGTCAGCCCATCAGCAGCCCAGCAGTTTTTGAGTTCTGTGTAATGAAAGTGCCTTGTGACTTTGAGCATATTGTGGGAAGCATTAGTTTTACAGGGATGCTGTTTAGAAATCACAGAGTTAAGTTGTCTGTGGGGAAAAATAGAGTAGAGGAACTATTCATTAAACAGATGACAGATGGAGGGATAAGATGTTAAGGGGCCTCAAAACTTATCATAGAGAATAACACTTGAGCTGTTGTCGTAATAAAACTGCAAAATGACACATGCACGCTTCAATTTCAGTGACTAAACTCAAGAGGGGATAAAGAAAGGGAGAGTCTATATTATCTGACTCCAGTTGTGGAAAAGGTTGTAGGACAGGTTTCAGTCTCAAAGACTGATGAGGTTGAAATTGTCATTTCATATCTTCAGTCTCAGTTAAGGAGTAGATTGTTTTTTTGTGCCAGAACCATGATGATATGTCCTTGGCATATGATGATAATGATGATATGCCATCTGACAACGTTTATTTAATTAACTAAATTAGTGTGAAAACCTCAGGATCAATTTTGCTATCATGTTCCATGTGTTTATAACATGAAAGCCTCCAAGTCATCTCTATAACTTTCTCGCTTATTTTGGAGACATTTAGCATGGGGAAGATGTCACAGAAGTGTAAGAAAGTTGCATGTGTATAGAGCAGGAGAGCAGGAATGCAGTCCTAACTGCAATAAAACACATCGGTTAGCAATGCTTGCAATTTTGACATTATGCTTTTCCCAGGAGAGACAGGGCTGGAAAATCCTTGCATTTGCTTTGGGGGCCCTGGGGAGAACAGAGTTTCTTGTGTAGCTTACAGCCTTCTCATAAGCCTGACCCTTCAGTCAATGACTGTTCTCACTCAACCAGGAGCTTAGACACATGATAGAATGCATTTTGTTTTCCTTGTTTATTAATTTTCCTCTTTGGCTCTGGAATATCAAAATATCTTCAGAGAGAGGCATTGAGTACTAAGTGTGATGGGACCAAACCCACACTTTCTTCAAACCTAGGTGGTACCCTGTAATCTACTACTTATGCCGAAAAGGATTGTCACATGCAGAGTAAAGGGTTTGCAAATAAGGTGGGAAGGAACTGCAAAAAGGGTTTTACTTTTCCAAACAGTGTGAAATATAAACTATGCCCAATAGAATCCTGATCATGTTACCTAATCAGTTCTTTGACATTTCAGTGCTTCAACAGTTCAGTCGCTCCACTTCCTTGTCTGTGCAAAAACACCTTTCTAATAAATGAAAGTGGTTTTGCATAGTTGAAACTATTGCGTTTGCTACTGCATTGCTGAAGTGAAAATTAACAGTACACATGCAATGTTCAGTCCTCCTGCACTGTGAAATTTATTCCCTTAAAAGTTGATACCCTCACAGAGGATATCATCCCTCTTGCTCTTATGACACAGACCCTTCCTTTGCTTTCTATTTATTATTTACAGAGGGATTTACATCTTCTTAAAGCTGATGGTAAATGAAGTGAACCGATATTTTCAGTTGTGCAGTTTCATCATGAGATGAATACATTATAATTGCAGTCTCAATTTGACTTAGATGAACAGAGAATAAAAAGTAGCTATTGTACCTGTTGTTGCCTTCCCTTGATTTTATCAAATAGCTTTGAGAATATTGAGAATATCAGTTGAGAATATCAGTTCACAAGTGTGTAGCTGATTGTAAATTTCTCAGCATATTTCTACTTCCCTTAGAAAAAGCCAGGATTCTATTTATTAATAATATATATAGGTGTGTGTCTTTAAAAACTGGGATTACAGGTCTCAGCTGAGATGTTTGTTGAGAGGACAAGTGGAGTCCTCTGGAGCTAGTAGCCTCATTTTGCCTAGAATATTTTTAATTTTATTTTATTTTTTCTTAATTACTGGGCTTTAAATTTACTGTGTGCAGAAGAATTAAGGAGTGGGATTTTCAAGAGACTCAGCAGTGGCCTCATCTGTACTCAGTGAAGTTAGTGATAAAATGCTCAAAGCTGGATTTTATAGGATTAAGCCGATTTACACCATCTGTGAATCTGGCCCCCATTAACTTCAGTGGTAGCAGATTTAACCAACATTGAGAGCTTTTGAAAACCCCATCCTAATTTGGTAGTAAATACTCTGACTGTATAAACAGTAGATGTCAAAGAGGAGTTAAAAATAACAAGGCATCAATTTAGGTTTCCCCTGTCCTTTGTGATTATACCTTTTTTCTATCTTAGAGTTGTAACATATCATGTTCCTGATGATGTGTAGATTTTTTTTTAATTGTCTTGATATTCTTTAATCTTAAATAAAGTAGTTTTACTATATCCAGTCACTAACAATCTCAAATCAAGCAGGTTTACAAGGAGGTTCTGTGTGTGTAGCCAAGTACATAAAGGATAGATATTTGGGGGTTGTAATGTATGTTGGTACAGCAAAAGTTCTTTCTGACAAAACAAATATAATGGTTGGATGTTTTATTTTTATTACAGCAGTAGGTAGGATCATTGAACCACATAAAGCTATCTTGCTGTCTTTGTCTGTACATATATTTTTATACTTCTGTTTGATGTAGCTCAGGTATTTTTAGCTGTTGTCCATGTCTGTTTGTCTTTTTTGCTCTACTACAGCTGAATAAGAGAATGTATGTTACAGCAGGACTGAAATGGTCTTCTGTGTGGCATAAAAAATTGTGTGAAAGCAATTAAGCAATTAATTGCCTTTTGGAATAATCCTAATTGGTTTATCTGAGAACTAGGATAAAAAGCTAAATGCTTAATTTCATTGTACTGCTGTAGAAATATTTACTAAATTGGTAAGTAGTCAAGAACCGTAGTTACTGCCTATTTCAGCCTTCATACTCAAATAATTTGGGTTTGGGGTGATGTAAAATACATATTTTGGGTCACTTCTTCACTTGTATATATTCTCTATTAAATTCAGCAGGGAGAGGTTTCCCCACGTTTAGGCCACTGTCACCACTAAATCTTTCTATTCAAGACAGACCAGAAGCAAAAAGGGCATTTCAACTCGATAATGCAATTTCATAATGTCTTATTCCCATATCCAGGGTTAGAATTTATCTCCAGATATTTAGCATTAAGCAGGTAAAGCTGTCACCAACAGGATCGTGAAAAGTTCCATGGTCCTGCAGTTTGGATCCAGGTTGTTTGCTCCATAAGGAAGAAAGTGCGTTGCTACAGACAGCCTTCAGAAGGCACAGGGCATAAACAAAGCCTCCATCAACACTTCAATTCTCCAAGTGGTAATTGAGGTTTTAGCAACAAGACTCTGCTTGACTGTAACCAGAGTCAAATAACTAAAACTATTTTCAGCTCTTTGAACACTTACTCATTAAGGGACTTGTTAAATGAGCCCTGTGTTTGCTCAAATGAGTAGCATAGATCTTTTTGCACCTTGAGCAAATTCACTTCACTATTATTGTGCTCTGCCTCATTTTTAATCTGATTTTTTTCTGCAAAGGCTTATCAGGCATGGTAAAATTGAAAGTTCTTGAAACAGGCTTTTTTTTGGATGCTATATCACTAAGATATGAAGTCATTTTACTGCTTTAATCTAAATTCATTGTATTATTTGATAATAGAAATTTCCAAGTCACAGCTGAGGTAGAGAGAGTGCATATTTAAAAGTAATTTAAAAGTTAACTAAATTGTAGCACAAGATCCTGATACGATTTTTTGCATGTACATAGAAAAAAGGCAATCAGTGATACTGACATTTTTAAACTGATAGTTTTTCATGGGATGTAAAGCAGTAGTTTAGTTCAACACTTAAATGAAACCATATCTGTCATCTTAAGAGGATATTAGTATTACAAGTATTGAACTTGACTGAAATAGTTTTCCCCTATTCTTATTTTCTACTATTAATGCAAATTGCTTAATTCTGGTTAAAATGAAATCTAGATTCTTAAGAAAAAGAAAACCCTTGAATAACATCTGCATGATGGGGCACAGTAGAGCATTGATTGTATTGTATGACCTTAAAATAATCTGTATTCTCGTGGAGAGGATAGAATCATCCTTGTGGGCCCAGTGCTGCAGCAATGAGACTCTTGCTTTCAAGACATAAAGTGGGATCTCTCATGTTTTATGCTGTGAGTTTGACAGGATCCTTCGATTCAGGAACAGTTTATGGGTATTTCCTACATAGTCTTTTGGAAAGACGGAGCCTGAATGCTAAAAAACAAGTAATACTTTTACTCAGATCTGCTGTTTAATTATTTCCCAGTCCTTTTCTAATAAAATGTAGCCATCTCTATGAGTCTTGTTGCTTTACATTTTGAATATAAAGCAAGGTTTCAGTCCACAAGCTTTTTTTGGGCTTTGGAAGGGATCTGAAATTGAAGTTCATAGCAGAAAATGCCGTTTTGAGGTCCAGTAACTGATGTTGAACATGTCAAACTAGTAAGACTCTTCTTTGGAAAATAGCCCCAAAAAAATGCTGATTTATTGCTTTTAATTAAGAGAAATGGAAAACTGGGCTAGGTAGATGTGAACTGTTGTATGTATGATTGCATTGGAAGGGACTCACGGTTTCCTTGTTGTCCAGTGCTTCTCTCATTTCGTGTGCTCATTGAAACTCAGTACAGCACAATAACACGAAGTTGTTAATCCATTAAACCCAAACATGTTCTTACTAGTCTATTGGTTGGAATTTTTTGAGATGTCAATAATGTCTTATGTTCAATTAATTTTGCCTTGCATTTGCTGTAGACTGTGTTACTCTGGTGCTGAGGTTCTTATAGCAACAGAGAAAGGGGTTGGGAAGAGAGGTGAATCAGAGAGAGTTTCTGCCTCTCCTGGGTGCTGTAGGGAAGCATAATGGAAAACTTTCCAACATTACAGTTGCACACTGGAGTGCTCTGTCCTGGTGTCTAGAGTTCTGCTGTTAACACCCCAAATCTACAGGCAGTCAAAGGCAAAAATACTGTTTAAAGCAGAAAAATTCTGATGGTTGTTTACTGATTCTTTCTCACCATGTGGATAGGTGGACTTGTGACCCCACTTAAATGCTGTGTGTTGTGATGCCCAGGTGAGCCATGGGGCTGTTGTGATGGAGGTATGAGCTTGCTGATTTCTGGGCCAACCACTGCCTGAAAGCTCTAATTTCTCTCTTCTTGCTGGAAACACTGATTTAAAATTTTCTGGCTCTTGCTGCTCGTTTTCACAGAACCGTAGCAATATAATTATCTTGGAGACCATGGCTTGATGTTAAATTTGGTTTGAAAATGACTATATTCCTCCAAGTTATTAGAAGGAGGCAGGTAAGCCGACGGATTGGCAATCTATCCATATAAAACCTCCCTGCTTTAGGAGCACTGCTTCTGTTTGAGAGCATCACTCACACAACACCAACTCTTTGAAATCTCATTATGTCCTGCAGCTATAATAGGCAGGAACTATGTAGGAACTTGTTCTTACAGACAGCATCCTGTAGGTTGGGAATATCCCCTGTAGCAATGGCAGTATTTTAAGTCTTCATTATGGAAAGTTCTGCCTTGTGTATGTTTTTGGAGTGCCTTCACCATTGAAGTATCTCAGAGTTTTGCATTAGGCACAGTCACAGAGTGTGTTTCTTGTGGCCCCTTACTGAAAGGATCATGTTCAATATTCTTATTAATTCCTTTTTATCATATATGAGCAATAAATAGGAAAATGCCAAGTGAAAACACGTCTTGGATGCAAAGGGGCCTTGTAGGAAAAGTCCTATATTTGGGAAAAATTCACTTCTTCAGGTAACTTTGACTCTAACCATTGACATCAATATTGTTCATTTAGGCATATTTGTCTAGACCTGTGTGTTTCCATCATCATGTTCCTGATATTTTAGGACTTTTTAATCACTCTCACACCCATACATGCACATGCAAATCTGAAATGAAAAGATTTATTCTCTGCCATAATGACTTCTAGTATCTATGAAGAAAGTCTTTGGAATTCTCATCCCTGTCAGGTCTGTTGCATTACGTCTCTCTCTGCATAAAACTTGTTAAACCTTTCAATAGAGTGATTTTCCAGACTATTGTGAAACATATAGCATTTGAAATTAGCATTTAACATCTGCTAACTTGCTGACATATCTTCAGGTTCATCCAGAATAAATTAAAAACTGAGTAAAAATTAAAAAAAGAAAAAAAATCAGTCTCCTGTCTCCAGATACTGTCATGACAGACAAAACTGAGTTTACTCGGAGTCATTGCAAAGCATTATGGGATGCAGGTCATGGAAGTTAAGACTGACTCTATCAGTGGCTTTTTTATTAAAAAAATGGCTTGAGATTTTTTTTTATTATTTTGTGATCCAAAATAAAGCTATGAAAACCACTTAAATAAAATATCACCATAGCCACATTTTCTGCTGTGCACAATTCCAAGGTTTAATTCATTCCATGGCAGCATTTTTGGATCATTCTTCTTATCCATAACTCCAAAAAAGAACTAGCCTCAAGGGGTCATTCTGATAGAAAGTTTGAACTTCAAGAATTTAAATTAAGCAAATCAAAAGTCGGGGTTTTGACACCCAAGGATGTCATCCAAAATAAATTTGGCTGTACAGTAATTTTGCCCTTCACATTTAGCACACTAGTTGGATGAGGCATGCTTTGCAATAAGATGCAGGAGGTGTAGGATAACTTGTCTTCTGCCCTTCCCATCAGGTCTGCTCCCAAATCTCACGACAGATAACTGCGTCCAAGTAAAACTTCCCAGCCGTGTTTAACAAACTGAAACATCCCTGATATATTACCGAGTTTCAGGAATGGAATTTTTACATAAACAAGGGCTTATCCTGTCTCCCTTTCAGTCTTACCCATTCTTTAGAGCACCGTCGCTTCTTTTCCTCTAAAGACACATCTAAACTATTCAATTACTCTTTCCTGCTCTCTTTTAAGCTCCATATTTAACTGAAATCTTTTCTAAAGTATGATGGCAAAGCTCAATTTCCAGCTAGAACCCTGCCAGACTAATTGATTAAAGTGTTTAAGGTGTTTCAGGAAACATCCAGAGTTTTTGAACTTATGACAAAGTTGGATGAAACATGGATATATTTACTGAATTCTTTAGCTGAGACAACAATATAGAGGGGAGAGATGAAAAGGACTATCAGCTTTTACAAAGCTGGTGGAAATTTCCTGGTTTTGTTGATTTGGTTTCTGCTATTCTTTTATGAAATATTACTCTTCAAACACGTTTTTTTGGTCAGTAGGTCAGGAGCATATCTAAATAGTATGAATAATATCATAGCTGCTAAACATTGCCACCTGCTCAAGTCAAAAGATGGGGAGAACTTATGATTAGTGGGCCATTTACACCTGAGTTCATGAACATCCATGTAGGAAAATGTCTCCAAAAATAGAGATTGCTAAAGTTTCCCTTTTTTCCTTCATTTCTTCCATTGCTTACTTCTAACATTGTTCTGTCTGTGATCTGGGCTCTGCAGGGCTGTCCCACAGTTCTTCTGCATGTCATGTCCTCTGAAAAGGACACCTGCTGATATCCAAGCCCATTTGAAGCAGCAGGGCAGTAAAGAGAAGTTTTGTCCCTAAATTTCATGAAACACAAATGACTTCTTGTTATGCCTAGGCTGATGCAGGTTTTAAGACCAGAAGAATAGTGGGAGTGTGACAGAATTTTCAGGGAGCTGGGTTTGCTCAGCAGAACTTGTCATATAAGTAACTTGTCATATGAGTGGAATCTAACTATAACTAAGCACATCCCATTGTCTCCTGCTTTGTCTTTTTTTTCTTTCCAAAAAGTAGTCAAACCAAAAACCTTTTGTCTTTTAATTAATTGGTTCTTTCTATTGCACCTGAATTCCTAATAAATACTAAAGCTTTCACAGCAGGGAATATCTTTAATGCAATTTTAAGATGTATCTATCACTGCTCTGTTCTAAAATGTTTAATTTGAATGCCTGGGTAAATGGAAATACTGGAGATTAATACAGCGTTAAAAATACACTGAAATGTGCATTTCCCAGTCGGTTAAATACAGGCAACTTGGAATTCTTAAGTTGGTACAATTAATCAGTTAGACATACTACCTCTGTAATGCTCAGCTCATATAATTTCCCAGTAGGATTTTTATGTAAAAAAAATATTGCTTTATAATTTAACACTAAGTGCTCCCTGTAGAAAAGTTAGAGTGCTGTCTTGTAACGTAAACAATATAGATTACTGGTGTATAGGGTTAGCTCAGTCTTGTGTTTCTGCCTTACTCATAGAACTGATTGTGAAGTGCACGACGCTGAATCATTTCTTTTAAAGTCAGTGGGCAATATTTTCCAAAGAGGAATAATGTTTTCTCAGGGAACCTTTGCTTCTATTCACTAGAACCTGTCCACAAAAAGTCATTGCTGAAGATCTAATTAAATGTTTTTCTTTGAGCTCTTCAGAGAGGCAAAATCCTAGAAATTGTTTCCAAACTACCAAATTAAAGAATGTACATTCTAGTAAGACGTATTTCCATTATCCCATTGTAGTTTAAAAAAAAGGGTTAAGTAGCCTTTCATAAAGAAATAAAACATTATACAACCTGTTTAACTGGTTTTTATTTAGCTGTAGCAACAAAAGTTGTAACCCAAACTTTTGACATTCTCCATATTACAGATTTTATTGTATTCTTTTCCATTCTCATTAATCTGTTTGTACACCCACTTTAGTAAATAGTCTACCTAGACACACTGTAAATAGAACTGCAAAGCGGATGAATGACCTCCTTTTAAATCCTCATTACAGTTCAATTTCTTTTATTGCAGATGATTTCTGACCTTGATTTTTTTTTTTTAACCACTTATTTTAAACCTTCTGGCCTGGGAAATATTTAAAATATATTTTGCTTTATTAATTTATCATAGTGACAAGAAGAAGATGTATGTACCTTGAACTGTTTGGGTCACTATAAAACTATGTTCCTGGAAATGAAATACTGTAATTAGAATTCCTTGGAGGCAATGTTTTCTTTTTAACTTGATGTTACCAGAGAAGGACTTCAAAGACTTTGTGACTTCAGCTGATAGTGGAGCAACTCCCTGAGGCAGTCTCAGTTAGACAGCTCAGGGATGGCCATTTAGTGGTAGATAAGGGAGTCTGTGAAGTTAATGAGTAATTCTGCCATTTAAAAATGCATTGCATTTTTATTTATTGGTGAAAATTACAGTTTTGACATCTTAGTTAAAAGTTGAGTAGGAATAGGGAAATGGTGCTGGTAACGTAAGAATGATCAGAGGTGATAATATCATAGCACTGGCAAGTAAGCATTTTAAAATACAGTGTTTTTCCTTCCAAAGGCTCATAGAGGAGAGAGAAACTTGTTAGATCATCCCATCACTAGAGCAGTTACTTCCCAAAGGAGAGTAATTAAATTGATGTTTAAATTACTTAAACATCGGTGCATCTTTCACATCAGTGGAGCAGCTTTCCACTGGCTGATTGCGCACGGTGTGAGAGTTCCTGTGCCCTGCCCTTGGGAACAAGATGCCCGTGGCTCCTGGCAGGCTGGGTCCCGTGGGTCCCTGTGCTTGGGAGGGGCTACTGATGCTGGGGACACTTTGGCAGGGCCAGCCAGGGCTGGGGACAGTGTTGGCACTGGAGTTGTGGATAAGACAGCGACAGCAGCCAGGCTTTTCCTGCTGGCATGTCCACGCAGGGTGGGCCAGGGCTGAGGGTTTGCATGCACAATCACCCCTAAACCTTGTTCTTTATGATGCTTTTGTCTGGACAGCAGATTCCCCTTCTCTGTGCCCCACCAGTGGATATTTCAGAACTTGATGTAGTAGTAATAATCAGAGGGCAGCGATGGAAAGCAGCAGGGAAAAATGAACAAATGCTGGGTGGATAGGATGCAAAGGAGGGCTTTTGGGCTTGCAGTGGCTCAGACAGAGATGAGCTACAGGGGCTGGCGAGCAGCATGGGAAGGTAACCTGGGAGAACAGGTTCTCCTGAGCTGTTTGTTTCTGATGTGCTGCTGATTACATGGGCAAGGTCTCCTGCCTTTCCCTGCGAGGCTGGTGTTGTTTATCCTGGCTCCTCATCCCTCTGACAGCTGAATGGGGATGAGCTGCCTGCAGCTGCCAGCCTGGTGCCAGCCCATAGCCAGAGGACAGGAGTGGAGGGGAGGGCAGGGTGTTGTACCCCTAGGGGCCGAGGGCACAGCACACAAAGCTGACTCAGCCCAGCCGGGATCCCCTCAGGCCTCTGGAGCTTCCATGAGCCACAGCCAGCCTTTAATAATGCATGGGAGTTCTGAGCTGCAGCCTGAAGTTCAAAGCTCAGCCTGCCTATGGATGTAAATAAGGGCTCCTGCAGTCCAAGCAAACCCTGTCCTTTCTTCCCCTGACACCCAGAGAAATTTCCTGGTAGTTCCATTTCCCTTTGTCTTCGAGGAGGAAAAGGCTGGGGTGTGTGCATACTTCTGCATAATGGTTCCTCTTAAGTCTTCAAATACATCTTTATTTTTGACTTCAAATTCTCATCAGTTTGTTAAGATGCTTTTGAGCTATGGTGGAATGTTGTCTCTGTAACACACTGAGCATTATATAGAAATAGATTATACTTTCTGCACAATATAGAAGGAGATTATAATCTTTGTATCTTGCTTGCATTTATTAAAAACCCAGCTTAATTCTGTTTTCTCTTAATGGAAAGGAAAATGCATACCATGTAAGTATTTAAAGTGGTAATCCCATGGTCTTTAAAGTGGCAATATTGCTCTAAGCTGTTGCACAGGATGGTAGAGTACTTAGGTGAGATGGTGTCTGAATGACACAGTGACAAATCAGATAAGTAACATATATTCCTATTTTTAAAATGCTGTAAATTAGTTTTTCTCATGAACTGACATGTTTCCTAAAACATAAGTACTACTGCTGCTACAATCAGAATAGCATTGTCATTAAAGAAAGGTAAAATGCCCAGTTTGTTTAGGAGAGGCTGCAGTTTGTGTGCCTGTATCCTTTCTCTCCTTCTGACCCCTAAGAACATGCATTGACTTCAAAATTCACAGAAATCAAATTAAGTGCTACTTAGTTTTAGAGTGCCTTTCATCTCGCTGGAAATGTAGACCAGAAATGGACCTCCTGAATAACACAGGCTTTAGAATGTCACTCAGTAATTTCAACATCCAACCTGCAATTTGTGGTTGAGCTAGGGCATATCTTAAAGACAGACATCCAGTCTTAATTAAAAGATTTAAAATGAGGGAGAATCTACTTCATTCCTTGACAGTGGAGTGTTCTCTATTTTCTGGACTGAATTTGTCCAATTAGAACTTTCAGCGGCTTTATCTTTCTGTTTGCCGGATTATACTTTCTTTTTTTTGACTAGAAATATTCCTATTTTCTGGTACTCAGCTAGGAAATAGTGGTTTAGGGTTGACATACTGCAAACATAATGATGATTATATTTTAAAAATTCAGTAAGTTCAGTACTTAACTGCATCACTGTATTTCTTTAAATTGTTAATATCTTGTGGTTCAAATTCAATATGTTTGCTTTATTTTTCCATACATCATAAATATATGAAAAAAATCCAAATATGTATATTCATTAGAAAAAGAGAAATATAAACATACAGATTAAGTTGATTTCAGAGTTTTAGACAATAAAGTTTGTCTAGGAAGAAGAAAGATTTTATTTTACAGGCTTTGTTGTCTGCTATTTCTTGATCTTATTTCTCCCTGAACTTACATATTGTCTTATGAATCTGTTGTGACAATATTTCCTGCTGAGTATCAGGTAAAGGGCAGGCGATAAAAATATAGGAAATGGAGTTTAGTTCAATAGAAGGAATTAAATTTAATATATAACAACTTTGACATACAGCATGACAGGAATCCTCCAAGATGCGATGCCCAGGCAGAATTTCATTAGCTAATCACTCCAGTACCTGAAAATTATTGTTTATAAAGTATTATGTTCCTTTCACCTGCCTTAGAAGTAGTGATCAGATTTTTAAACTTATCTAGTCTATCTTTTATTTTAATATCTGATGAAAGATTGCGGGAATTTTCATGTCTGTGGCAGTTACTTTAGAAAGGAAAAAGCATCCATTCTTTTAATTAAGATAAACTCGCAATAAAATCTCGTTAATGGCATTGCTCTGAGCAATACATCCACAGGCTGTCGTGGCAACAAGAGATGGAGATGGAGAAATATATCTCCTGACAGAAATTTCTAAAAGTAATCTTCTATTGCCTTTAAAGAAAACAGTGAGTTTTAGCTTCGCTTCCTATGTTCATAGGAAAAATGTCATATTTTTAAAATACGCAATTAAAACCCCTAGAAAATACTTAAAAATCTCCATTGTCATTGCTGTGGCTGTAGCATAATCTCTAAGGATTGCCATTTTAATGCTAATTCCAGAAGCAAATGGAGCCAGCTGACATGTGCAGTATCAAGAGAAGAAGGTCAGCGCAGCAGCTCGAGACTCAGGAAACAGCAGGAGACTGCATTACCACTCATTACATATATTACAGCAGGCCTTGGGGATTTCTGTATGGCCAGGACATGGTTATGCTCAACCCTCCACAAATGCAGCAAGAGCAGTCCACGGGCTGCGTGATGGCAAAACAGGAGCAAGGAAAATCTTTATGGAAATTGTCCTTTTTTGGTTGTTTTTGTTTTTTTTTTCTTAATTTATGCACGTTGAACCAAACCAGACTGCCATATACTGGTCTTTTGCTGTCCCCTGTGCCTCTGGCTGTGACTCAGCTTTTAATTTGATGACTGTCATTAGAGGAAGCGAGGGACACTCAGTGGTTTATGAATTCCCCCTGATGGTACACATATCTCCATGTAGTCCTCTAAGTGTACAGGCAGCAAAGAGCTTCACAAACTCTTTGGGATCCATTTGGCTGCATGCTCAGACAAATGAAATTACTTAAAGTGGAAATTATTTTATATTGCATTGATTTTTTTTTTTTCACCCCACCTCCACCCCCTAGTTGTCATTAACCACAATTGTTGTTTTCACCTGGGGATTCATCATAATTCAGATCTGTCTGCCGTGCACACAGGGTCTGGCTTTCATACTGTTTAAGACTGGAAAGGATCAATAAACCATTTAGTCTCATTGGAACCTCGCATGTCACATCTGTTAAATTTCACCCAGTGAAATTTCACCCATCTCTGCATGCTGAGACTGGCAACTTTATATAAATAAAATCTTTTTTTTTACAGCAGCTGAAGACAGCAGAGGGTTGAACATGAGCAGATTCTGAGGTCTGTGCCAGGTGATTAGTTTGCTAGGATGATCTCAGCAGGTGTGCCATCATGCATGCTGAAAGGGGAGATGATTTGTTTCCTCCCTTCCTTCCTGTCAGACAGACCTGTGGTATGCATCCCATCTGATTATAGGTGGGGAGATCACCGTGACTCCCCATGGGAAACCAGTGCACACAGGCAGCTATCTAGGAGCACTAATTCTTCAGTGCTTGGTGACCAATATGTAAAATAATAAGGGAATTAAGGTTCTTCCTTTAATTCCTCCATTCCACCTTGCAGAAATGAAAAGGAATAATAAAACGTGAAAAATTTTGTCAGTAGAGCAGAACGTGTATGATCACTTTTACACAGATTTGCTGGGAATCAAATGGGATTTCCTTAAAGTCCTAAGTCTAGCCTGGAAAAACAGATTCTCTCTTTAGATTTTAATGTGAGGACTGCCTCGCTGGTGTGAGCTCAGGGAGCAAAAACTGATGTGTTGCCTTCTACCATGATGTAAAAGTTTAGCCAGTTCTTCTCCTGTATTTGCAATTTCTGTCTGTATACAACCAGTGATCACTGTACTGCCTCACCTTTTTTTTTCCCCCCCTTCTTTTTTGGTCACAGTTTTACATCAGAAACACATGCTATGGCAGTGGTCTCCAAGCAGTCACTGCTGCACAGCGTGTTTTCTTGATGTGGTTCTGGAGGCAGTGTAGCTATTTATTGGCTAAGAAGCTGCTCAGTGCCTGTGCTGCTGCTGAAGGGAACGGGCTGTTCTTGCCTCAGCCACAGCCAGACATTCCCTTTTCCCTGTCTGCCTTGGCTCTTGCACTCTCTCATGGTGAATCAAGTCCCTTCCTCTGACCAAATCTACCACGGAACAAAAATAAACCCGCCCTTGTCTCCATCGGAATGGCCGAGCTGATCCAAGTCCCCACCAGGGGCATTGCAGCTGCCCCCCGGCCAGAATGGAGACATTTGTAACCCTTTTACTGTGGTGGTGTAATGTTGGATTAGTCTGACTTGCTGGTGACCAGATTGTCTCTCCCAGCAGTTCTGTGCCAAGGTTAGTCTGGCTCTGGCCCGGAGCCACGCTGCTGTGGCTGGGCTTCTACCCCATCCAACAGGAGTTTATTTGGGGGCTTGCAGTCTATATTGTTTTAGTTCTGCTCTGTGAAGGCCTTCCAAGCTCTAGTTTTTATTCTCTTATTACAAGAGTTATATTTTAATCTCAAAGGCGTTATTTTTTATTTGTCAGTATAAAATAAATTTTGCTGAGTTGCAGTTGTTTAACCTGGTGGGTTATACTGTAGCAGTAGCCAAGTTGCTTTAAGTCTTTAATTATTTATGTACTTACTAAGCTCTCTGTCATCTGCATGCTTGCAATAGAGATTTTATGTTTAGATCATTGTTTCCAGAAAAAAAAAAAAGCAAACACCTCAACAATGAAGCCAACAAATCAAACCCACAACCAAACCAGTTGGAAATAGCAATGTACTAAGAACAGGTCGCTGGGGACCTTAAAGCACTTCATTGTATTCTTTGTGAACTAAAAAGTCATAAAAAAGAAAACATATATTGCAAGTATTTAATAAAATCAAGTTCAGCTATTAAGCTGGAAATGAAAATCTAAGATATCAACACAACAGAGACCACTAACACCTTCACAAAAATATAATAGATTGGTTGCTAGTTTTCATGGTTGACATTATTGATATTTGTAGATCCTAAGTACTTATTCATAGAACAATGAATATACTTTACTTGTTTATAGTTTTCAAGGTTTGAGTTTTTTGGGGGTTTACTGCTTAATAGTATTTTCTTGGCTTTTCTTTTTCCTGCCTTTTTTTGTGTGTTTGGTTTGGTTTTGTGTGTATTGGTTTGGTTGGTTGGTTTGTTTTGTTTTCACTGGTGTATGTCTTTCAATATTTTAAATTACTTTTGTCTATACAGGTAGACAGAAAAGTTAGAAATTAATCTGGAAAATTTTAAAATTCTTTATTCAGTCGCATTTCTAAAGTAAGTTAGAATCACTACATTTTGTCTCCATTTTTTTCCTAAGGTCTATGATTTATTTCTTAAAAAATCAAATCTTCTATTACATGTATCACATTTCCCTTTTTCTAATTATCGATGTATATGAAAATTAAAACTCAGCATCTGTAAATATGAATTAATTATAGAAATATAAACCCCTTAGTTTCACTTTTGCTGTAAACAGCAATGTTGACACATATACCAGCAAATACCTCTTATCAGAGGTAATTTAAAATTGAGTGCAGTTTCACTCGGAGCCACAGAAGAGCATAAGTTTGATTTTGAGCTGTACAGCATCAAGCAGGGTTGAAGTTGTCTCATTGTTCTGGTCATAAAATCTGTAAGGATCAGGTCTACACCTACAACCACTAAAACTGAGAAATTCTCAATTGCTTCCTTCCAGGTGATGCAGTTACTAGAAAATTAAATTTAGCACCAGCAAATTCCTTAATATATTCCATCTGACTGACTTTATCAGTGTAAGTAGAAAATATGTTCCAGTTTTGTCCATTTCCTGCAAAATAATCTTATTGGCTTAAAGCCAAGTCAGAACACTCAGAGTTGGTCTTACAGAGTGGATCTGGGATTCCTGGTACCAGAAACATGAGTAAAAGATGATGGGAGGGAGTTTTGGGTTGCTACTCTAAGTAAAAGCAAAAAAGCAGAATGGGGTCATTTGTGTAGGCACAACCTAATGCTTGAAAAAGGAATCAATGGTCATAGATCTGGTAAAAGTGGGTTTGCACAGCTGAGGTGAGGCACTTGGAGGCTTATTATAGTATAAATCTTAGTCCCTGTTCTTAGCCTGAGCAAATAAAGGGAGCTGCACTGATTTCAGTTAAGCTGTGCATAAATAAGGTGAGGTTGTAGCTTTCTGAATCAAGGTAAATAGGAAACCTCTGCCTCTGTCCATACTTGTTAGACAATGTACAATTTTGGGTCATACACAGATCTCAGTGCACAAGTTGTACTGGATGTACATATGATGCCAGGGAGCTAGAGACACAAAACAGGTTCTTTTAAACAAATCCGCCTTGAAGCTTGTCGTGGCTGAATGTGCTGAAAACTCTGGGGGAAATTTTCTTCGCGTTTGTAGGATCAACAGAACATGGGACTGTGAAAAAATCTGTTCAGTCTTACTCCAAATAGAGTGCTTAACATCACTTTTGCAGCTAGTTTAGCTCCAGATTAGGATAGTACAAAATTTACAGTAAAAGGAATTAAAATAGCACAGTGGGTACTCTCCAGACTTGATTCTCTGTGAGTGCTGAGCAGCTCTTCCATGGTCTCCAGAGCAGGAGTGTTGGAAGGCTCACCTGATATTTGGTTGTCCTGATTTCCCTATTCATGAACAGTTTGTGTGACTGTGGAAATGTTGGATCACATGTGCTTCTCATCTCTCTGGCTGTAGAAAACATGCAAAACTGTTTTCTTAGTCACAGTATTAATTTGAAACCTCCAAGTGCGTGACAAGGAAGATCAGAGCAATGGACTTGTCCTATCTCACACACTGAGTTTTGCACCCCCTGAATGGATATTGTGAAAATCCTTCTTGGCTCTAACTGCAGTACTGAGACATCAGTCTTCTGGGAAGCTCTAAGAAATGAATAGCACTCCTAGCATAGCCTTTTTCTTCCTTTCTGTTCCCATTTGTTCACTGTGAGATGAATATTTCCTTCCCATTTGTTCACCTGGAGATGAATCCAATTGCATGGTCTTATTAAGATTTACCAGGAACTTTGGCACTTTAATTTCTAACAGGGGATTGGAAATGTGAGAATCTGCTTAAACATTGCAACAAAAGGTGCTCGGTCTTTTCAAATATTCCCTTACTCTTTTAATAGGAAATAGGGAATCATGGTATTTCCATTACAGCCTTCTTATATGATTCTGTACAAATTCTATACTTTTTAAGAGCTGTCTTCAAGGTTATTGATTTTTTTTTTCTTTCTCATCCTTAGGATCAGATCTAAGTGCAATTACCAGGTCAAAATATGTCACTTACTTTGCCTTAATTCCTTTACTCAGGAGAGTCATCTTTCTAATATAGCACTGACCTCAGGAGTTCTTTTCAGTCCAAGACAGCTTCCAGAGTCCCATTTTTTTTTCTTTAATCTTAAATATATGAAAATATCTTTGGCATTGTAGAACGTGGGAAAGTGGAACCATTCATTTTTGCTGTTCCAAAACTACAACTTTATAAACAAATTAACTGGGCCAATAATGATCAATACATTAAAAGGAGCTATGCATTAGGATCATATATCTTATTTTACAACTCAATGCTAATGCAACCAATTGCCATCATAGGGCAAGAATTTTAAACCACTGAAAATCAAGTCTATTTGCACACCAGTGACTGAGAGGTGTAATTTGTGAACCCCTTTAAGAAACTGATATGTGTTTCTCCATGGTGAGTTACCCTAAAATGTTTTCAGCCGTGTTCTTATTTTGCCTGATGATCCCCCTTGGGGATGAGTGTGGTAAATACTTGTGTTGCTTAATGTGCTGCAGTTTTAAATAATATTGCTTATATCCCATGAAGTAATAGTCTGCTATGAACAGATTTCCAGGCTACCTGGTCAGATAAAATCCAGAAGAGTTTAGCTGATTTCTGACCATTATGTAGTCCTACCCATTTAAGACAAAAACTGTGGTTTTGTTTGCTAGTGGCTCTGTCAGGTGCTACACATTTTGAATACTGAAGAGCCTATTTATCATGATTTTCCTAATCTTCTGCTGGTATTGACACTGTTGAGGCAAATCTGTTCCTGCCACCTGTGTCCTTAGAAAGGCAGAAGGAAGGATGTCAGAACTGAATCCCCAGCTTTAAAGAAACAAGTATTTTCCACAGGTAAACCTTTTTTTTTTTTCCTGTATCATTTCTGTGGTTGCTGTTACTGTAAATTATCCTTAGTTTGGAAAGTCTGATTTATAGGGATTAATCAAAGCATAACACTTGAGGCCAGTTTACATGCAGAGAATCATACACAAATATACATAGCATTTCTAAATGCCTGTGTATCTTTCAGCATAACTTCTGTGTTTATAAACACATTTGAACCAGCACTGCTGGTTTGAGTTTAATGTATCTGTATTAATACCAAACATCTGGTTCTTCTGGAGCAGAATCCCAAAATGTACACAATCCAATGGAACAGACAATGTATGTTGAGTTATCCCGAGGTCCACTACTTATGCTATTTTCAGTTTGTAGTATAGGCTTTTTTATGTCCCTTACATACTGTTTGCTGCTGTGTTCTTTTCAAATGTGGAGTTTCTGGAGGCGTATGATATTTCTTTGGAGTATTTCATTCCTTGGGATCAAGGTAGATCAAGGGAGGTTGTTCCTCCCACTCAAGGATGCTCTTAGATGAGTTAGACAGTAAAAGCTGCCCATTCAGCCTGTATCAAAATCTGTCACAGGCTGGGGATTTGCCTTTCTGCAGTATGTGAAAGGCAGCTATTTCTTCTCATCAAGTGATTTTCTGTCCTTCACTTTCAGAGGGATTTGCCTGTGTGCTGTGGTCATACTGAGGTTACAGTTTGCAGTGTGTTGCCCACAGGATGAACCGTTCAAAAGCTGCAGCTCATGAAATAAGAGAATCCACATACTTGTTTTTGTCCTCAGTGCATGAGTAAATGGTGTCCCCTTATTTGTGCAGTCTGTCACATCTGCTATTAGTGAGCTCATTAGGATAGAAAGTCTCAGGATCATGTCAGTTTTGTCATCATAATTTGAACACAGCTTCTTTGGACCTTCATCTGTTCAGCTGTCACAAGTGTGACATAAACTTGTGGTCATAGATGGTTTGAACCAGCTAACCAATGGATCTTTGATTTGGAAAGGAAAGAGACAAATGTACTCTACTCCCTCTAATTAGTTAGACATCACTGGGGTTTTTTTTTTGTTTTTTTTTTTTGCTTTTCCAAGTAATATGGGTTAGCTTTGCATTATAATTACTATAACTGTAATGGACCATGTTCAGGTACAAAATCACCTGAGTCTTTTAGAATTGCTTGACTGTTTGATTATTCCAACTTTTAAAAGATGTTCTTTAAGAAAAATCTATTACTTTTTTTTTTCTTCCTTCTGTGTCTGTGTTTTTCAGACACCTTGTCAAGGCTTGCTGTTTGTTATGAGAGTAGACCCTTAATGTGGAATCACAGACATAACATCTGACCTAGAAAAAATTTAGTTCTAACAAAGGGTTGAATCTTCACTATTGAAGACATTGAAGTGAAAAGTAGCCTGATTAAAGACAGCAGTATTGACTTTTTGCCATTAGACTAGAAAGGCTGAATTGTTACTAAAAACCATGAAGAAGGGGGACTCTGGAATTTGTGGTGAAAGGAAATTGAAAAGAAACAGAACATTTGGATTCATGTTTCATGAAATAATGTGTGTGACAGAATAGGAAGGCAGTCTGAGGGAAAATTGACATAATTTTTTCCTACAACTGGGAGAGGCCAGATAAATATGTCAGTGTTAACAAGTGAACTATTGTATGCTTAGAAAAAAAAAATTCAGAACAATTTGTAAATATTAATTTGCATTGGCCTTAGAAGAATGTTTTATAATGTACAAAAACGTACTTTTTCTATATAGCATCTTTATGAGTCCATGCTAATTACAAATTTTTCTTTGGTTTTCTTTAGTTTGATATTCTTCTTTCAGCTTCACTTATCTTAATTATGAAGCTGTAAAATTAAGTACTGCCCACTGTATTTTGTTACAGCCACATGAGAAATACAGAATTATGGTATGCTATGGTATTAGGTTTTTCAGATAGGAAAGCAAATGAGGGGAAGAAAAAAGATCTTACTAGAATCAAGAATGTTAACTGAAAAGACAAAAAATCATTAAGAACAGAATTGTAAATATTTTATAACAAAAGAACAAAGTAAATTCTTCAATGTCAATGTACGTGTAGTAATGGAGACTATGGGTTTCAAAAGTAAGAAGGAAAAAATCAAGCTTGGATAATTGAAGTATGCTTTGGAAGGAAATATAATAGTTAGAATATAAAATCATTGTGAATAAATGGACATAGGAAAACCTATACTGAAAGAAAAAAATAAGGTAATTCCTTTTTAGAAGAAAGTGAAAAATTGGGAAGTGGTCATCCCACAGATGTCCTGAAACTTACTTACAGAAAGTAGTCAGATCCCACAACCAGGTCTTCACAGTAGCAGAATCAGGATTTTGAATTCTTTATTTCAGTAGGACAAATGCAAATTTGTCATCATTTCAGCCACTCTTATTGCCCCATGGTAACGTCAGTGCTTTGTAATTGTTTTGGTGGTAATTATCTGAACTGCTTCTGTTCCTTTGTTCAATAAATTGTTTTCAATCATTTATGAGAGAAATTAAGCACTTTGTTGGTATACTTCAGTTCATGGCTTTTATTAACAGTGGGTTTCAGAGAATTTCACAGGCATGACGCTGACTTTAGGAATATTCACTTCAGAAGATCTCACATGGTAAAGTTACACACGCTTTAGATGTCTAGAAATTGGATTTGTATAAAAGGAAGAGTTGAAAAAGTATGTATTTGTACACTTGATTTATTTGAATAGAGGTTCTTTAACCTAAACTGTCCTCACAGGTGAAGGTCAAGTGTTTTTGACTTTCCTCTAGACCATAGGTCATTATTATCTCTTTTCAGGTATTTATTTTCATCTCAGATTAAGGAAAATGGCTGTATTCAGATAAAAACAAGAAGCATTGAGTTGAGGAATGGTCTGAAAATAAAATGTGTAGGTATTGAAGCAAGATTTCTTGTTTGCGTGACAGTCAGTAGAGATTCCCGTGGACAGAAGATAGCCTGGTTCTCTTCCCCAAGCTCAGACCCTGCAAAACTTGCTGCTATAAAAGTATCCCCCCTGAGAAATCCTCTAGACAAGCACTGTAAAGAATAAACCACCACCCTCACAGGTGATGTGGGGCAGTTGTAGAACATGCATGACATAACATAATTTTATAATTTTGTATGTTTGGCCCTGGGGACTGTAAAGCACAAGAATAGGACACTTGCCCACACACCTATTCAATTTCCAGATCCAAAGTCCTCTCCTGTGTGGCACTTTCTTACTAGGAGAATGGACATTTAAATGTTGTTGCAGAGGCAGACAAAGAGGAGAAACAGAGGCACAGAAAATGGAAGTAGCAGCAGGGACGTATTGCAAAAGTCTAGTGTGTTATCATTTATTACACAAATCCCAGGGGTCAAGTGATAAGCAACCTCTCTCTGAGGGCACGATGGAGGCAGTGCTGGTGCTCTTCGTGGAGCAAAAACCTTCCAGTACATCCTTGTCATCACAGAGGCAACATGCCTTTTCTCAAAAAGGGAGCAGAAAAGCTAATATACTTTTTAATAAACTTTGGGAGCCCTTTATAGAACATTAACAAATGTCTGATGGCTGCTGTGTTCATATAAACAAGATTTCTTTTTTCTTGTTCTTGTGCTTTAGTCCATAAACTGTTGATATTTCCAACCTCCAGCCAAATTAATGCTCAAGAGGATACATGTTTCTGCAGTCTCCAAAGAGCTGGATATCACCAGTTACACCCAGGAATTTCCTTTTTAAAGCATGTTAAATTTACTGGTAATATTTCTTGAACAGATTTAATGACGGCTGTTACTGGGCTGCTTTGTTTTTTTCATGCCAACATCTATTAATTTGATTACTTATGCTTTAAAACCAACTGAAAATACATAGTTAACAACATAAGTATTGGCAACTCAGACTTCTTTCTCTCAGATTGAAGATATAGTCATTGGTAGGATTCACAATTTGAAGTCATTGAATTGTACACAGAGTGTGGATGGCCGTTAAAGAACTTGAAATGATAAAGTGAAAAGTATCTGAAAGCCTTGGAATTTTGTCTTTTCCTTTCTTTTCTTGCTTTTTATTCTAGGCCTTAAGAGAGCAGAGTGCAAACTTAGTTAAGGAGAACAGCAAAAACCATTTCTTAGATTGCCTTGAAATATATCACTGCTATTGATTCAGCTTGCTAGACTGTACAGCTCATCAGATCAATTCTGGGCTACCTTTTCTCATAAAATACTCTCTTGAATTCCGTTTCAAACTGAGAAATTCTGGTTTTTTTGTTAATGAGATGACTACCAAGAATTTCGATCACAGAAAAAATCATTGTTGAACCAAGGGTTCTGTTCAGGCGTTCTCATGTGAAAAGCTCTCTCGTGCTGAGCCCAGGATCTGCACAGTGCTCTAGTAAGAATATGCAAGAAAGGAAAGACTTGTTTCTCTTCAGGCAATTTCATATCCTTCAGTTCACTTGGATGTTACTGGTAAATCCTCCTTCATTAAATGCAAGATACTTAAATTGCCTTAAGTTGACTATAAGTTAAAATGAACCTCTTTTATATATTTTCAGGGGGTTGCATATTAAGTCAGCATTTACAGTATCTTAATTTCTGTTTAGATTTTCTTCTCTTTTGGCTTTGGTTTTTGTGGTTATTTTGTTTTTTTATTTCTTGGTTATAAATGGAATGTTGATTTGAAAGTCTAAATTCTGAACATATTTATTAATATATCATAAAAACAGATATAAAGGACCTGAAAACTGTATAATCCCAGAGCCAAGTATGTAACAGTTAAAAAATACATTCACAGAAAAACAAAAGCCTGAATAAATGCACCTTTATCAAAATCTTTTCCTTCACTCCATACTTTACTCATCACATTCATACTTTTATAGAAAATACAAGTGAAGTTGTGCTCTGGAGGGAGTTCATTCAGGTGCTGTTTTGTAGTGGCTGCTTGCAGCCACAAAGTGTATTGGCATTTTTAACTTGTGCTGTATAGTTCCTTGTTCTGTATCCATCACAGATGCCAACAATTCAGATCTTCTGTGAATCACAGCAAAACAAAATATTTATATTTATAGTCTGACAGGAAATTTTTAACAAATAGGAGCTATCTTCTGTAAATTTAGTTGTCAGCACTCTGAAAAATTTCAACAAGCTAAGCAGGTTTTTTAATTGTTGGTTTTATTATTTATAT
>VZDJ01006092.1:6834766-6967054 GCA_008694505.1 Cyanoderma ruficeps
TTTACTTTAAGGATTCACTTAAGGAAACAGAACTTTTCCTTTATTTTAGTTTTTAGTTTGCTTTTGCAAACCAGGAAAAATGTGTAGTCATTACTTCTTCTTCAGATAGGGGCTGGATTAACGTTTTGATGACAAAACAAGAAATTGTTTGAGTTTTACTGCAGAGAAATGCATACTAGGACAATTTTTAATAGTTTTTCTAGGTATGAGAATACAGAATGAAACCGGGCAAAACAGTTGGGGGCAGGTTTTTTCCTCTTGTTTCAGATAAACTCTGGGAAATATTGCTAAACTTTTCAGTGGGATAAACAACTGTCTTGCAAGGTCAAGGTGGTGCTGCTGGTATTGTCATCTGGCTTTGTGTTCTCCAGCACATGCAGCTGTGTATCAGTTTGTGAGCTGCAGTGGAGGTGGCATTTCATTGCTCTGACAGCAGCATCAAGGTGAAATCTACACCCTGGTTCCAAGAATCCAGAACACATCTGGGAGGACAAAAATCCCCAGATAATATTAACATCTTTCAAGGTGTGGTTCTAGGAAATGTGATGACTGTCAGATCATGTTACTGTTTCTCTTATCTTACAGTATTGTAGACACACAGTGCATTCTTCTAACAAAGTAGAAAAAAAAAAAATAGCCACGTGCTTACAAAACTAGAATTTGAATTGAAAAATAAAGGCAAGAAGAGGTCATTAGAACACCATTCTAATCCCAAACACTAAAGTGGGTACTAGTAATCTTTCTCAACCGGGAGCACTGATAACCTCTCTCAAACATGAACACTGCTGACCAACTTCTCAGATTGACCTCCTTCCATTATTACTGGCTTCTAATAATATTCCCAATACATCAGATAAACACTGGCAGCAAACAAGCCTTCAGAATTAATCTGGGCACTCTGCTTGCGTCCCCGCAAATTTGGTGGCCTCATTAATGATGAGTTGTGTTGTGCTGAAAATGCAATTAAAATGTTAGTAGGTCATCCTAGATGGAGTTAATTCTGATGTTTACATTTCGTATCTTCATTTTCTGACTTGAGCTTGCCTTTCCCCCTCTCCTCCTTAAGTAAGGGGAAGAGCAAGTGCTCACCTTGCAGATGGCATGCATTTTACCAGGCAAAGCTCTTACTGCTTTGTCCTCTCTACTGAAGTACTTTAAGTCTCACACGTTGCTAAGAAATGTTTGCTATTCAAATTCCTAATAATAATCCAGTTGAGCCCCCAGCATTTCTGAAAGGTCAAATGTGACAGAATGGGAAAAAGGTGTAAAACTGAGAATGCTGTTTCAAGCAGGAATACATGCAGGCATTTACAGAGTTGCACTCAGTTTAAGAGGCCTTGTCTCAACAACTGGTTCATTCCTGCAAATCTAGAAAAATACTCTCTGTCCTACCAAATAGAAATTGGACCAGTAAAAATACATGGCACATTTTTCTTTTTAAAAGAGCAAAGCAGTGTTTGGAAACTTCAGAGTGAGCTGAATATATTTCAGTTTAGATAACTGATCCCAGTTAACTATGGCTGGTAATCACCAAGGTTGTACTGAATGTTGTATTTTTTTTTTTCTGATACTGAGAATTTGTGGTATCTGTGCTTCACTGTAAATCCTAATAATGGTCTTTATTTTCAGGTTGTAGGCTGAGGAGATGTGACTGACAGTGCACGTGGGTGCATTTCTCTCTTCATCTCTTTTAACTTTTACCCAGATCTGCGTTGCAGAGGTGATTTGAGTTTTGAGTCTCACTTTATACAAAAAGGAGATTTGGGAAAGCAGCCCATAACTGTGGTGGCTGTTAAAATTCTGACTGTTTGTTGTTTTTTTTTAGTTGTTATTATTTCTGATCCCATTGGGAGAGGGGGTGTAGGTATTTTATCCAAGACATCAGTCACAGAGCTAAAAGTAGCCCAAGCTCTCTCATCTGCTATGAAACTGGTCAGTATGCTGCAAAACTGAGCCCTTATTAGTAAAGTATTACAAAATGTAGTTGCAATTTTTTTTGTCTTTAGTGCATTTTTTGTAGATTAAGACAACCCATTTTATCTGTGGAAGTGGTCTAAATCCAGCGAGTGGTACTGTTGTTAGCTGAAATACTCAAACAGTGGAAGTTTAGTGCAGGAAGCTTTCCTTGAGGAACACTTGAAAAGGAAATGTAGCTCCTGTGATGTGCTGGGACCCAACATTGTCAAACCATGTATGAACGGATACTTGGCACCGATTCTTGAGCATGAGATGTCTTGAGGGGGATGGTTAATTAGAGCCTTGCTTTGACTTTAACCTTGCTTGGTTCCTTCTTGAGCTTTCTGAAGCAGATGAGAGAACTGAGGAGTATAAAAGGTGGGTGTGCTGTGGACTTCTCCGGATTAAATGTCTCTTGCCTGGTGAAAGAGGAGACAGTGGGGCTGGATTCTGTTGCCCCTCAGGATCCCTAGGAGTTTTCTGTTTCTTTGTTACCAGGATGACACATGCACCAGTATATTTTCCAGATGGCTTTTGAAGTTGAATGTAACAAAGTATTTGCTAAATGACTCTCAGAAGAGAGCTCAAACTGTGTTCCATTGTCAGAAGAAGTGAAAAGCTCATCTGCCTAGTTAAAACCATAGGGCTGTTTTGTGGGGATACTTGTTTCCAAATGTCTCTGGGTTCCAATTCATTTTGTTACAAAGATTTTTCTTACGTATTTTGTCAGTGATAGATTTTGGAATAGCTCAAATATATTCGTTGCATGAAATATATATGAAAACGTTATTTATGTAAGTGCAGTCAGAGAATGAGGACTATGAGCACACCCAGATAAATCATATCATATACTCAGAGGAAGAAATCCTGACTGTAGGTCTAAAAGTCAAAGATAAAGCTTCTGTTGACTTCTTTTGGGAAGAATTCGACCCGGAGAAAATAAGAAACATGCTTTACATGAACTGATGTCAAGAGGTATGTCCTCTGCCCCACAGAAAGAGGATATTTAAAATATTTATGTAAATATTTCAAAGGCTCACCAGTTGAGCTTTGTTAAAGGAACCTGCATGTGTGTTGACCTTATGTTTGTTTGTTTCAGGGAAAACTCATGCAGCTGCTTTTCATAACTGTGTTCACATCTGCTGTTGCTAAATCGTTGTGAGCCTGGTTTCCGAAGGAAATGAGTTTTATGTGATTACACTGTGTGTGCCTGGGTGTGCGCACACGTGCAGCCACATGGATGTGAGTGCTTCCCACAGCGACAGAGCTTTTAACTCGCTGGCCAGCTTCAACCAGATCTGAAGACAGGGCCTAGTTTCTGAGGCAAATCCATTCCTACAAATTTCCTGGAATGCAGGCACCTAGGAAAGGCAGCTGGAGAGTGAGAGACTTTGGAGGAAGTAGCGTGCAGGAGTTCAGTCCTTGTGAGGCACCAGGGAACAGAGATGTTGGAAATGACCTAACTAATGGAAAGCTACCTTGTTAGGTGCTGGAGTAGCTGGTTGTGAGAGAGAAATCTGCAAGGAATCTGACTTCATTAATTTCGCTGCTCACAAAATTGTGTTTTCCAATGAATTCTCAGTTTATTTAAAAAAAAAAAACAAACAAAAAAACACACAAAACCACTCTTTTTTTTAGTAGTAATAACCATGGTCTCTGTTTTAGGAGAGGAAATTTTAGGTTTAAGAGACAAAGCAATCATGAAGAGTTTGGGCTAGTTTTTATTGGCAAAATCTTTGGATGTTATTGGGTGTGAAAGCTGTAAATTACTTCTGCAGTTGTCCTAAGGAAACGAGAATAAACCCATTAGGTTACATCTTTTATGTTACCCAAATTTGCTATGTACCACAAAACTTGCATGAAAGAAAAATCCAGCTGCAGAAAATACCCTTGAATTATTTCTCAGTTGCATTGGTGGCGTTTCTCATTTTTTCCCTCCTATGGAATGGATCTACCTGTGTGATACTAGAAAATAAAGGAAAATTGTAAGCAACAGACTGTAGAAATCTTTGAGTTGTCTAATCTACCTGTGATTGATGTATACAAAGAGATATGTGTTGGACTGGGTGCTTATCTATGTACGTGGGTAGCAGTGAGAGAGTGAATAACAGAGTAGGAGAAGTATCTTTCTTATTGAAAAGGGAATTTGTAGCTCACTGAATGCTAAAAAGCCTTTATTTCCAGCTCCGACAGGCTGTGAAATATTATACTTTAAACCTGTCACTATTCTGGGACTGAAACTTGCTTGTCCTGTACATCAGGGAAGTGTAATTTGGGAGGGTGTGCATGGGAGTGTTTTAAGGATAGAGAGGTAAGTGGGAAACCCACAGTGAAGAGAAAGAAAGGAAACATTTCCTGGTGAAGGCAGAAAGTTTTGTGGAGTTTTTTTTTTTTTAAATATTATTTTAAAAAAGNTATTTTAAAAAAGTGATTGGAGATGTTCAAATGTTCAAAAGGCAGGAATGTTAGAAAGGGCCTTAGGGAAAATGCATTAATGGGAACACAAGTATGGAACATGTGAGTGGTCAACAGGACATGATGAATTAAACTTTATGTACAGTTACAGGCTTAATTAGAAGATTTTTAGATTTATTACAGGAATTTGCGGTGTAATTGCCTTCAAAGTAATAAAAATAAAAGCAGAGGTGATGCCTTATTAAGGCTTACCTTTTCCTGGGTATTACTGGTTTTACCAAGCAAAACCACTAATTTTTTTGTGATCAAATTTCAAGTGATTCCACCCTAAAAGAGTGCATTTTTCTCTCAAGAATACATATAATGCTGAGAGAGAGACAGTTTCTATGTGTGCACACAAAAGTTTCTCAGGGGAGGATTTCACACGTGTACTGTGATGTAGAAATATCCAGGATTTTTTTGTAGAAAAGGCCACAGGGAAAAGTCACTTTAAAATATGCCATGGATTAGCTGGACTGCTTCATGCTGGAAGCTCAAAATAACTGCAGAGAATTGTTTGAAGGTAATTCAAGTAATGGGAAAGAAAGAATATTAGCAGCCCTGCAGCTCTCATTTATCTGAGCATCAGCAAATGGACACTTCATTTGATATCTTGACATCTCTTTGTTTTTATACATTTGGCTGGTATATATCAAGGAAGACACAATGCAGTTTCTTTGAACTCCGCTGCTGAACATCTGTAAAAGTTTATTTGCACATGGTAGTAATTTTGAGCTGTGTGTATGGCAAAGATGTGTATATGTCTCTGCACAGAAGTTAAACTGGTGAATCTGCCACATTTGTTTAAAACGTTTCATTTATCCAACATATTTTTGAATTATACATCAAGTTAAAAATGTAATGTTTAAAAGGGGTTTTTGTGTTTAAGTGTACCTTTGAACAGGGTGGTCAACAATGAACCCTACATTAGCTCTAGGATTTTGGATGAAGAAATATATATATAATTTACATATGCATGTATTTTGTTCACCACAGACACAGAGAATCAATTTACTTTTATAAGTGTGATCTGCAACCAAACCATTTCTGGTATAAGTGAGAATGTTTGGATTGCTAGCATGGAATGGAGGACTGTGTAAATCCCAATTTTCCTCTGAAATTAAACTTTGTGACTTTTTTTTTTTATATAGCCTAATCATGATCATTTTTTCTCCCAGGATCATAGGGTAGATGCTTTTATTGAAAATACACAGATACTTTCCTAAAATCTATTTCGTAGTCTGTCACTGGAATAAATTCTTTGCTCATGACAGATGTGTGCTTTGGCACTCAGTCACTGCTTCAGGGGACTTCACATAGAATCCACAGACTCTGAGAAGATTCAAGGGACTCTGTATGGCAGTCTGTAAATTCAGGACCTTATTCCTCTCATATTTTATTTTATCTATTTATTTTAAAACACAGACAATAATAAATTTGTATTTCTGCAGTATTTGATGTTACCATCCCATAGCCACTGCTTGGAGACTGCCTCTTTTTTACTGCCCTGAGAAGACAGTGGAGATAACTTGAATGTGGAAAAGGAGGCCTGTGAGAGCAGCTGATGGGAGGGGACGTGAAGGTGCCCATGGGCAAGGTCAAACAGGGAGCACTGGCAGAGAGCAGGGATGAAACTCAGAGGTTTCATTCCGTGTTTGCCATGAATCAAAGTCACAGAATGGTTTGGGTTTGAAGGGACTTTAAAGATAACAGTTTGACTGAGGTTGAATCTTCAGTTCTGAATTTTATGCCATAAAGGTCTTTTGACTTGTTGATGAAACCATTAGCAGACCAATTTACTATCTTGCTTAAAACACTCTTTAAAGCACTAAAATGCTTGAGGCCTGCAGAAGGGTCCTTGTATCTCGATGGCAGATCCATGAATCAATGCAGTGTGCACTGTTTTATGTTTCTGTTTACAGAAATAGCTGAATTTTGCTGTAATCTGACATGCATATTCATATCCACGTTAGAAAATCTTCAACGACTTTGCTGAAAACTTAGATTACTGAAAACTTTGCCTTTTCAGTTCCGTTGTAGACTCATCATAATATGCTGTGCTTAAACTGGGTGTAAAATGCAACCCTTTTTATACTTCATCCCTGTGAAGTGCAGCTCCTTGATGTCAGCGTTCTGAGAGTCCAGTATTTGCATTAGGAAACACTTCATATCTGCTAGTGGGAATAATTAAAATGGATTCCTGTGGTGTGAATAGATGCCACAGCTTTTATTGTGCCCCATTTTCCGTGTGTAATTGAGCAGCTTTGTAGTAAGAGAACAAAGGTTAGATGTATGCAAGTTTATCTGGATTCTAGGTTTCAATTAGAGGAAAACCTAATTCCTTCTACTTTTTCCATGTTCTCTGAAGCTTTGTATGTAAAGGGCACGCTAATTACCTCCTCCAACACTTCACCAGCATTGAGGGGCTTTTTAGTTTTAACCAAATTTCTTTGTCCTGGATCTTAATCTGGGAAACAGAGAGGTAACAAAAAGCATAGTTAGAAAGAGCCAGGACCATCTCCCAATGTATTAAAAAAATCATGGCAGGTGATAACTTGCTTTTTTTTTATGAGTATTCAAGCAAATACGTGACTCAGGTGAAAATTTGGGAGCAAAGGAGCTGTGTCCTTTGTACACAGACGCTTAGCAGATGCACTTTTACTTTATGGGAGATACTGTTTTTATTATTGTTCTTATCATCATAGTATTGGGCTGGGAAAGTTTTTGATGTCTCTAAAATAGTCTTTGAGGTCTTCACTTTGTGGTGATATGGTCAGTTAAACAATGTGGTCCCAGCAGCGTTATATTCCAAATCATCTGCCTTTAATACCTGTCATTGCCAAATAGAAGGTATGGATTTCAGGGGTTTGGAGTTTCTTTGCTATGGTGTTTGTTTGTTTGTTTGGTGGTTTTGGTTTTTTGGGGTTTTTTTCAGCCAGATGTCATTGGAGCTTGCAACTTACACAAACGAAATATGACTCAACCTTTAAATATTGTTTTGGAAGAGTTTGTCTTGTTTCCATTCTGATTTCACACCTAAAAAGTTTTACAGAAGGCCTGATTTATCTGGCTCTAGCAGCACTTCTCTATAACACATTATATGAATTGTCTTTATTTTAAAGGCAGCTAAGCTGTGGAGAAAATTACGGGGTGAGAATGGCTGTAAAACTTACCAAAACCAAATTAAAGCAGCACAAATGTAAGCATACATGAAACTGTAAACCAAGTTACAACTTCAGAGCATTGTCCCTCTGCCTTGCTGTTCTTTGTGAGCTTCATGAGCTTTAACTGAGTGAAGGCAGCAAAACTTTCAACTGAATGGTGCTTTATGCTTGTTAGGTTCAGACTATTTTTTCTATTTTCATATAAGAGTGACAGTGACATTCATAAAATTGCTTACGGCATTGCTTTTTGGCAAAAGCAATTAGATATGATAACACCTTGAACCTCTCAGTGATTTTAGTTTGTTTTTATTGAGAATGCTCATGGAGGCAGAGTTTTTATTTAGGCTTTCTAGACATAGGTTTTGAGAGAAATAGCTGCTTCTGTCCTGTTTGGAGACCGAGAGATGTGACTTGAGTTGTTCAGGGAGTCTGGAAAAGCAGAGTCAAACCAGCTGGATCCTCAGACCACCAATCCAGCACCTCTTGGAGCAGAGCCCTCTGCCAAGGTGGTCAGGCAATTGTGAGTCACTGTGTGTGCTGATATTCCTTTAAAATCATGGAACAATAGAATGGTTTGGGTCAGAAGGGACCTTTAAAGAGCATCTATTTTAACCTCCTCCCATAGGCAGGGGCAACTAAACTGGGTTGCTCAAAGCCTCATCCAACCTAATCTTGAACACATCCCATGATGGACGTCTTCAGCTTCTCTGTGTAACCTGTTCCAGTGTCTTTCCACCCTTACGATAAAATAATTAATTTTTATGCCCTACCTACACTTGCCCTCTTTGGGTTTAAAATTGTTGCTCTTTGTTCTGTCACTACAGACACTGGTAGAAAATCTGCTTCTGTCTTTCTAAGAAATTCCTTTGTATACAGAAAAGCTGCAATAAAATCTCCCTGTCCAGAGCTGCTGCCCTGGACACCAGTTTGACGTGGAGTACTGCAGGCCCTGAGGGATTTGCACACTAATCCTTTGTGTGACAACACTTGGATCTCAGACGTGCGAACACGGGGGTGATGAGTGTGTTAGAAGTGTTTGAGTAGATAAAAACAAAATGAACTGTTAAAGTGGCTTCATTTTTTTTAACTTGTAAAAAAAAAAAATTCTCAGCAGGGCAAGATATTACCAGTGCTAAGAACAGCTCTGAAAGGATGTCAAGATAGTGCTACTATCAACATGAGTGTTTGTGGTGATCCTTCAGAAAAAAAATAAGCTGAGAGACAATTTTTCTTCGTTCTGTCCCAGGGGACTTACTGACTAGTGATGACTTGTCTGGCTCAGCTATGTGTATTCTAATTCACTTTCTTAGCCAAGATCAGTCAACACTCATTAGAAGTAAACTTCAGCACTTTGTTCAGATTCAGTAAATAGCTTTATTAGTTTAGGTGAAATACTCTTAAGTCTTCAGCCTTACCCAGATGACACAGTAATCTGGGTGTAACAAGGAGAGAAACTATTCAGAAATCCTTCTGTGATACTAGTGTCACTGAAATGGAGTTGAGTTTTATAAATTACTGGTGTCGCTCTCTTTCTGTGGAGATTCTTCTGTTACAAACTCAAGATTCACTCATTTTAATTAGGTGTGAGCTTAATTTTAGTTCAGAAAATTATTTGATCACTCAATTACAACTGCTGGATGCAAAACCAAATGTAGACCAGAGTTGGAGTTTTTAAAAATCCAATCTTATTAATAATCTTATGAAAAATTCAATCATAAGAATATGTACTAGAGTAAGTAAAATGAACTACTTCATACAATATGGGAATCATCTGTTAGTGGTGGTAAAGCACTTTAACACAAAAGTTTATTGGTTTTGTTGGAAACACATTGCACTCACTACACATAAGAATGCATTTGTCCTTGGGCTACAAGTTTGTTTAAAGAAACAGTTTTTACCCACTTCAAAATCATAACAGGCTAACCTTTTCCACCAAAGGAAACAAACCCAACAGTTGTGGAAGAACAATTGTCTTTTCTGTGGAGGTGGTTTTATAAAATGCTTTTAAATTTGGTATCATCTATGAGTGTACCCAAATATAAAACCGTAGATAATTATTTGACACACTAAACAAGTAATTACATTTCATCTTCAATTCTGAATCTGCTTTATTGACCTAAGTTTGGTGATTGGCATTGCTTTAGCAGTTCTTCTTTTCTTCTCCATACCTTTCTTTAAATAAAAATCTTACATTCCAATGTCTTGTAACCAGTCAGTTTGCAGCAGTGTTACAGAACCGCAGCCACAACCACAGGAGCAGCCATGATTTACCTGAAAAATGCTCTCAGGTAAATTACGTAGGAGATGGCCTGTGAATGAGGCCTTTAAAATTAGTTTTATAAATCAACAGCAAACCACCAAGGAAAAAAAAAAAATCCCACAATATGCTTGCAAGCAGGTTTGCTTAGGATCAGATGCTTGTGTTGGTCCTTGCGTAGTTGCTACTCAAGCAACTTACATCTGAAGTCAGAAGGACACACCACCACTGTTGGGATCTTGGGGGGGTGCCAGAACTTCCAGTGGACCTCCTGATTTTTTGGGACTGCTGACAAACCAGTTTTGAGTGAGGATGTGCCTATTTGTTTGTATATGTATTTGTAAATATGTGATTTTTAAGCACATGGAATTGTTGGTTCTTTGTTTGGGGATTTTGTCTATGAGAAAGGGACAGGAGGCAATAAAATGATTTCTTCAGCTTGTGGTTAAAATTGAATAGTAGGTGCAGATTCTGAGACGATTTAAAATCTTTGTCTTGTAACTGAAAATTATTAATATTTAGGCAATTTGCAAACACAGAAACCTGTGGAAGAGCATATTGCTTGCGTGTGGTACATCTCTGTGAATATTTTGAACTGCAGTCCTCTTTCTTGCTGTCATCTCTTGTAGTTGTTCCTGAACTTTAACAATCTGACTTGAATTCAAGTTAACACTATTACTTAAAATTTCAAAGTCCAGCAGTAATTAGACTACACCTAATGTCAACAGGGCTTCGAGGAGCTTGTTAAAGAATGTAAATTTTATTTGAGCACACATCAAATGGTCACCTAGACCCAGGTATGGCAGCAGCCTCATTATCCAGTAATAGTCAGCGATGTGAAGTCCTCATATATTTTGCCCCAGGAATCTGACAGACATTTTCACTGCAGGATTTGATAGTATGAGAGCAAATGTAAAGATGAGGTTCTGATTATGGTACTTCTTATTTAAATCTGCATCTTTTATTAACCTCATGCTCCCATTAAAACAAGTGAATGGAAATGATCAGACCTATAAATGCTTTTCATGTTATAAACAATCCATAGAAAAATCTCAGTTGTTCAATTTCAGTATGATTTAAATCTATTTAATGGTTGGTTTGCAGACTTTTATTTTAGAATATATGTGGGTATAAAAATATAGTGGATGTATCTTGTTAATATTTGGTCATGTTAACATATTGATAATGTGGTCAAGGAAGATGTGTCAAGCATAGGACACTAAGAACAGAAAGCTATGAATAAGTCAAATTTCTTAACATATGTGAGTAGGCTTGTAGCAGTATGAAGAGGATGGAAGGATTTTCATTAACATAAACCCATTTTAGTTTCTGAAGGGCTCAGTGATCTAAATCCTCTCAGTATTTATCTATGTTTCAGTATTTATGTGGAGATCTAGGTCACGCTCTACATCTAATTGAGGTTTTCATACAGCCTTCATGTTTCTAATGTTTTGTGACCTTTGGCTGTGTGGGAAGCCGTGTGGTTTTTTTCAGCCAGGAACCTGGGACTAGAGAAACTAAAGGCAGGTTTGCACGGTACAGTCAATCAGCGTGGTTCTGCTCCCAGACTGGCAAATGCTGACGAGTGTTTTGTCACGCCAGCTGCTGGGTTATGTGGTGTCACAGATTTCAGAGCTGGACAATGATGATCCACATGATTCCTTTCTAACAATGATGATTTTTTGCAATCTTTTAGACAAAACCACGAAACATCAGTAAATTAACCTGAGTCCTAGTATTCTCCTTTTGGTACAGATAATTATATATTTCTTGATTAAGCTTCATTTTTCTTGGAAGAACCAAAATTTTAGTCCATCTTTGTGTCATGGAGCATCGTGTGAATGCTGGTAAATTCTGTAGTGTGCACATCCAGCTGTTTCTGTGAACATGGGATCAAAAAATGTGATGGTTTTATTGTAAGCTACAAGTACTACTTAGTAAATTAAATGCTGACATGTTTGGTAAGGGAAAGAATTTTGACAGTATCTCTGTAAAACGATGATTTTTCAACACCAAATACTTAAAGCAGCTTGAAGCCTAAATCTGCTGCAAACTAAACTACTCTGGTAGGATGCCCGACTTTTTGTGGAGAACACAACTCACAAATAAGCATAGGATGGAGCTGCCAATTTTATTGCTTACATAAACCAAATGCTTCGTGTTTGAGACATTGTTCAGGAAGACAGCATTAAAAGTTTCTCCATGATTCACAAAAAGAAATAAACTTAATTGCTGACCTCTTAGGTGTGAGATGTAACCTGTGTGTGCCATCAAAATATATATTGTGGGTGTCAGTGCTAATATTCTTTCCTTCTCAGTGTTATATGGGAGGCAGTTTAAGTATTATTATTATGACAGTCTTGAAATTTAAACATATATTTGTTGAAGTTACTCAGTGATTCAAGCTGGGCGAGGCAGAGAAATGTGTTGTTCAGTGCTTAGCTTAACCAGACACAAGCGGCTAAAATCCTGCACCACAAACTGGGGTTTGGATTGGGGAAGAGGGAAGGATAATCCAAATTACTCTCTTTGGTTATGAGGCAGTGAATAAATTGCTCTCTACATTGCCCTTCTCGCTTCCTTTCTCTTGCAGGAAATATTTGGAAGAGGATGATAGATCCTGTAGTCACCAACTAAGTATGTGGGTGTTAGGCTTTTGCATAGAAATGAAATGGGGTTTCTGGCTCTTTGTCACTTGCTTTTTTTGAGAGATGCTCAGCATCTCAGGAACCTGCCCTGTGTGACAGATCCTTGACCAATGGTTTAGAGACAAATGTAGCCCAAAAGATGCTGTACTTGTGTCTCAGTCGCCCATAAAGCTGAACTGCAAAACAAGGGTGAGCCCAGCCTGTAATGTTGGCTCTGTGCTCTGTAGAGTAAGCAGATGGGAATTGACCCTCCTCCCAAAAGGTAACACTAGGAAGTGTGCTAAAATAGTATATTTACACTTTCCATCTGTAACTCTCAGTAATTATTTATTTGTTACAGTTAAAACACTTGTCAAATGTTTTCAATTACTTTATTCCAACGGAGGGTAAATAAAACACATTCTTGAGGTTGATAGGAAGAACAGTTCCATCCCTGTTCCTGGTTAGAGATTATACAGGATATGAATACGTAATAGTGCATATAATATTGAAAAATAATGTTACTTATGTGAAGGAATTCTATGGAGTTCTGGCTTCAAACAGGTGTTCTTCTAAGCTCCCCACCACCATTGCCTGGTTTCATGTCTCCTTTTTTTTTTGGTTGTTGGGTGTCTCTGTAATGTGGAACAATCTCCATCACTCTGTATGGCCATAATTGAGGACTGGTGCTGATATAAGCCAGTGCAAAGTAATTGCTGGGCCTTGTTTGTTTGCTTGATTTGTGTTTGAGAATAAGCAGGGCAGTTCTGGAAATAACCTAAAGGTTAAAAATCCTCAACTCTGACAGCAGTGTTGCTTAATGATGGGTGTTGGGTATAATTTAAAATAGTTAATGGTAAGGAGAAAAAAAAAAAAAAAGCCCACATTTTGGTAAAATCTCACTGAACAGGCATCGAATGGAGAACAGCTCCCAAAGGCAAGGAGATAAGGAGTACCTGTGGGGAGAGAAGAGGGAGACAGGAGGTGGGCAAGGGGCTGTGAGATCTGGAAAACAGGTTTCATGAGCTGTCCCTTCTGTGAGTGTGGCTCTGCAGCAGTCTCTGGTGAATACAAAGGACATCACTCACAGTGACCTCCCTTCATCCCTCTAAGTGCAGTTGCTGGTTTCAGCCGTGGGGATCAGTAAATGCAGCAGTAACAATGGGTGCAGGAAAATCTTCTTTTTTTATTATTCTGTCCATGCTAAGATTGCTTGTCTTTTGTCCATGAACACAAGTGGGAAAAACCTGGCTCCAGTGTAACTATCCTGCTTTGAAATCCCCTTCAAGAACTTTAATTTAAGAAGTATCCCAGTGTGTGTTCTTACAGGTTGCAAACACTGAACATTTGTTTTTCAGATGTTGATGCTTTCTTAATACTCTCTGTTCCTTAAAACCTAATCTTTTCTTGTACCATCAACAGAAAAATGCAATCTTCCGTTAGAAAAATCCGTTGAAAATTCCTGTTATATTTGTTTACGTGTGTGCAAATGTGTATAAAACAGTGGATTTTAAATAGAATTCTTTATGAATCAGGAATCCCTTGTTTTCTTTCATTTTGTTTGGTCAACTGAAAAAGAACATCTGTACCATCATCCTCACTGCAATTTTCCACCCTGGCAATTACTCACATGAGGAAAGATCATGTGCTATTTTGGAGAGCAGGATATAATTGTGCAGGGTTTCTGTTGATCTGGGTAATTTAGTGGAAAAACTCTGATTAGACTAATCTTGCCAAAAGGTAGTAAGGGGCACATTAGATGGCTTACCTGTAATTTAGATTTCTTTTAAGCGAGGTACAAATTGAGGTTTTTGTGTACCTAAAAAGACATCAGAAAAAAGATGTATTATTCATAGGACTGCTTCCTAATGGCAGCTAAAACTTTTTAAATGCATAATGCATTTGCATTAAGGGAAATATGTCCAATATTTCTTAAACGTCAGATATATTTAAATATTTAAAAATTAGTTGAATTTGTGCTTCATTTAGCAATATATTTAAAAAATGCATTCAGCATTGTGAGTTGTTTTGAAAGTGCATTATCCAGTTAGCAACTAAATAAAATATTTATCTGACATATTGACATAAAGATGCAAAATCATTGCAGTATAATTCTTTATATGGAGGTCTTAAAGTGAGGTCAAATCTCCATTCATTTCTAGCCACTGTACAAGGTTACTAGAAGGTCACCTCTTTGGAATAAATAGAGCAATAGTTACAGTAGAAGACAATGAAAGCTGCTTATTTTTTTAGTTTAAGTGCTTATTCTTTGTGCAAGAACTGCAAAGAATTACGGCAATTGTTGTATCGTATTATTTTGCACATTGCAAGCTAGAGTAAAGAATCTAATCCAGGTATTATTACAATCATTGTGCGTATTATTGCTTGCTAGGGCCTGATCCATCCTGTTCGGTGCTCTGCCTCTTGTGTTTCAAGAGCTTTGTGAAAAACATGTCTGAATCATCAGCAGAGAACCCTGTTTGTGAATCTGGAGGTGCTTCTGCCGTCAAAAGCTCAGAATCCACTCTCACAAGTCTTGTAGTTGAATGTCTTGTTTACCAGACATTCAGCTGGTATCGGCTGATTGGGGGAATGGACCCGTCCTGACTTCGGTGAAACTTTTAAGTGCAAGGAAATGAAGCCATTGAAAAGGGTTGGAAGCTTAGCCAGGTGCAGAAAGCAAGCACAGGTTCAATCAGGAGTAATAACTGCACAGCCAAAGAAGCACAAAAGCAGGACACGGCACACAGGCCTCTTCTGCCTCTTTGCTGGGGTCCTCCTGCAGGGGATTAATCCAAGTGTGGTGCCTGGGGGCTGTTCATTTGTCCCTTGGAATTTGCACTTCCCTACAAATCTTCTTTCCAGGTAAGTCAAGCAAAAATGGTTCCCCCAAAAGGTGGAGGTGGAGACCAGGAAGGGCTCAAGTGGACACCATTGTTTGTTTGCTTACCCTCGAGTTGCACTGTCCATCTGTCTTTCTTTCCATCAGCCTTCCTGTGTGCTGAATGCTGGCTGTGCTCAGAAATTATTTTACCTAGTAGTGTTATTTTGAGTGGGAAGTTTTCTTATTTTTGGGCCATGTGAGTCTTCCCCCAGTACATTATATAGTCAGTCATGCTGTACTACAGAGCCTCTGACTGCCTTAAGATTTTAGTATTTTACTGTTCCTTCTGTGGTCTCTATTGCAATAGAGGAGTACAAGTCATAAGGCAGTCAAGAGTAGTTCACCCTCACTACTTATTTAAATTCATATTAGAAAATTCTACTGACATTACCCAATTCATAATTTAATTTAGGAAGCATGCCTGTTGTTGACACTGGCTTTGTGTTGGGTGTTTCTATTTTTTTTTATTTTCTTTCTTCTCCAGTACCACTGTCTGTGGTTGTTAAAATGCTTAGGGACCTGATTTTCCAAGGTGCTCCTCAGCCAGAGTTTCAATAGTTCACTGATTAATAGGTCTGAAAATGAGGCTTCTTGTGTGCATTTTGTTGAGCACTGCCCTCCTATAAAAGATACAATGAAGTCTTCCCCAGCCAGTCTTGCAGAACGGCCCAGGAAGTGGATTTTGCTGAATTAGTGAACTGTTCAAAATCCAGTATGATTTCTATAGTCTAAAAATGCATTGAGGTCTTGGTGAGTAATTTTATTCCTGCTGTTGTAGAGAACAGTAGTAAACCTTTTGTTTTCCCACTTTCAAGGAAAGCTTTCATTTTATGTTTTCTGACTGTGGCACCACTGTACTCTTTCTAATGACATTTAGGTCTTTTCCCTGACTGCCATAATTTAATTTATTGCTAGTATGTATACATGCATGAATAGTTCAGATTTCATTTCCTAGATAGTAATTTGCACTTCTGGCATTTAATTTCATTTGCTGTTGGGCTGTATGTTTTATAGTTTCTGACTGGCTTTTCCCTCAACAAAACACTGCCAGCATGAAATAATTGGTATGGGAAAAGACTGCACACATGGATTATGTATAAAGGGACTTAATTGATTAGCTTTGCAAAAGATCCAAGCTTAGCTTGGTGTACATTTGCCCCAGTTTAGTCAATGATACCAAATTTTTAAGGATGGCTCAGCCATCACATCACAAAAATGCCTTTTCTTCTCTCATGGGTGTGGATGCTCGGTTTTTCTGGGTACAAATCCACTAGGCTGCACTTTGTAATTCCTGAAATATGGGGTGAAATCTCAAAGTTTTCAGAATTTTGCCTTTGGATAGTGTTTGTCGTTTTGTTTTGTTTTGTTTTTTTTAATATACCAAAGGTGATTTTTCTGTCCTTCTCTGCTTTGTTACAAGACAGTAAAATGCCAAATTAAATTAGAACTGCTGTAGGGTTGCATGAAGGTATTCCTTTAACTTTTCAATATAGTCTTTTTTTAATTTGTATTTGATCCTACAATAATCAAAATTCACTTTGCATTCTATGAAAAATTTAGATGACAACCTAATATAAGATAGTGGTATTTTGTCCGTAATAGAATAGAGGAAATTAAAAAGTGTCTTGTGTGGCTCATAAAAATTATCAGGTCACTTCTAAAAAAAATTGTTTCATAAAATTACCCAAAGGAGAAGTTTTGCTGAACGTTTCTGCAGAAGCTTTTTAAATCAAAGAAATATTTCTTCAGTTCAGATTTGTCAAACGATTCACACAGTACTATATTTTTTTTCCCCTTTGTGCTTTGGCCCAACACTTGAGAAGAGAATTATGAATGTAAATGAATACAAATCAATAGGAACGCTGCTTTATGATTTCACTGGGAATTTCTGTACAATTTGAGAGCAACTTGCTACAAGTTGAGCAGACGATTAAGGTTAACCTTGATCTTTAGCCAGCTAGGTTGGCTTACATTCTATCAGCAAGGGAATTAAATTTACTCGGACACATTTTAATTGGCATTTATGCAACATGTACTCACAGATGCTGAATTCATTGAGAAATACTGAGTGCCATCTGTTTAACTCTATTTCCTCTCTATTAAAGTATAACAAAATAAGGCCAGGTCCTTCTGGCTTGCTAACGTATTTATCTTTCAGAATACAATATTTTAATTACTGCATCAATAATGTGTTATTCTGTGCTAGATATTAATTTCTGTGTATAATTAAAACTAACCTTTTTTTTCTGTGCTCTTTTTCATAGCTGTTTCCTCTGAAACTCTTATGCCTGACATTAAATATTTTTAAAAATACTGGATGATTGTTTCGGTGCTTGCTGAATATAGGTGCTACTAATAGACTCACATGGAAAAATAATTGAAGTAACCAAGTAACGTCCAGCTCATTTCTGAAGAATTTGGCTGCCTTTAAAAATGTGACTGATAATTATTGACTGACCACGTTGCCTAAAGTAAACATGTATAAATTCTAGATTAATTTCATATAGTGATAACACTTACACACATTAATAGTGCACATTTATTTGGGAACATGAGAAACAAAAGGTGTTTGCACAGAATATGTGGACAGTGTGGGAATACGTATATATTTGTGTGTGTGTGAAAAGTATTCATGTACTATTTTCCAACCTCATATGGTAAATGTAACAACACAAATAAATACCATATGATGTTTTTCATAAATGGAGAAAGCTGTTTTCAATCCCTGGTACCTCATGTGGGGCTGGATCCTCTGACTGCATTCTAGGCTCTGTGGTGAATTTGGGCTCAACTGCTTCGTTCTGACTCAGATGGTCCCTGGTGTAAAATCACAGGTGACACAAAGCAGGGCTGAATACAGGTCATGTAATTGCACCCCTCCCCTCTTTGGTAAGGAAGTAATAAAAATGGCAGCTCCTATTCCATAAAAAAATATGATTGTGAGTGTTATTTAAGGGTTTTCAGGGGGAGTTTTCTGTCGTGTTTTGCTTTTGGTGGGCTTTTGACTTGGTTTGGGTTTTTACCTGAACATGCACTTTTACCAGTTTCAGGACCTTTTCCCTCCTTTTGGCATTTAAAGGGAGAACTGACTGATCTCTCTCTGATTGAAGAAAACTTCTAAGCATATCTAAACTTATGATTGCTCCAGAAACACTGGGACATGTGTACGCACGTCTCTAACTTAAGTTTCAATATTTCTGTTTTACGTTTGCATTAATGGAACTCACAGAATATGGGAATTTTCATGATGAGGCATAGAAGGTTGCTGTTCTTTTAAATTAAAAATTGTATTTGTCTCTAAATTAGTTATCTTTCCTTTGCATTCTTTAAGTAGAAGCTGTTTAATGCAGTTAGAGTTTTCCAAACTGTTTAGGTCATACTTCTACTTGTGCACATGTCACTCTTTTTAAGCGGTGTTGTTTCCTGCATGAGAAATGTTTTTTCGTCGTTGTTGTTGTTTTTTAATGGTGAAATCTTCATCTTAGTTCCTCTTTTGGATTTTCATGTCTTTCTACTTTACCTTAAATCAGCTTTTGAGTTCATTTAGATCTATGTTATAGGAAAATGTAAAACTCGCAGAGGGTGAGGAGATTAGGACATCAAATACAGAATACAGCAAGTTAATAAGATGAAAGAACTATGGTAACATCTAACCATGAAATCACATACTTGGTCTCTTTCTTTTTTTGGTTGTTTTGGTTTTTTTTGTTGGGTTTTTTTTTTTCACTCTATCATCTCTCTTCCCAAAGCTTTCTTTCCAGGGTAAACTGGCTGATATTTGAATGTAATTTTTCAGATTACACAGATAATTTGTGACATTTTCCTGTTGTAGTTGTGCAAGGTACTTGCCTTTGATATTGTGTTTGTGGTGCTGTCTTTATGTAAAGCCTGTTACAACAGTGCCTCAGCTTTCATCATTTCTCTATGGTGGGTTATATTGAAATAATAGCAATTCCCTTGCACACTACACAATTAGCCTTGCTAGATGATAGTGGATCCACAGGTTCAGTTTCAAAGGAAAGGTTAAGACACCATAAGTATCTTTTTCCTTTGAAGTATGCAGTGGAGACTTCATCTGGGGATGAAAGGGTGCTGACTTCTAGGCCAGTGGGGGCTTAAAGGAAGAATGGTCCTCTCAAATGTAGGCAAATGAGATTGTTTCCATCTCTCTGTTAACAGTGCCCTATAAAACAATGATGCTTCAGAGAGATGAAGAGTTAATCAGATAGATGTTGATGGATATAGCAGGTTCACTGTCCAATCAGACTGTAGGGAAAGAAAAAAAAAAACCAAAACCCAATTCCTTCTGGAAAAAAATAAATATAAAATATACATGCATGTAATAGGATTTTCTTGATATTTATTTCTTTTTACAGCAGTGCAAAGCTAAGACTATTCCCACTTGAAAAGTATCTTTTTAATTATCCATCTGTTTTTCCCTTACCTTTCATTATTCTGTCTGGATTGGTGGTTCTGTGTGCTTCAAATGGTATGTAGATTAATTTCAGTTCTGGAAGTCTTAAATTATTTATACTGCTTGGGAATAATGTGCATTCCCATTGTTTACAGCTCTGGTGTTTCTGGTTATGTAGCATCAGTCTTGTTTTGCTGAGAGTGTCCTCTGTTGATTAACTCTCTAGATAATTTCATAATGGCACATATCCAAATGATGTATATACAAATCCCAGTTGTTTCCATGAACCTTGGCAGAGTTTATTGAGGTATTTGTTACTGGGTTTTTTTAGAGGAATTTGTATAGAGTTACCCCCTTCCTCTTTAAATTGTTTTCCTCTGAGAGATTAGATAGTGTTGTCTGTCATACAGTTTTATATGTTAAAATAACAAAGGCTACCCAGGCATTATGTGTACAGATATAGTGATAAGAGAAGTTTGACACCATAATGGGAATAAATCCTAGTGACACTTCTGATAGCCAGTGTAACTTTTATAAACTCTTTGTAACTCCCTTTATTTCCCCTGCCTAGTGTTACACTCCTAAGGGTTCCCATTTTAGACCAGGTCCATGAATTCAGTGGATTTGTGGTTATATAATACTATTTCTGTGGCTTTAGTAAGGACACAACAGGTATTCTTCTTCCACCCAAAAAATCAAAAGTATACAAATAGGATTTGACAAGGAGCAGCAGTGCACAAATATTGTGGATTTGGTACTTCATAATACTCTTAAGTATTTTGGTTCTGAGACAAGTATCTCATTGCTGTAAAGCCAGCAAGAAATAAGACAACGACCAAGTGCCTTTATGCACCTTACAGTTTCTGAAAACACTAGGAGTGTCTGCTATTTAAAAGCATTTTCTTCCTGGAGTAACTGTAGTGCCTCAGTCTGAAAGTTCAAGAAAGCTTTTGAGTAATGACTTCTTGTGGTAACCTACTGAAAGTTGCAACCAGTCAGTTGCATTCAAGCACACAAACAGCAGCCAAGCACTTTTCTTAGCAAAGACAGTATCTCTTCTTGCTTTATATTCTCATATATAAATGAACACGGTGACTTTGAAGGTTCTTATTTGCTGGTTGGTATTTCCTTGTTTCCTCTCAAGGCTTACATTGCCTGTTTAGTCCTCTTGCTCATGGTGGTTTTGTAATCACTACCCAAAGTCTAAGCAATAAATACACTGTAATGTGAACTTAAAAACTTACCTGACATTTCTGAGATTGTTACCGTGGATTTTTTATGATATCAAGTGTTATTAATTCTACTGTATGTTTGCTATGTGTGCAGAAAGGAGTTTCAGAATAGTGCAACCCAGAAGAGGTGTATTTATAGAGAGAAACATTTCTCCTGAAAAGAAATGTCCACACTGTGCACATTTCAGGAAGACTCCAGTTGGGTCTGTTGGAACCTTCATCTTCTGGTCGGGTTTCATCCATCACCCACTGGAGTTTTCATTTACTAGAAAATCCTGTAACAACAAAAATGTGTTCTCACATTGTACATCAGAAAAACAAGTGTAAGGATTTTGGCAATCCAGATACTTTTTACGGGTTGCTTCCCCTTCCCCCCACCCTCAAATCAGTTGTTTCTGAGTGAATTATTAAAATATACCAGTAGTTTTATCTTGCAAGTTCAGTGGCTTCTAAGTACCCTGTTTGCCAAAATTAATAGCAATGAATTTACTTTTTTAAAACTGTCCTGAAAAGATATGGCCTTCCTTTTTCAGCATCTACTGATAGTCTAGACCAAATCTCATCATGTTTTCAAGCTTACTTTTTGTGCCTAAACATACAGAAAAGAACCAGGCCACTGAACTGACTTGCAAATTGATTCAGAGTTCATGAAGAAATGAAAGGATCCTGGTCTCACACGATACCACATTTTCTTTTTCTCTCTGTAACAAATTCTGAATGAAAATCTACAAAATTAACCTGGAGGGGCTGCTCAGCACGGGTAGGAATTGAATTAACAGAGTTGGTAGGTTGTTGTGGAGGGTGCCACAGTTCAGGTTTGTAAGGGCAAGGGAAATTTAGTGTAGGTCCTTCTGCTAAGGGTACCCATGCTCTCATGGAATCAAGAAAAAGTGTGGTCTTGTTGAGTTTTGTCCGGACTTAAGTTTCATTGTTTGTAGGTAGAAACACCAAAAGCAAGGGGAAAAAAAAGTAACTGTCAAACTACTAAAATTTCATGTTACCTCTGTCATTTCTTGGGAAGTTTTTGGGGAGTTGCATTGTGTACTGCAAATTCTCCCGGGCTGTGAAAGAAAGGGAAATGCAGTACTTCCCCCATAAATACTCGCCACCTTGATACTTTTTGCCTTCCACAGCCGTTTCCATTGTGTTGGTTTGTTTGGCCTTGGATGCATTTGTAACTTACCATTTCAAACAGTCTAAGCCCACCTGGCAGTGATCCACTTTCCTTTTGCTTTGGTGGTGAGTGCTGATGTGTTGTCCTGAGTGCCACAAAACCCCTGCCAGCCCACTGTGCCTCAGAGCATCCCAATGTTGGACACTGGTGGGTGCCAACATTTCTGTTGTAGCTGTTACTAAAGATTCTATCTTTAGTTACAACACTCAAGTTATGCAACTTAATGCTCCCTGTGTATTAAAGTATTAATGGGAGCACGGGGTAGAAAACAATGAATGTGGCCCGATATGAAAGGAAGCATTTAATCAAAATTAAAATCTTCAGTAATGAAATCTGCCTGGCTTTATGGACTTTTGTGTTCATGCTGAGCATCGCCCTCTGTTTCCTTTTGTTAATTCTGAACCAGACTTCTGGCTGCTGTCTTACCACATGGGGGGACTCACAACTCCCTGCACTCCTTCCTGCCAGCACTACAGCACACTCTGCTAACAGGCAGTGTTTCTCTGATTTTTCCTCAGTAGCACTTACTGCACATTAAACACTAACATATTGATCAATTGGCACTTCGCCTGCGAATATCTCATAGGGGCTGAGGCCAGCATGAGAGTCCAAACGCAGAAGTACTTTTCGGTATGATTTTGCTGTCTTTTGCCATTTACGATAGCGTATAAATCTCCAAGAGCTGCAATTCAGAGTTCCAGCTTGGTGAATTTGGTGTGTCTGTTTGCTTTCAAAACCATTTTTCATTGTTTTAGCTATTAACTTTGCTACTTTCTGTAATGCTCTTCGTAGGATTTTACAATATTTGAAGCCTTCAGATGGTTTCCTAAATTATGAGGCGTCACAGTAAATCATAAAGACGTCTGTCTTGAGATTTCTCAAATTCTGAACAATAAAATAATTGAGTGTGTGATATTTTGCTGTGCCTTTGTGTAGTGGGAAAACAGAATGATTCATTTCTTAGGATATGCCTGAAATAGAACAAATGTTTGCCTGTACCATTTGGGATCTAACTGAAAGCAGTTAATTGAATTAGATGAAGACTATATTTCTCTATGACCTCTGTGTAAGGCTCTCTGCCATTTTCCCCTGAGGTGATTCCTTGCATTGTTTTCTAAAACCAGCAAAAGTAGTTTGGAAAGTATATGATATTCGGCATAAATGTAATTTTGAAATGGTTTATCCATTTCTACCGTGGCAATCTCGCGTCAAATGACGTCCTGAATGTTTTAGGATTTTAGAAAGCAAGACAGCATTATCACAAGGATGATACATTCACACACTGGGGAATGCAGGGTACAATTGATGAAACATCTACTATCTAGCTGAGGTATGTCCTGCTGTATAGCAATCTGGGGAGCCAAACAAAGACAGTGGAGCTCTGTGGTCTGTAGGTTCTGCCAAGACAATAACACGTTACACAATAAGAGAACAATAGAACAGAATAAAAGTGCGTGTAGTAGTTCAGTAACATTTCTGAGCTGTGTGGCCTTGCTGTAGTGTGTGGTGCCAACAAATGCTGTTCTTAGCTCTGCTGTTATTTAGAATGAGCCACTCAGCCATATGAAGTGCCTGCATCTTACCCCCTCTGACTGATGTTTCAGGCTTGACCTCATGTGTAATGGGGGAATATAATTTTCCGGAATATTAAAGAAGTGACTTAGCTGTTTGAGTGGGATAATGATACTGTATATTCCCTGATATTAAAATGTCATCTTTTTCGACCACTTCAAGAACATAATGGGGATTTTTTTTCATGGAAATAGGGTCCTTTCAAAAAATGTTGATGGTAATACGGTCCTTTCAAAAAATGTTGATGGTAGTGGTACAGTTATAACACCCTAGAATTTGCATGCTAAGCAGAAGGACGGGGCTAAAATTGTTGTGTGGAGGCAGCACCTTTAGCAGAACACTAACATAGGACATATGCAGATTCACAACTACTGCAGAAAAATGCCTATCAAGGGTGTGGAAACCTTTATTTCTTTGCACATGTCTCCTCTGATAAGTTTTGGACTCCTTCAGAGTGAAAGAATGGTAATAAGCAAACATACATGTATGGGCAATGTTTAAGTCTTTCCTGTACTACAGGAAAAGTGCTGCCAGCTTCATTGGCAAGGCTCTGGACCAGTTGCTTCTCTTTTACCAGCACAGGTTACAATCAATGAGGTTCCTTCAGATTTTGCCTACTGAGGGAGCTTCTATCTTAGGAGCAATGGAAGAGAGTAAGTTTTTCACAACACAAGCCAGTGTAGCCTTCTATTTGAGAGAAATGCCTTTTAAATCATTTGCAATCTAGCTTCATGTGCCATTCTAACTCTAATCTTTTGTTAAAAACTGGCCAAATGTTTGCTTCTGTCCTTGCTACCTATATTCCTGTATTCTGGGTTAGATGACAGAGGCATTTCTGGGTTGGTTCTTGTGTTCTTCCTTGAAAAACAACTCCTCTGCTTGTGAAATAAGTTTGGTGAGTAGTTAAGGAAAACACTGTAGTTCCGGTGAAGTCTCTTTTCACCTTTTCTCTTTCCTTATTTCATCCTTATATCTCTTCTTTGATTTCAGTTCTCTTTATGATGTAACTTGATGGCCAAGACATGCAGCCTCTTAATCTGGTTCTCTTTCTCCATTATAATCTGATCTGAAGCAAGGCCAGTGCAGCCAGAAGCTCCTTGCAAACTAAATATCAAAATCTTTGTTTTGAGTGCAGAGGGAAAAATCTTTATTTGCAGAATGCGGACAAATCCCTGGATATAAAGATGCACACCCTTCTCTGCCTTGTGAGAAGTAGTTTGTGATGTCTGAAGGACACTTTTTGGCTGAGCTGTGTCTAAACCCCTTGGTTTTTGTCCATAAATTTGGAAATACGGTGCATTAGTCATGCTAAAAATATTGTCTATAATCCATCACGATTCAAATAACCCCAAAACAAAATGTAAAATGTACTACTACTACTACTACTGCTACTAATACTACCAGAAAATACCTGAAAATATTTAATATTTATGACAAGTGAAAGGAAATAATCTCTTCAGTCTGTAGAAATTAATCTGTTCTTCCAGGAGGTAAATTCTTAGTTACAGTTAGTAGATGCCTTGTCCTGGAGCATAATATGTGGAAGACGTTGAGAGGGATTGCTCTTCCTACACAGTCAGTCAAATTAATAATTAGGTCCCTTCTCCTTATCTATTTTCAATTTTCAATCAACCTAAGGGATACTCTCAGAGCTGCGTGCCTGAGGCATCACAGATCCTTCAGGATTTAATTAGGTTTCCCAGTGCTGCAGCATGCTCTCTGGGGCCTGTCAGTTACCCTTTCTCACAGGAGTTAAAATTACTCTTTATATGACTTATCAATTTGGTCATTTAATTGATTCTCAATTCATCATCTAATCCATTTACAATTTCCTTTCCACACGTGGAGATACTGTTATAGGCTGACAGCTATGTTACCCAGTAAGATTCCAGGCAGTACTTAAAGCCCAAATCTTAAACGAGTGAAATAAATTCAGACACTCAGAGTGGTTTCCATAATTTTTCACAGTGGTTTTCAGTAACTTTCAGCCAATGGTTTTTACAGAAGTCTTTATTTTTTTTTGGATCCTGCTTCTTAAGCATGCCTTTCTTTCTATTAACAATTGTGAGTTTCTTAATGACAGTAACGAATGGCAATAAATATGTTTTAAAGTCTTTCTATGCAGCCATAAGTTTAATGCCAATGCCTAAATATTTAATTGCTTTTGCAGTGTAACATACTGCTTGATTCAAGCATATGACATGCATTTGCCATCAGCACCTTTTAAATATCCAGTGATATTTAACAGTGATCCAGTTGGTGCAGAAGTCCTTGATTTCCTCCTACTGCAATGGATTAGAAGCAGGCTGGTCTTTTATTTGCTGACATGTATTGCAGAGCGTCTTAGGGAATGACACTTTTCCAGAGATGGTAATTATTAACCTTCAGCAGATACAAAGATCCTCATTTGATTGGTGCTGTATTGAATCATCCAATGGTTTAGGTTGGAAAAGACCTTTAAGCTCATTGAATCCAACTGTTAACTCGGCACTGACAGGTTCACCACTAAACCATGTCCCCAGTGCCACATGTGCCCATATTTAGATCCCTCCAATCATGGTGACCCCACCATTGCCCTGAGCAGCATATTCCAATGCCTGAGCACCATTTCAGTGAAGAATCTCTTTCCTAATACCCAATCTAAACCTCCCCTAGTGCTACTTGAGGCCATTTTCTCCTCTCCTGACCCTTGTTACCTGGGAGCAGAAGCCAACCCCCACCTGGCTGCACCCTCCTGTCAGGGAGTTGTAGGGAGTGATCAGGTCTCCCCTGAGCCCCCTTTTCTCCAGGCTGAGCAGCCCCAGTTCCCTCAGCTGCTCCTCATCAGCCTTGTGCTCCAGACCCTTTCCCAGCTCTGTTCCCTTCTCTGGACACTCTGCAGCACCTCAATGTCCTTCTTGCAGTGAGGAGCCCAAGACGAGACATCGGTTTTGAGGTGTAGCCCTGTCATTGCCATGTAAAAGGGGACAATCACTTCCTTGGTCCTGCTGGTCACTCTGTTCCTTGGACAGATGCCATTGGCCTTCTTGGCCACCTAAGCACAACCTGGCTCATGTTCAGCTGCTGTCAGCCGGCATCCTCAGGTCCTTTCTCCATGAGCAGAGAAAAAAACAATCAATCAAAACCATAATTTTTTAGAGAGAATCCGTTTTAAAACAACTTAAAGGTTACAATAATGGAAACAATACATTTTGTTAACATTTTAGAAGTGTGGTCTAATTTCACTGCTGCTGTTTTATACATGTGTCACTTATATTTAACTCTGTTGTCTTGGTTATGTTGTCAGTGCCAAAACAAAGCCATGTTTCTTTGCTTTGACTGTCCATGCTCTCTGCTGGTGTCATCAGCCAGGTGGTACTAATAATGTTATTACTAAATTACATAGGCTGGTAACATGAACTTAGTGCTGCTTTCTGACACCTTTAATCTGTTAACATTCTTACAGCAGAATCTGGTGCAAGATTCAGTAAAATCTTTATCAGATCTGCCTGTGTGAGAGGCAATTTCCCATTGCTTGAAATCCTGCATTACTCTGCTGGAGAGTAGGAATGCAAGTTTTCTGAACTAAAGCTTTCTGTATATACCATTCACTTTTTAAATAATTCTTTGAGGGTTTTTTTTCGTTCATTCAAGTTAAATGCTATTCTTCAGAACTCTAAACTCTTCCAAATTTAAATTACTGTTAAAATTCCTATGTGCCTCTTACAATGTCTACCAAAATCTTAGAAGTGGTATCATTTGAAGTTTAAAAATAAATCATTGCCAATATGAGAACAAGCACAATAATAATAGGCAGTTCTTAAATTGTTTCAGTGTCTAAAAGAAAGTCCTTTGGAAATCTTTCCTTGCATTCATTAACCCTTCAGTTTCTTCCATAGTGACATAATGGAGGAAGTATTTATGAACCAGCTGTTCAAACTAAATTGGTTGATCTCGGTGGTAATAAAGTAGAAAAAATACAGTTGTTTTACTGAGGAGTTTTATTGGTTGTTTCCTTTCACTAAAGGAGATCTTGAAATAGAAATATGGATAATGTTGTGATCTCAATGATGTGGACTCAGGTGAAGGTCTGAAGTAACTCATACGAATACATGGGACTACTAAGCAAAAAGCCGCTTGATTTTAAAGTGCTTTTGTTTCTTCAGGCTTTGAGATGGTGAGGTTTGCTAATGGGCAGAGTTTAAAGCAGAGCAGGACCGTACTGTATGAAGAGATGATGCTGAATGTGTTGTCATACATGTACAGCCAAGGATTAAAAACAGATCTCTGGTGTGATGGTGCCAAGTGGTGGCCATTGCTTTAGAATCACCCTCTTTGCAATGAGCAGCCTCCTCTGTCTGGGAACCTGTTTGCTGTGAATTCTCGGACTGTGCTGTCAGAGGGGCTGTGGTCAGAGCAGTGGCCATGTGTCCAGTGCTCATGTAGTTTGTGATTCTCAGAGAAGGCTGAGGGAGTAGGAGGGATGTGGATACTGAACTGATTGGCATCTGCTTGTCTGTAAGAGGCTTCTGGTCTGACTGAGCAAGGGGTAGCAAGAGGTCAGAGTGCTGCCAGGTAGGAAACGTAAGAGAACTGGAAATGATGGAAGTGAGGAGCCCTAGGCACACTGGCTGTGACTTCCAGCCTCTTGGAGCCTTGTAGGAGTGTAGACACCTTTTGAAGCATTCCATATGGCACTGCTGGACTCGGTCACTGCAGGAAATTATTGCCTGCATGGCATGAGTGGTCTTGTTAGATGATCACAACAGTAATTTCTGACTATTTATAGCCCTACTCCTTCTGTTCCATTTTAATTACTATTTATTTTAGTTAACACCAACGTTGACCTGGTTTTAAGACCTTCAGAAAGGAAAAGAAAGCATTTTTTCAGGGAATAAGTTTTTCCTTTAACTTTTTATAACTGCATGGAGACTTTTAGGGAGGTCTCTTCAAAAAAGAATATTTCTCATTTGTAAACGATCAAGTTTTTGGTCGAACCAGGTAACAGTTTAATGAGATTTAAAGTATAATATGGTAACACGTGGGTTGACTTAAATTTGATAATGCATGCCTTTATTTGGGTTTTTTTTTCCTTAATTAGGTGTTCTAACACTTTCCTGTTAGTGGCATGCATGTATTAAAAATAATTTCCTGACATCTGTATAAATTTCCTGCCAGCAAAGTCTTTAAACAAGGTACCATAATTCTGGCTGATGCTTAAGTTAGTTGTAATTAAAATTAAGCACCTAGTTTGAGCACTGTTCCAACTGACAACCATCTTATATTTGAATGCCAAAAATGTCTGGTGTGTATCAGTAAATCTGAATTACAAGTTCAGTAGATAGTGGGGAAAAGGGATCATTGCTGATCCTAAATTACAAGAAAGAGTTCTGCTTTTGAATAACAGCTCAATCCTGACTAAGCAACAATTAGTTTCTCTTTGATTACAGCTTCATGGGATTAGAAGATTTATATAACCTCCCCAATCCTGTTTTTGTTCTCCTTATCTTACAGGCTTTTAAAGCAAGCTCTCATTTTTTTGTTGTTTAGTTTGTCATACTTTATTAGTCAAATGAGGTATTAGGTGGAAACTTAGTTTGTAAATACTGTTCTTTTCTTGGGGAGGAAAAGAGAAACATGGAAATGCTTTTTATATATTTAAAGGAATGAAAATAATAGAATTATTAATCAGCCAAAAGGCAGTGGTTGTATTTAACTTGTTTGATACCAGGAGGGTTTTGTTTGCTGTTAGAAACTTGCTCATTACTGAGTTGTAGTTGTTTTTCAAAGAAATGTGATGATCCTTTCTTCTGTTTATTTCACTTTCTTTTTCCACTACTTTTGAGGCACATGCTACTATACAAAGAAAGATTAAAATTATCTTCATGCTGAAAGAGTGGAGCTTGTTGGGATGCCTTCTGTTAAATAATTGTGGCATAGTTTGGCTCACCGGTCTCTCTCTATGAAGCAGACTTGCAAAATACTGCATTTTATGTGGGATGGTGCAAGAGAGTTAATGGGAAGCAAGTCTGAGTGATGCCTTTTTATTAGAATTGAAATGGATTAAAATTGCCTTGGTCTGATTCAGAAATTTGCAGCACAAGCATCATCGTTTCCCTCCTCCTCTGCTCACTGGGTGACCGTGGCTGTAAGATCTTGGTTGATGAGGGATCCCAGATATGTTTTGGTGCAGTGCTTTGAACTGATCTAGCATGAAGTGTCTGGACTAGAACAGACCTGTAATCAAAATTTTCAGGAAATTTTCTGATTTGCAGATCTTAAATGATACCACCTGTTAAGGCATGATATCCTCAGTGTCTGATGGTAATTAGTGTGTTCCTTACAAATTCATTCTTTTCAAGTATTGACTAGAAATTTCTGGTTGACTTATTTTATCTTGCATTTTATATATCCCTTTCAAATCACAGTTATTTAAAGTGCAAAGACCTTTAAAGATAAATTGCAAAGATTGCAAAGCAATCTTTCTGAATTATCTACAGTTTATATAGGCAAAAAAATCCCGCCTATCTTCCTCCCATTTGACCCAGTAGTGTCTCCCTACTCTTTTTCATAGCAGGCAACAAAGAATTTAAGAAGAAAGCACTGGGTGCTGCATTTTGCAAAGCACTGTTCTGGTGCCATCTCTGCTTATCAATAAAAAAATATGTTCCTTATCAATAAAAATTTATCCTCAAGTGGTTGCCGGTTCCCTTCTTCCCTGAGAAACATTCTCTGGGGAAAGTAAAATTCTTTAGTGGATTGAAGAGTACACGATCTGAAGTAGTTGTGTGAGCAGTTGACTTTTAAGTGGAGCTACAAAAGTTGCTTTTGAACCTGAATAGTTCAGCATGTTCACACAGCAAAATCATGGAGTTGTCCCAGCTGTGGTGTGATGATGGTTACAATCATCCTTCATTGAATTTCAGAAAATATTCAGTGAAATGCTAGAAAACCTTAAACAAAGCCTGGTAGAAATGGGGAGGAGAGTGTTATATCTATGAAGATTCTTTAAAAAATGGAAAAAAATCAAGTGCCCTCTTAATACATCTTTTTCTTATTCCAACTGCATATATGTGGAAAGAGGTGAAATTTCACTGTTTGGTGACAAAAAGCATTTGCTGTAGTGGATTGCAATGTATACTTCTAAAATAATTTTAAAAGGAAATGTTTTCTCAATTTACAGTCAGCCTTGACTATGAAGAACAGCAAAGAAAAAGGATTTTTTTCAGTAAGGGATGAAAATTTTAGATTTATAACTTCATACAAGATTGCCAGGGCCTGAGGCAAACAAAACAGAGCATATATCTACTTTACAGCTGCAAAAATAATTACGATGACTGTCTGTAGAGTAATCTCTAATGGATTACATTTTGTTAGCATTTCATTAAGTGATTTTAGTGCCAAAATAATTCATGGTAAATGAGGAAGAAAAATACTTGTTTTGAAGTATCTGTGGTCTGGACCTTTGATGTCCTCCTAGGCATTCTATTAAGAACTGGTTAATTTGTGAAAGGTCTTGTTTTGCAGGCAAGGTGCTATGCTTGTCAAGCTATTATAAGACTAAGGAGTGTAGAAATTACAGAAGTAATTTGGTTTTATTATGTAAGTACTGGACTTCTTTGTTGCTTCAAAGGTGCTAAAGCCATCTGAGGTGCTATCTGATAGTCCTTTCTCTTAGATTTATGAGGTCTTTCAGACTAGAAAAGCACTTATGCTTCATTAAGATTGCTTGATTTAATTTTTTTTTAAACTTCAGGCTGCTTTTTTTCATGTGTCTCTTAAATTTATCCAAGTGATACAATCTTCAGCAGTAATAAGAGGCCTCTTACTCATGGTCAAAACAGCCCTTTTTTGTGTTGCAGTAGAACTGCATTTTCATGTGCTGTTGGCGCTGGGAACTGGATGTGTGGGAGGGAGGGGTTAGTAATTTAGGGCAACTTCTTTGTCTTCTTTTTTATTGTTCTTTGATTTGAAGAAGTAGGGGAAAAGAAAAAAAAAGTAATAATACTATCAGTGGCTCCAAGCCAGATTAAGTCTCTAAAGTATTAGAAAGAAAAAATTCTTGGACTTCAGCAGAAGCAGTGTCCAGCTATCCATTTGCACTGCATGATTTATAGTGATCCATGTGTCTGGATGGCTTGAGGGTTTCTTGGGAATACAAGAAATTGTCTTTGGCTGTTAACACCAAATTCAGTATAAGTGGAACAAGGATATGTAATGTTTTCAGTGTATGTGAGTAGTGTTGTAACACTTCCAGAACCAAAAATTAATTTGAAGTGCAATTTTGATGAATCAATATATAAGGGAATATAGTAAGGAAAATGTAAGAGAATGTGGGTTGAACTTAATAAAGTTTTGTTGAAAGCAGAAGGGAATTTAAAGGATTGGTCTCTTGACTTACCTTTCTGAATAACTAAAAATGACATCATTCCCCTTTTTAAAAACATGATATCATAGCTGAAAATATTTTCAATTTTTCCCAAGTTCATAGAACGAAAATATTCATGAGTCTTGCCTTTTAGGGAGAGAAATACTTTGATCTTAGGTGGAGCATACTTTTTCAGGCTTTTGTACACTAAGAAATAAGTACATGTTTTATTTGTTGTGTTGGCTTTTGGGTTTTGTTTTTTTTTTTTTATAAACTCTGTGCACTAGGTCTGTGTAGAGACCTAATCTGTCCAAGAGAACATGGTCACTCAAAAGCATCTCATTGTTGTAGACTTGATGACCTCCAGGGGTTCCTTCCAATCTAAATTATTCTATACGATCTTCTTTAAATGCTGTAATTCTGTTCTATTAGTTTGTGTTGTTAATACGACAGAGGCATTTTATCCTTGACTGGCCTCTTTCTGAGCCTTAGAATATCCTGTTTTTCCAGGGCATCCAGAAATTTCAGGAATTGAACTGAAATATTAAAAATGTCAGTGCTTCAGTGTAGAAGGGGATTAGTATTCAAACGTTTGGACATTTGTGCTATATTTAAGTCTTTTTCACACACAGATATTCTTTGTTATTTCTGAAATTTATGTCCTTTATCTAGAACAGTGGCAAAATATTCTTTATTTATTGTTTTTGATTCCTGCCTACACTTCTGTACCAGTTTGGAACTGTCCCAGTTGTGTATTACGTCATAATAAAAGCAGGTGTGAGGAAGGTGTACATACCTCTGTCCCAAAGCAGGTGACCACCAAGCCATCCCTCTCTGTAAGGTCTATTTTAGAAGGTCTTAAAAACCTTATAATGGCCTTGTAAGACCATTTTAGAAGGCCTTACCTGCATGAAAGACCTCACAGAGAGAGGGATGGCTTAGTGGGAGCACTGTACCTGCCAATCTGTAAGAACAACAGCTGACATTAAATCTCACCTCCCCTTGAAGCTGCATTAACAACCAAACCCCTGTTCAGTAGTGAATGTCCATGTATCTGGGGTCCATGCCTTGGAGGATATATAGATATATATATATATTTTTTGCTGCAGCTTCTTGGCATTATTTACTGTTGACACAAGATTGTTGCAGGTAGCAAGAGTGACTAGCAAGAGTGACATACAGCTCTGTAAAAATCCTCAGAGTCCTTTGGGCATAGTGTGCTTTTCAATTACCCTATCCTTTGTTCAGTATGGATGGAGGAATAGCATTGGAGAGGACTAAAATGTTATGTTTGCTGTCATTGGAGTTATTTATTTTTAGATTAAACCTAATGCCACTTACTTGCCAAGGCTTTGGAATGCCATTATTCTGTTAAACCGTGTCCCTGTGTGGTGGTCTGTTGAGCACAGGATGATGTCTGTGCTTTCCCAGAAAGAAAAATAATCACACAGCTATTGATAAAATCCATAGTGGATGACTGGAGGAAACTAAGAGTTTCCTAGGCCCGGGCTTGGCCAATTGACGAGAAAGAACAAATTCTAGTAATGAAGCTACAGTAAAAATTTTTTTTCATGTGCAAAGGTGGTAAAATTGACTTTATAAATAAAGAATGTGATCCTGGTTTAGGCTAGGTAACAACTACCAGAGATCAGGAAAGATTTTTAATATTTTTCTTTCAAAAGACACAAGCCAAGATGTAAAGATGAGTTTGGCTAAGTCTGGGAAAATGTTTAGTGATTTGTAATGTCATCAAAGAGCTGTGTAGTTTATTTAGTTCATTAATTTTTGCCCTAAATTCAGGGATGGGTGCAATTTGTACGGCCAGTGGCCAACCTTTAACCGTAAACCTCTGAGTTACTGACAGGCTGACCTTGTGTCTCAGAGAAAAAGGGACAGAAGGCAACCACTGCAGTGCTTCCCCCCAGGTCACCTTCTACCTGAGCAGAAAATACTGTGCCAGCTTTAACTGTGATAGGAATCACAGGATGCTTTGTGTTGGAAAGGACCTTAAAGATCATCTGATTCCAACCCCCTGCCATGGGCAGGGACACCTTCCACAGAGCAGGTTGCTCGGAGCTCATCCAGCCTGGCCTTGAGCACTTCCAGGGATGGGACAGCCACAGCTCCTCTGGCCAGTCTGTGCCAGGGCCTTGCCACCTGCACAGTAAAGAATTTCTTCCTAATATCTGATCTAAACCTGCCCTCTTTCAGTTCAAAGCCATTACCTCTAGTTCTCTCACAACATGCTCTTGTAGAAAATCCCTCTCCTGCTCTGTTGATTAACTGATCTGTTTGTTAATGTAAAATACAGTGACAACAGCCACAATTAAAGGCCGATATAAAAAACTTTGCTGTACTATTAATGTGGTATTGAGTAATTTTTTGCTTCATTGCTTTTGTTCTTTCAGTTCTACGGGATGACTTCAGACAAAACCCATCAGATGTCATGGTAGCTGTGGGGGAACCTGCAGTGATGGAATGCCAGCCCCCAAGAGGTCACCCAGAACCCACTATATCATGGAAGAAAGATGGGACCCCTCTAGATGACAAAGATGAGAGAATTACAGTAAGTATAGAAAGTTTTTCCAAGCAACACAAGAATCAACTACTCCAAAATTTCTTGTCTCTTGAGCATGTGGGCATCTCTGGCTGTGCTGTCCTTCCTAGGATGTGTCCTTTCTTTGCCTCACAGGCAAGGGCTAGTTTGCATTTAGCTTGGAATGTAACCTCTCATCTCCTAGTGCCTCATTGCAGGGTATGCATTTGTTTGTTAAAGAGGCCTATGCAAAACCTATGTTCTTCCCTTCCTCAGAAGAATTAGAAGCTTGTGGAAATGAAATTCGTTACAGTCATCACTGTCCTATAATTTTCATACCTTTTATCCACCTACAATTTTCTGCAACCTGTAATATCTGCCTTTAGTTGGAAGGAGAAACTACAAGTAGTCTCGGTGTGATCTTCTGTAATTCTGTTGAAAATAACACACACAGAAAAGTTGTGTGTCGTATTAGAAAGGGTAAAAAGGGTTTGGGAATATAGACACATTTCTTTAGAGAGATATTGGCTTATCCCACCATCTTAAATAAAGCTGTTTTTTCATTAGAGGTGTTGTCATACTCATTTGTATCTGTAGCTTGCTGAATACAGTGCACAACTATTCAAGTGTATGGATAAAGCAGCTTCTCAAATCATAAAACTATCCTTTTGAAGCAGTAAGCTGCTGAGCCTAAAGGTCTTTCAGAAATGGCAGTGAAAAATAGAGTTCAAAAATCATGTATTTGCTGCCAACATGATGGCACAAGAACCATCTTTCCACATGAGAGAACCTGTGTCATCTGAAAGCCCATACTGTCCTGTTGGTACTGGAAAGATTTCTAGTGTAAAGCGGGATTAGAGGCACATACCATTTACATGCTTCAATCACATACTGAAATGAGGGAAATGTTTAATGGAAGTACTCTTAGACCCCAGCAACCTAAGTATAAAATTACCATTTTGGTTTGAGATTGAAATTGCCTGTTATTTCATTTATTTTTTACAAACAAGACAAAGCCCAGGCATTCTGCAGTTGTGACATATGCATACATTTAAAATTTTAAGTATCCTACCCAACCTACACTGATTGCTGGCTATTAACTCTATTCCTCCAATCATACTTGCTAAGAACTTGCAATTTCCTTTTCAAATCTCCTTCCAAGCGTGACAAGTCAATTGACCTGAGATAAAGAGAAGATTCCATGGCTACCTATGTTTTGCTTTTTCTCCAGGAAGCACTTTCTAAACTTGTATTTTTTATTGCTATAGTTTATTCTCTCAAAGGATTTTCAGGTGTTGCCTATTAAGTACATTTCTTTTGTTATACATGAAAACTGCTCCAGCTGCCAGAACAAAGACATACCCAGAACAAGAGTAGCTATCACTGACTGGCAGTGTCACCTGGAGTCATTAAAGCTTTTCTTAGGATGAAATAAAGCCCCTCAGTTTGGTTTTATTTTCTGGTGTTTGTATCAAATGCTCACCCACACAGTATTTTTTTCACCATGTCATCTGGTAGAGTCGTTGTGTGTTATCGATGTCGCCTCCCAAAAACAAACAAATGAAAGTGAGTTTTGATGAAGGTGTAGATGCACACTTGTTTCAGGTACCCAAATTAGGTTGGTTTTTTTTTTTTCCCAGAGGTGTAAATTAACAGAGCTGCCACAGCCCAGCTTAGTCCTGTCCATGGATGTCATATCATGGGTGCTTCCTCACACAGGCCAGAGAGCCTGGAGCAACATTGTAATGCAGATTTGCATCCTCTTACAGCTGTAGCAGGATCTTGCCAAGTGGATAAATGTGCATTCATATGAACCTCTTCAGAGCTTTGCAGCCATCTGTGTAGTCTTCCTAGTGGCTGGGAGAGGAGATTGGGACAACTTGGTAAAGGGCAGATGGGAATGACATGCTAATTGTGAAACCTGACTTAGAATAATTCCATTTCTGTTAATTTATCTCCTTAACGACATTTCTATTTCAGTTTGGCAACAGGAATGAAAAAAATCTAGAAGAGTACAAAAGCTGAAATAAGGATGAAATTGATGGGGTTTAAGTGACAGGTTTCTTTTTTTTTTCTTTTTAATTAAGTGTCTATATTTTAAATGAGTACCTACCTTCATTTGGTGGCAAAATTTTGATTGACTCAGTGGCACTAAATTTCCATAATGCAAGTGTGACTTTCCTCTTTTTAAGCCATGAAATTAGCAGATCAGGAAATGTCAAACTATATGTCTTGGTGTTCAATGCATATGTAATACCAGTGGGCATTTAATAAATGAAAATCTTTGGTGGCTCCACTTCTAAAGCATTTTCAGTTGTTTTCATTCTTATAGATTTGTTGATCTTTGATTCATTACAGTTTTTAAAGTTCTGTAATTGTCAAAGGCAGCATGAAGCATTTCATTATAATGCTTTCCTTTCTGACAAGAGATTTAAAATAAACATTAAGACTTTGCTTTTTCCGCATAAGGAATGATGCTTGACATCTTTTTTGATTCATATCTATATTTTCTTCAAGAAGATGGTATCTCCATGAAGCAACCTTCTTTTTAATATATGGAAGCATTTTTTTTTTTTCTTTTCTGCCATGACAGTGTCATCTGTGAGTCAGAAAAACTGGACTTTTCAGAATGAGTACTAAGAGTGCCAGAGAGACAGAGCTAGAAGCTCTATTCCTGACTGAGAGTTTGAAGCAAAAGATGCAGATAAATAAGATCCAAGTTAAAGCATGACTTTCTCAGGAATGCAATAAAAAGAAAATACTATTTTGTCCTGAGTCGAATTTAGGAAATCAATGTGTTTATGTAGGTGAGATAATAAAAATCAGTCTTTTCATATTTTTGGTCAATTTGTAGGGCAAGCAAATGTGCTTTGAAGAGGAAAAAACTGTATAATTCAGGTTATAAACTAAGGAATGGAACAAATAGGAAACGAAAGTTAAGGGTGAGGGCAGAGCTATCTGTGAAGGGGTTTATAGAAGCAGACATTTTATTTGAGCACAGCTCTTCCAGGTTTAGAGACTTGCTGTAGGCTCTTCAGTGCACAAATGTTTCTTGGGTGCACCTGATGAAGAATCGTCACCAAAATATTTTTTCTCTCTACTCTTGAGTGTGTTGTCTATAAACAGTTTTCTCAGTGGATTGGGGCTCACCTTGACTTTGCTCATGTGTGCTTTTACACCATGGTATGAAGGCAAAATGCTTGATGTGACTAATCCCTCTCTGAATATTACAAATGAAGCTGGACCAGTTTTGCCTGAGAAGCAAACCCTTACCTTTAGCTTAATTTATTGAATTGGAAAACAGTTATCATGAGGACAGAGCAGAACTAAGTGTGATTCCATGCTCATCTAGTTCATTTTTCTCCTGGGATTACTGTGGAATCAGGAATCCCTCCCCCTATATATATATAGTTGAAAAGGAGTGCCTCAGCTCAGTCCCGTGAATAGCTCTAATTTCTCACTGCAAAAAGCATAAAGCTCAAATGTATTTTTCCAGGTTCTTGTATGATCCATCTGCACTAGGAGAGGCTGTGTGCCACTCCTCTTGGAGCTGAGACGGTGGAGAAAGAAGGTACAAGGTGTTGTCCATGAGAGAGAGAGAAGGGAGCGCACCAGGGTGGGGAAATTCCTGATTCTGTTTCCAGCCGTTCTTGGTGTTGATTGGCACTGGTGAAGCTCATACCCTCCCATTGCTTGGAGCAAGGATCTAGGCCAGGGCTGCAGGAGTCCAGGTATCCTCCCCCGGAACAGCCCTGCTCCCTGCCCCATCAGTCTAGCCGTCTTTTTTGCATGGCAGCACAGCATCATTAGCACGTAGCCACGTGTGTCACCGTGGTGCCAAAAGCTGTGAGTTTGCATTCCCTCAGGCTGAGGAGGAAGTGCAATCAGCAGCAGTTTCTGCTGACTGCTGTAATCACTGGGTTTGGTCTTTCCAAATGTATTTTGTCTGGATGCAGTTGGCAGAGTGAGTGCCATTAGCAATGACTTGCTCAGGCACTCACTGTAAGCACAGTGAATATTGCTTGCTTGTTAATTCAGTGTGCCTCCATTCACTTCTCACCATCTTCCTGTTGCACCCCAGAAACGTCCCACTACTTTTCAAATGGTGTTCCCACTGCCTTCCTAACCTACACCCCACCATGAAATTTTCACCTTGTTCCCCAACCATTTCCTCCATCTCCCAGCATGTGCTCACATCCACCCAGCCCGTCTGGCTCTATCACCTGATTAGTGACATCTGGTTGTGAGGAGGTAACAATTTGGAAGCTCAGATAAGCAAACCCTCCTGCAGCATGCTGTGAAGCCAAGGCATTCTTCCCTGGGCTTTGCTGTTGCTGGGAATGGCTGGTAAGCTGTGATTTGTGATGGTTGCAGCAGTGTCTGCCTGTGTCAGGTTTGCTCAGAGCCTCCCTCAAGGAGCTGTGTTGCTGCTCTGTCTTCTTTGTGAATCCCAAATGTGACTGTCTCTCTATAAGATGCTGACTTCAGTAATCTAACGAAGATGGTAGTGCCTTTGAGTGTATCTTTAGGCAAAAACTGGCAATAATTACAAACTCAGGAGCGCAGAGCGTTCAAAGAGGATTTTTGTGGCTCTCCCATCTGGACAGGGCAACCTCCATGTGCTTTTGGATCTATCAATTAGTCTTAGTTTTTAGCAGCAATGCCTGCATAATTGACTAAGCCTCAGTGAAATCAGGATGCAGTCAGAGTGCCTGTAATTATCAGTGCTTTCCCAGTGGGAGAAAGTGGACATACCTTGCATAAGCTTCAGACCAAGCTGATGTTTGAGCCAGGTTTGGAGGTCAGGATTTCACAGCTGAGTCTGTTCCTGCCCCATGACCACTAGTAGCCTCTGCTTCAGAAAGCTTCCTAATTGTTCACATCAAGTGATGGTATAGGTGCTAGAAGGAAAAAAGCTATGCATACTGAACATGAAATTTTAATAGGTAAAATCTTTTCCATATACATGAAAAAGGATGCTGGTACCTAAGAAAGAAATCCTTTGTAATGGAATACAAAAAGCAAAGCCTTTGCATTGAAACTTCCATACAGCACTGTGATTGCAATTTCCCCCTCTTTCGTATTAACTCTTATCTCTCATTTATCCTGAATCATCCTCATTTGATTTTTAAAAGAAAAAGCTTGAGAAGCCATTTATCTTTCCTTGTTCAAGTTTCTTAGGTTTCAAGATCAAAGTTACAAGATGAATAATGCATACAGGTTTTCATTCCTTTTTTGTGTGGCTGTCTTGTGACATCAACAGTTTTGAATGACTTACACACTTATTTTAGATGAGCTGCAACTTAAATTTTCAATTCCCATCTCCTTTCCTGGCCCTTAAATAGTACATCACAAATACGCGGCATTTATTGCATCTTATACAGTGCTATTTTTACATGAGTGAATGATGAAAATGTTTTTCAAAATGTGAAGACAAAGCCTTCTGATCTTCTGTTGTGACAGGAAAACTTCCTTGAACGGTACCATCCACAGGAAGATGTTTCATGTGCTTTCTCCAATTTTTTTGTAATGATTTGGAATTTTGTTAATGAATTTTTTGCTAATGAACAGGGAGCTACGTTCATTCTTCTTGGTGGAGACCAGTCATACCCTCATTGTGCTTTGGCAAGTTTAAAACTACATAGGTGGATCCCAGTGTGACCTTGATCATAAGAAAAAAGAAAGTGGAAGAAATTGCTATGACTGTCAGTTAAAAAGGAAAAGAGAAAGTGTTGTTAGTGTTGGAGGGAACAGTGAAAAGAGCAGAAATTAATTCCCTCTTTAGGAAAGGGAATTAATTCTTTCTTTCTAAAGTTAAATTGCAGGGAAAAATTGCAATGGGGAAGTGATTCAAGAGAAATAAAAAAAAAACGCTAATTGAATCTGTTGGGGCATTTTGTGTGGAGTAACAGTCTTAACCCATTACTACAGCAATGCTCCTGACACAAATCTTACTGTTGTGGTGCCACTCCAAATAAATTCAAGATGTTTATCCTTATTTCTTTCTTCATTTTTCTTTGTTTGTATTTTTTTTTCTGGCCTCCTCTCTTTTTCATTAATTTATTGAGTTAATCTCCTAACACCTTCATTTCCTCAAATTACGTATTTTAGATACACAGCAAAAGAATGCACACTCCTACAGAAGCTGTAATTCTAATGGTAATATTGTCTCTGCTGTGGAGAGCTGCATGAGAGATCATGGCCTGGGTGCACAGCTCACAAAGCAATGGGGGTGAGGGGAAGGCAGGGAGCAAGGACTTACAGTTCAGGGTTTTATTTCATTTTAATTGTTTTTCTTTTTTGGGGCAGATTAAAGGGCAAGCAGCAATTTCCTATAGGCCCCAAGAGGGTTAGAAAGAGAAGTGTATTTTTTCTTCTGATTCCGAATATGTGCTGCCTCCCAGCAATTTCCTTTCTTCCAAGTTCTTTTTCTTAGTCCCTGGGAGCGTTGGCTTCCCGCTATACCTCTCGTTTTATTTCTTCTGCTGATCCCTACCATGGTGGCTTCCTCAAGGATCAAGAGTAGTTTCTTGTTAATGATTTATTTTTCTTCTGCTCTTAATATTGTTTCCCCAGGTGACACAGCTGGACCTGCTGTGAATTAACTTGGCACCCCAGGAGGNGGGGGGGGGGGGCAGAAAAAAAGTGAAAAACAATTTGTCACCACACAGCTGTCCCAGAGGATAGTGAGAATTCCTCTAAAGCCTGCTGTTAGTTCTCCTTGCTTTTTCCAAAATGTTACACTGTTGTTCTGTGTTCACACTTAAAGCTCTGTTTCAGGGTCCCTGCTGAAATCTCTTTGCTCTCCAGATTCCAAAATCTTTCAAAATGTGTCTTTTGGATCACGTCTCCCTTCTTTTCTTCTTTTCTGTGCCAAATGCTTGTGCTGTCTCCTGCCTTATCATGAGGACACCTTTCCCATTTCTCCCCTCAATTCTGTCTGCATGCCTGCCTCTTCCCCTGCCGTGTCTAAACCACTCGGGTTTCCACATCTGCACAACCACTCTCTGTTAAGACAAAGGCCTCTCAGGGTATCTTCTGCTATGCTGCTGCTTCCCATGTAATTTTTTTTTAATTATCATAGGCATACCGAAGCTCTTTTCAGTGGTCCATTAGTCTTTGATTATCATATGTTGCATTGTTTTGTGTGTTGTTTTGGGGGGTATTGCTGAGCCATAAAAAATGTTACCTTCTGCAGAGCACCACCCTCACCTTGGAAGGTTGTAAAAAAATCTGATGAACAGCCTGGGCTAGTGTGAAGCGGAGAAATATCACACAGACTTTCATTTTTATATCCATTTCCCTCTTTCGCTTCTTCAATCCTACTTGGAGTCTTGACTGTCCTCACTTCATTTTTCAGACAAACAAAATTTTGAAACAAAACTTCGAAACAAAACTTCTCATCTCTAACAAACAAAACTTTGAAACAAAACTTCTCATCTCTAACACATCCACAAGCAGTTTGCAGCTCTGACCACAGCTGCCAAGAGCAAGGGCTTGAAATACTCGTGTTGGTGTGGATTGGAAATCCTAACCTCTTACAAGATCCTTCCATTCGCAGCCTGCATTTCAGGCTTGCCATTTGAAGGAGCGTGGCTGTGCAGATGTTGTCAGGCAGATGTGAGCCCTGGGCTGGCTGTGGATCTCCCGGCAGCCATCTGGCAGCGGTTAACGTGGCGCCGGGCCCAGGCTAACGAGCCCTGCTGCGAGACAGGCTGGAGCGCGCCGGCACCGCGCGGGGCGGACATGGCCACACAGCCCCCGTGGCACTGAGAGCATGAGGAGCCTGACGTCTCCATCCATGGGCCAAACTAAGGGAAACGGCCTGAAAATGCCCAGGTGGATGTTCCCGTCTTCTCTGCAGCTCTTGCAGAATCACAGAATCACTGGGTTGGACGAGACCTTTAAGATCATCGAGTCCAACCCAGCCCTAACACCACCTCAAGTAAACCATGGCACCGAGTGCCACATCCAGTCTTTTTTTAAACACATCCAGAGATGGTGACTCCACCGCCTCCTCGGGCAGACAATTCTGGTACTTTATCACTCTTTCAGTAAAAAACGTTTTCCTAATGTCCAACCTATTTTTCCCTTGGTGCAACTTAAGACTGTGTCCTCTCGTTCTGTCAGTTGCTGCCTGGAGACCAACCCCCACCTGACTACAATCACCTTTCAGGGAGTTGTAGACAGTGACAAGGTCCCCCCTGAGTCTCTTTTCTCCAGGCTAAACAACCCCAGCTCTCTCAGTCGTTCCCCACAGGGCTTCTGTTCCAGCCTTGTTGCTCTTCTCCGGATGGGTCAACTCTACCAAATACATCTTTGAGGTGCCTTCTCCATTTGCTGTAAGAAAACAGTGAGGAAAAAGCCCACTGGTCTCAAGTGTTAGGGTCATGCTTGATGCCCAATGTTGTTCTAATTGGTTTAAATGGCTCATTATTAACCCTGAATCTTCTGTGCTGGGTAGGGTTAAACCATGCATAGGTTGACACTTGGATGATATGTCTTCCCTGCAGATATCTTCAAAGGGTACAAAGGGTAGTGTTGGTCTCTGGAATTAGGAGAGAGGGGAAAGAATGTCAGCAGTGGGACAAAAGGTGGCCCAGTGTCAACCATCTGTGGGCTGAGGAGGACACCAGGGTCTGTAGGCTTGTGCTGGCTATCACAGCGATTAGATTTTGCATGTAGGACCAAACTGACCTCCTGTGTTCCCAAGAGCATGCCTGGCAGTAGTATCATCCACTGTGTGAGGTTATCAGATTTATAGACTATGTTCATACTAACCAAAATACTGGAATGAAAACTCATCGTAATTCAGTGTTAGATTAAAAGATTCCCTATGGTCATTCATCTGCTGGCATTTTAAACCAAGTTGTTGTTGATCATATTTGACCCTAGAGTTGTAAGAGTATCTGTTCCTTCTGGCATTTCTCACAACTTTCAAAAATGTTCTTTAACATCAGTGATGTCCTTTGCTCCTGCTATTTTTGTCCTCTCACCACTTAAAAAGTTCAGCATTAGACATGCATAACTATGGTTTCTCAGTATTGTTTCACCCAGCAGTAGTGAAAAGTACTTCGTTAATGTGAAATAAGGGTGTATTTTTCTACAGTCAGCTTTATTTTAGACCGATTTCTACTTTCCATTGTGAAAGTAAAGCAAAGAAGAATGGGCCTCTTTTGCAGATACTCAGTGGACTTAGAGGAATTTGGAAATTTCTCATTGAGTCAAAATTCTCCATGGATTTCTTTTGTCCCTAGTCATGAACTGATGACCTAGATAGTAAAAGAAAATCAATGCCTGCAGCAAATAAAGTATGTGTTAGATATCTGAGTTTTGGGACATTTACAGGCCTAGATATTAGACTATCAGGATTTTCTTGTTAAAATGGCTTATTGAGAGTTTTGAACCTCTGGGACCATGTGAAATTATAGAAATGGTGTCTGGGAAGCTTCTCCCTAAAAAATAATAAAAAGCCAGGTGGTTGTTATCTCAGACAAGGTTACTTGAGCTATCCAGGGTGTGTAGGACTTTATGATTTGGATGGTTAGGAGCAAAAGTGATTTATTATGCTGAGAAAGTAAATTCTTTGTTTTGTTTGGCTGACGGTCTCGTTGTTGGGGGTTTTTTTGGATTAATAAGAGAAATGAAAAAAGGATGTGGGAGGGAAATTATTTCTTCATTCATTTTATTCTGCTAATGAAAAAGAAACATTTTTGTTTGGTTAGTTTTTCTAAGCAGTCAGGAAAGGAGCCTTTGCTTATATTACAGACAATAAAGATGAAGACCGGGCTTAGAAAACTAATTCTTCCCTTCTCCTCCCTTGATCAGCTGCAGGGAAATCTTACATGTAGAGTGTGGACATCCTCCTCTAAGTTAAAAATCTATTTCTTGCAAACAGTGTTTTCCCCAGCCCCTTAGTGACTGCTGTGCCTTCCCTCATTCCTTCTCAGGAGCAGAAACAATGAGTGGCAAAGTAATATTGAAAAAAATTAGGCTTTTATGAGTCTGGCACACCTTAGGACTCACAGTGGGAAGTGGGCAACCTGTGTACAGGCCGAAAAAGTGTTCGGAGTAGATTCCATTGGAGATGAGACTTAGGATCCCTGCAGATCAAATGTGCAAAACAACACTACAAATTTTCTGCCTTCCAAGGTTCTTTCACACAGCCTCCTGGACCTGTCAGCCTTTATTTTTACAATATTTAGGTTTATTTTATGCTCTTACACAGAGGTATTTCCATTTGTAAAGCATGAAAAACCTTTTAATAAAGAGACATCCTGCAGAAATCAATGTATTATTTGTGGCAAGCCTGCACAGTGAAATGAAGGAACCCAGCTCCTCAATGTTTGCTCTTTTCCAAACACTGAAACCGTCTCCATTTTGGGGGATGGGAGTGAGGAAAAAAAAAAAGGTACATTTTTGTTCTTGAAAGTCTCTAGTGAACCTTATAAATTTGATTGTACTTGGCATTTTTGATATTCCTACTTGCTTGCACACCACAGCAGCCACATGTTGTCACTTAAAATCTAAATATCGGATAACTGCTAACTGAGACTTTATTGTGTATCATGCTTATTTTAGGAATTACTTTTGTAAAGTAAAAATGACACTAACTCTAAAAGCATGTTTAATAAAGCCTCAACAATCTGTGTGCTGAGTTTGCACATATTATGTTCTCATAATCAAAAGAAAAATGTAGAATAAAAATAGTAGAGAAGAACAGTGCCCGTTTTTGGAGCCTTGAACAGCTGTAAGTGATTAGAGCTTCTTGTTTGGTTTGCTTTGATTTTTTGGTCTACTTTTTGAAAGTTCTGTCAACTTCACTTTTGCTTATTTCACTTTGTTTGGATAGTTTTGCCTTACTGAGTTTCCTGTGATGCTTCTGGTTATATGAAAAGTCTAGTCCAAATCACAGCACTTCAAAAATAATAATTTTTCAGTTCTTGGGTTTCCTCAACCCAACAGAGTACTTCTCTCTCTCCAGGTAATAATATACTCACAATTACTTACTGCCAAGTTCAGATGTTCACCACGTGCAGCAGTGTGGGATTCACACACACATAGCAGGGTGTTATTCCAGACTCCTCTGTAATATTATGCAGGGCCAAGTCTGCCTGCTTGAGGTTGTCCTTCTTAAAGGGAAAAGAAAAAAAACCAAAACCTGCTTTTTCTCTTTCTGTAGCTGTTGGATAATTCTTGCTAATACTCATGCTGCAGTGAGCAATTAATTGATTTTTTTTTTCCTTCTGAAAAATCATTATATAACAAGAATCTGTTTGGCACATGGTCACATGAAAATTGTTCCTTTGTTTAATGTGGAAGTGTGGGTGGTTAGTTACACTTGGATCTATTTATGCTCCTCTTGTTTTTTTCTAACTCAGCAGCTTTGCTTTTGCCTCTGTCTGCTGCTGTTGTCAGTTGTCTGCTCGTCTCTGCTCAGCCTCCCGGCTGCACAGGGGAGAATAAATTACACAGAGAGAAGAGGGTGAGAAAACTGAGTAAACCTGAGAGTAAATAAACCCCACAAATTTGTCAGGGAAATAATGCTGTGAAAAAAAAGTAAAGCATGAGAAAGTGAAAAGCTTTTCTGGTGTATATCTTAAGTATTTCTACTGCCGCATGGAATATACTGAATTTTGAAACTAGCCATAGAGATAGCTATGCTTAAGTAATTTGCCCTCCCTCACAAATACAAAATTTGGTTCCTTGAACAGAAGAATGATGAATCAAGATGACTTAACTCCAAGTTTGTGGGGGTTTTGCATCTCTGTTTTCCAAAATGTTTATGCCATTCAGAATTCAAGTTTTTGAAAGTGAAAGATGTTGGCATGATGGCTCAGCATGCCTCACATTTCAAACTCTGCACATCTTGCTGTCCCCATTCATATGAAATCATTTGTCTCTCGGGACTTCTTCAAACTGTGGTGTTCAGTTTGAGCATTTCTCTTGGAGTAAGACCTAATGAAAATCAAGAAGGAAAAAGAAATTGTTCGTTCAGGGTAAAGTGTTACCGCAGAAGTTGCAGGTACCTGACTGAAGCAATTTCATGGTGCATTATAGGTATTCCAGAAAAGAGTGTTTGTGCTCTCTGGCAGACCTGCACACTGGATAGAATCACAGATCTGGTTTTGCCGTGAGACTATACAGTCATTGCAACATGATTTCTAAAAGTGTGCTGCAAAACATTTTCCTACAGAGAAAATTACTGTGCAGTAAACATAAGATTGCCTTGAGGCAGAGAGTCTGCAAGCTAAGCAGAGCAATTGCTGGGCTGCTGCAATCTTCCTGTGTGATTCTGGGCAAGCCTTGAAGTTGTTCAGTTCTTCCTATTCAGCATTTCATGAGCTGTGGACCCGAATTCATTCATAAATGTAAAGTAGCCTGACACTTGCAACAAAGCTGTGTCATGCCCCCTTGCAAAGTGCAAAGTGTTAGTGCATCCTAAATCATAAATAGGCTCCTCCTTTTTTTTGTAGACAAAACAGTAGAATCATATCCTCACTTTCATATTCAGGCCATGCTCCACTCCAGGTGTTTGTGGCTGCATAATACTTGCAGGATCTAGCCCAGCTACAAATACTTAGAGATTTTCTGTGATTATAAAGAAATCACCTTCATCATTCAAGCCATATGCTGAAGCATTAGAGTGGGCTTGAGATTATTGTCACTTGTATTCAAGGATCTCAGGGGTTTGTAATAATTTGGGAATGTCTACAGAGCAGGTACTTTGCATGATTATAACTCCTGGGAAATCTGCATGGTTAGTATGTTTCACTAAAATATGCTTTGCACACGTCCTGAACTCAGGGTGGAATTCTGGCATTACTGAAATCGGTGTGAGTTTTACCACTGTCTTTCCTGAGACTAATACTTTCCAGGAAATTATACAGTAGAATTTAGGGCAAGAGAGAAACCTCCTTTTGAAGTGCTGAGTGAGTTGACATTCTTCACTTTTTTGTTGCAAAAGTTGTTACTGCTTCACTTGTTTTTTATTGGCTGGTTTATCATTAAGGTACTTTACTTAAGGTATTCCAGCTGGAGTTTTGTGTACTGCATATTGATTCTCAATTTTTGTTCTAATGAGACTTTCTGCTAAGAAGACTCCCATGTTTGCCTGTATCTTTTGCATTGTCATTTTTAAATATTAAAAATTACACAACTGGCAGTGGCAACTTTTACTCTGCTTTTGTCATCAATAATCCAAGGCTTTGGTAAGAGGTCATCTGTTATATCTCTTACTCTTAAAGTTAATAACGGTAGGTCGTTGTAATGGGTTTTTCAGCAGGAGGAGAAACCTTAACTTTAGCAATCTGAACCTTTTAAGTAGGACACGGGGAAATTACTTATAAAATACACAAAATTAAGAATAGTTGGAGCGACCAGAATAAATTAAACTGGAAGCCTGCTCTGATAATTATTTTCAATTCAAAAAGAGATGTGATCTTTAAAAATGTTCTTTTACTATCTCATGTTGTAGTGCACTGTGTCCTCCCTGCTTTAACCATCTCAACAAACACCATTTTTTTCTACTGCTATGAATAGCAAATTCCAGAAAAATGCAGTTCTTCATCTTTCTAACATGCACATTTCTCAGACTGCAGTGTCAGTTTTACTGTGCTGTCCTGAAAATGAGCCTCAAATTCACCTTGAAGGATCCCCCCCAGGGATGCCAGGTGAACCTTTGACCCTTCTCTTCTGGCTGTCACCAAGGTTAACACATCATTACATCTTGTGATGTTAGGGATACCTGTGCTTCTGGAGCCTTTATCAACCTACACTATTTCACACAACTTAAACAGAAGTCTCAGCCTCTCACTGCTTTTTCATAGGAATATGTCTTGTTGATTTTTGAGAGTGAATCGTGTTTCTTCCTAATTTTGTGTTAAAACAGACATGAAATTTTAAAACTTCCAGCTCTATCTCTGCTTTTACTTTATTATTAAAACAGCGACCATATGACTACAAACAAAAATAAAAAGATGAAGAAGCATTTTCTGATTAAATTTGAAAGTGGGCACGTGAATACCTGCTGCACAGTGCGAAAAAGTGTTTGGTGACAGACAAAATGTCAGCATTAAGTATTGGTTCTGTGGCATAAGTTCTAGTGACTGACAGGTTAAGGACCCTTTATTTATTTGGAATTTTCCTACCAAGGTATCATGTTGGATAATAAGCTGATTATAATTAAAATGGGATTTGTTTTGTTAATCCAGAAAATGGTATCTACAAATACTTGTCTGTGACACTGATAACTAGCCCAAGAGAACTCTTTCATAAGAGAAGCCTGTTGACACAGATTTTCCAAGCTGTATTACAATATTGTTTTAATATATTGTACATTTACAGTTGGACTCACTGATCTTGAAGATCCTTTCCAACTTTAACAATTCTATGATTGTAAATGTGCGCTCAGCAGAGTTCATTGCTTTTCCCCAAGACTATCCTCAGATAAAACAAGTAGGCCATTTGATTGGCCACACCTACTTCTGGATGCTGTTAATGGCCATCAGTTTTCTGTTCATGAAATAATGAAACCAAGAGACACCAAAATCGATTGATTATCTCTCTGAACATTGTTTCCAAGAACTTCCACAAATTCTCATTGGAGAATTGATACTACTAGTGTTGACAGGTTTTTTAAGGTAAAGATGATGTGTTTATTCAGGTGGTGTGGAGAATGTGAAGGGATTTTTTTTTGTTTCTGCTTGTGGAGGAGATTACTTTTAACCCCAAGCAGCCCATAGTGCACTAGTTTTTACCTTTGTATTCTTTGTTTCATACCTGCTACAAAATGCAGTCTTTAAAATAAGTCTACCAACATTACACCTAGGTATCAATCTGCAGCATTCAAATGATATACAAAATTATCTCTGTCCATTTTACATTCAGCTGAGAGAGCTGAGATGATACTGGAACAGGGTTGTATGCCTTTCTGTGCTCTCCATTAACACTTTGAACACAGTCTTTTAGGTAGCAAGCCTTAAATTACTCCTTTCAGTTACATGTATATAATTTTCCTTCTCTTAGACTTGTCTGAAAACATTTAATACTAATAACAATTGTGCTAACTCCAGTTAGGTGTGGCCCAGTGGTTTTTCCATTTGGGAGTGTTTGAAGAGTAGTTGACAATTCCACGAAAGAGGGGGCTGAAAAGGCAAAATATTGTTCATTTAACCACATGATTGTACAGAAAAAGAAACACTTGAAGCCACTCTGATATCTATGTGCCTACCTGACTAATTTAGCATCTAAAATTCCTTTCCAATGGAATCCTGTATGTATACCTTCTTTCTTCCAAGTCCACATTTAATGAGCTTCTGTTTCTTTGCTCCTCACAGAAGTGTACATCTCATTACAGCCCTCCTCCCACTATGAAGTTAATTTGCAAAATGAGCCAAGATCCAAATCTAACACATTATTAAAGGCAACTCTAAATACAGCAAATATTTTAATATTTTAATATTCCATGCATAGAATGGCCTGCATATCAGATTGTTCTGGGCATGCATGTTTGGAAATGCCAGTAATAATATCTGTAATACAGCATTTATGCTTTAGACCTGCCAGATCTTGAACAAAATTTTGAATCTAGTAGGATTGTCTGGAATTCCTGTTTACATAAACTTAAGAAAGCATTCTTCTGAAATATAGTAAAAATATTAATGTTATTTTCTGCCAAACATTTCTTGCAAAACCGTAGGTGACAAAAACCATGAAATATTTCATTGCAGTCCACTTAAAGTGAATTCCATCAAAGGACAAAACTATTTAAGATTTTATGTACTTTGGTCAAATGTGCAATAACACATGGAACTATTGGAAAGGAAGATAGAATCATCAGAACATGTTTCATTTTTGGTCAAACATTCTCTGAACTGATTGCTTTCTGGTCATGTTTGACTTCCACTTTCTGTAGAACTTTGCTTTCTTTTGTCTTCCAGAGGCAACAATATGGCTGTCTTAGAAAAAGTCTGGTTGAAACACATGAAAGATAGCCACTTACAGTACAATGCAAAATACAATGCACACATGATGATTTCTTAGATTCACTGAGTGTTTCTTTTTAAATTTATCATACTTGAGAATTCGTATATCTTTCCTCCTTAATTCTGAATGTTTATTCAGCATTTGAAAACCATATTGTGAGTCTTCCATTAAAAATTACTTTGCAAGAGTAGCAAACATTAATTATTTAGCTTTTCTGAATAAATAAGTGCAAACAGTGGATCTGTATCCTCTAAGATAAACAAGGGTGATCTCTATTGTCCACAAAGTTCTGTTAAGCTTATGCACCTTCTGCACCTTGGTGCAGACATCAGCGTACTGATGTGACATAATGTAATTTGTTTATGTATTGCAGTAGGAGTTGATCCTGTTAATGTTTGTGTTGGAAAAGGAGACAAGAAGACTAGAGAAGCTTATTGCTAAGGTCTCTTGTTTGCATGGATGTTATCAAGACAGTCCTTTAATTACTGTCTTCTTTGCCTGTTCACATGGATCAACTTTCCCTGGCACTGTTTAGTGTATGGTTTTGCATCATTTTCCTTACAACACAAAGAAATGCCACTCTAAAGGATTTTCCCCATGAATATTTTTACATGTTTGGGGCACTGATTGGAGTCAGAGAGTGCCTCAGAAGTAGTGAGTTCAGACCTTCTGTGGGGGGCAGCTCCTATTTGTAAATTGTTCCCCGTGGGCCATGGTGGTGCTGGGTGCATTGCATGCCAGGGGCTACAGGCAGCACCTTTTGGTGATCAGCATTCAGAACCAGGTGTGGAAAGTGGAATTGCAAATTCAACTACCTGGACATGTCGATATGTCCATCTGACAGATGGAAATGCTGACTACCACACACCTTCTCCAGTAGCCATGGACTCTTAAATTTTGCCATCTGCTTTTGAAAAATTCAGCCAGAATGTGACATAGATTACTTTTTAAAATGCAAATATTTAACTTTTTCTTTTTTTCTTTTTTTTTTCCTTGTCATGCTCAGTAGCCGGTAAAGAAACAGTAATGGCTTTAAGAGTTAAGTGTTTACTTCAGACTCAGTATTTGTGTTTGGATGCTTTGGAAGCATAGTGTGGGCTTTTTGTGTGTTTTTGGGGAAGAAAGTATACTGTGGGAGTGCATATGCAGTTTTTAACTTCTTGTCACTGTCACAAAAAGGTAATTTGTACCAAGTGAACTGAAATCTGATCAAGTAACAGTTTTCTTTAAAGATCACTTCTTACTCATTGTGTTCTTTTCACACTGCTCATACAGAAGGTGTCAAAGCTTCTCATTTATGACAAGATAGTACTAATTCTAAAAAAGGCACATGCACAAGACAAAACAGGAAAATGAAGTGCAGAGTAATTTCAATTTCTCTGCCATTTTTACAAGCCCGTTCCAATAACAGCAAACATCAGCAAGCAGGAGACTGATTTCCAATACAGAACGTGGCCAGCTAGTTTTCTTTGTAAATACAAACGTGAGAAGTTGAGCAGCTCGTATTTTCAGCGTCCAGAACAGTTTCTCCCTCGCAGCCGCATTTCTCTCTCAGCCTTTTCCATCGGGGCAGTTTACAATAACCTTTTAACAACACCAAGAACTGTGCCAGAAGTTTAAACCCACTGTGGCATCTTCGAAGAATAGCGAGGGGCTGCTGCAAAGGAAGCAATTATCCCGGCAGGGCTCCAGGGCCCGCCTGAATAGCTGGGGCAGCCCCCAGCCGAGCAGGCCAGGCCGGGCCAGAGGCACCGCTCCTCGGCCTTCGGTCTCTTGGTGCTCTCTGCCTTTTCCACGGGGTCACCACTTCATTTATACACTGAGAAATGAGGGTTTGCTGCTCTAAAAGCTGAGTGGAAGAGGCCGAGCAGACGGCAGAATGTTCCTCAGTGCCCAGCCCATGAACAGCAGCGCTCAGGGCCTCTTGTAGTTAAAGGATGGGAAGCATGTGAGCATCAGGGAGCGCTGCTCCCCGTGCATGGAGAGAATGGGAACAGTGTATGCTTTGTTCTGCTTGCTTGCAACCTGGGCTGGCTTGTTTCACGTGTAAAAGAAACCCAGAATAGCTCCTGGCTGCGCTGTGTGAAGATCAGCCTGTGCTGTGGAGTGTGCGGCAACAGAGAACGTTTGTGAAGGGACCGAGATCTGCGGGTCATTCCCTGCCTGTGGGGTCTCTCTGGAGGATCTATAGTTGAGCACAAAAAGTAATGATTCTGGGCTGCTCTGTGAGCTGCAGAAATTGGGGGATTTTGCTCTTTGCCTCTCTGTGCATACATTCTCCTCCTTTGTAAGTTTAAATTTTAGCATCTCCCAAGCGCAGGCCTTTCTGTAGCTGTGAAGTCTAGCCCAGTGGTTTTTCAGCAATCCTTCAGTGATAATGAAAGTGACACTCAAGATTTGCTTGTGGTTGCCTATGACTGCAGGTTTTTGCCTCAGTCCTGTAACATAAGGCTTGTGTGCAGACCACAAAAAATACAAGGAAATCTGTGATTTATGATTTGCATGTGCTGCAGTCACGAGAGCTGTAGTGAACAGTGATGGAAGAGTGAAATGTGGCAGATTAATATATGACTTTTGTGTGTAACTGTTCATGAAAAATCAGCATTGCAGTGCATATGCTCCTCCTTTTGACAGTGCTCCGCAAATGATGGAAGGTTTAATGTTTTCACAACTTTGTGTGTCCAGCATTTACTATGAAAGAGTTCTACTAACCTTAGGCTCACTCAGAGATAAATGCAACAGGAACTTAACATGGGTTTATATCGTTATCTGAAGTGTGGTCTCATTTCTGTGGCCTGTCATCTTGGTCAAAAGACAGAGAATCAGTAGGTTTTTAGTTATGTTAGAAAACATTTTATATTTTTTTTTGAGGTTGGTTTTGCAAAATACTTGTTTATTTGTAGTGTTTAGCTGGCAAGGCCAAAACTTCTTGGGGAGGTAATTTGATTATGAAGTTTTTGCAGAAAATGTTTTGAATGAGAAGTCAAATATGTCTCAAAATTTAAAACTGTCAAAACACAGATTTGGCAATGTATGAAAGAATCCTCTGCATTTTACTCACCTGTGACTAATTTTATTTGCTTAGTTTGGTTCTCAGTTCGTGTCCTCTGCCATAAAGAGCTCAGGTTTACCCCCAGAGGAACTAAGAAAATCCGTCTTCCCTTGGGAAGCTGCCGTGCCAGCTCCAGGGAGGAAAGCTTTCACAGGCAATTTAGTGCAGGAAGTGCAGCGGTCACGGGAAGGATCCAGGAGCCTGAGATTTGCATCCCTTGAGTGAGGAGCCAGCAGTGGGCAGCCAGGCTCGGAGGGGATGTGCCTTCTCCTCAAGACAAGTGGGAGTCTGAGCTGCATCTCAGGAGGTCATGGAGTGACTGAAAATAATGACCTGCTGCACAGACCAGCCAAGAGAAAAATGCGAATAATTCATTTCTATTCCCTCCTCCCAGGCTGTGAGGATTTTGTTGCTGCATCACAGTTGTAAGTCGAGGAGATTCTTGGTTTTGCATGTCGATTGCCTTTCACTTTCTTGTGGTAGCTCATAGTATAAGACCCACAAACTTCCACTTCAGATCCCTTGATAGCTTGAGTCCTGTGAGAGCAGTTCCCTTTAGAAGATCCTACATAAGAACCTTGAAAAAACCCATATTTTAGCACGATGGCCGTGAGAAATCTGCACTCTGAGAAATGTCTTTCATCAGATTAAAGTCTTGGTGAAGTTTTACCTACCCATCCTTCCAAAGCTTGAAATTGAACATTAGGACTCTGCTGATGAGGACTTATGCTCTGCACAGCTGCTCTTTTCTGAGGGGAAAGTAGGAAATTTTCTATTGATAGAATATGCCCCACGATATACAGTTGTCTTAAATTCATGTTGTCATCCTGCCAACGTTAGCTCCAGACTTAGAAAAGTAAGACAATGTTGTCAGTACCTGCAATGACAGTCAAGAACTGAAATCCCCTTGGAATCAACAGCAGAGTCTGAGCCCCTTTGAAAAGCTGTGGTGGTTGTACTTTCCTCCCTCCACCCCTGGTGCTGTCGGTAGGGTTTAAGTGTGATCTGCCACATGCAGAGTCAGGTCTGCTGATGTGGGTGGGCCTTTGGCTTCATCCTTGGTGACTTCAACACAGCCCCTCAGAGTGACCTTTTACAGTGGGAAACAGGCTGCTAAATTCCTCTGGAGATTTGGGTTATGTAGTTTCTTTTATGGTTACCAGGTAGGATGTTTTTATATGTTTTAAAATTTGTGGTTTGTTAGTATTATTTTTCCTTATTATGTTTGTGATTCTTTAGGTAACGCAGTTAAAAACTGAGAGATTTTGTGTGGAAAATTAACCCTGGCTGGTCTGATATTTTATCCTTGGAGGCATGTAAATAACACAGCAGTGGTGATGTTTAAAAGAAAATTCATGTGTAACTGATACTTCAAATCATCTAACTTGCTTAAGGGAAGAGAAATGAAGACATACCAGACATCGAGTTCAGTTCAAGTTCACTTTTACTTCTGATTTCAATCACTGATTGTAGTGAAAGCTACATGTGCACCAGTGCATCCGGGGGAGATTTATGCATGGGGTTAAATTTACAGTTTTACAGAAATTTCACAGTTGTCATTGTAAACACTTCATTCCCATGCAGGGCCTTTTTTGGATATTGCAGAAAGATTGATAGTTCCAGAGATAATTTTAGTGACCCATAGAATGTACCTGTTGTCCATTAGTTGAGTTGACTATGTTTTCTGTACTTAATAAACAATAATGTAAAAACCAGTTTATGAAGCATTTGCTTCTTCTTTTTTTGCATTTTTTGGTGATCTTTGTAGAACAGATTTAAGACCTTGAAGATAGTTGTAACATGCTTTTGTTTTAAGATTTTAATCTTGATTTATAATAAGAAAGGAAGTATTACATAGAGAATGTTTTGTACTGTAGCTGTGAAAGCATTTCAGATAAGTATTTTACTGGTTCAAATACTGCGATATAAACATAGCTGTCTGTTCAGAAATTAGTTCTGACTAATGTGAGCCAATACTGATTATTGTGAATTAAATCTTCCTTTGTGATTAACAAAGGCAAAAGTTTATAGAGAGTTAATTTGGAATTGTTACAGTTTTAAACTTCTGAGAGTCACGTGTGCTTAGGCATGGATTTTTCTTTTCTGAATTTGATTTATGAAATTCTGCATTTATCTTGGCTATTCCTACAGTCTGGTTGGGTGAAACATCAAACACATGAAGTAATTCTGATATTTGGTGTCTTGTGATAATGCCAAGGGCTGAATAACTCTCAGCTGCCTCTGAATGCACCAAGCAATTCAGGGCACAGATAGCCCTTAAGCCTTTGTGGGTATCCATCTTCTTGTAGTTACAGCCATTGATAATGAGAAAAGTGGGAAAAGGAGTCTTATGAGCAGACTTGAATCTGATTCTGCTTCTGATGAATCAGATTGGCAGGGGTGCCAGAAGCAGCAGCTTGAATCTATTGTCATTTTATCTACCTTAAATACCTTCTTTTTACGTAAAGCCACCTTCCTATGCGTTTTTCACCTTCCTTTAGGCTGCCTCCATGCCTGTCTGTATTGCAGAGCTGTTTTGTTGGTCTGTGTGGTAGGGGGGGAACAATTGACTTGCACTTTGTCATGACAGATTTACAGCACAGGAAGACCACTTGAAAGAATGTTTCAGACTACTTTCAAATAGAATTTTTTGTGTGTTTGATCTGGAGGAGGCAGCATGTACCTTCCTGGGGTCCCAGAGAATGGAACGGAAAGCAGGACAGACTCGTCTGCCTGAACTTTGAAGTTAAACAAGAACAAACTTTAATCATTATTGAAGACCTGCTCCAAACACGTTTTGATGTCTAGTGTCTGATATTTAAGCATGCTATAATAGGTAGGGAAGAATACATGGGATTCACAAGGCTTGGAACAAGATAGAAAATCTTAAATGAAAATTAAGATAGTCATTTGTACTTTTTTTTATTCAACTTTGTTCAAACTGCAAAGCTGCCTTCTATTGCTGACAATCCATGCCTTACAGTCTCTCCAGCAATGATGAGTTGTGATGTGGATATTTTGGGATGCTAGACCAGACAGAGGGAAATGAAAAAACTCTGTGTTTCTTAACTAAGAAATAAAAGCTCCATTTTACTTGGATGACATTATTAATCTCATTAACAGTACATGCCCACCACTTTTAATTTAGAAAATGAAAGAAAATGGGTCATCGTGTATGCTGTACTGTAGAAGACTGAAAGATATGAAATTTGGGATATCACACATGTGGAAACCCTGGCTATACAAACAGAAGTCAGTATTTCATTCTGCAGTCTAAATTTGATTTTCCTATTAATTTGTTTGCTTTAGAATTATTTTGCAAACGAGCAGATTTCATTTATTAAATAAACTAGGAACTGAAACAAAGTAAAAAAAAAAAAAGTCACATTTAGATTTGGACTCCCCAAGCATTTCTCTTATGGCTTCATTCTGTCTCATATTTCATACCACATTTCTGTGAAAAGTAAATGAATCACCCACATCTATAAAAATATTTCATAACACAGACAGATGGGTATGGATTTATACATACAGAAATTTACACACATATACACAACGCACATAGGTATATAAAATATGGTCTCAGAATTAGAATATATGTGTGTACAGCTATTCTGAATTCTTGGTGGTATGTTGTAGACCCCTTGGGTAAGTTTTTATGGATTTGATTTATTGGCTGACTGAGTTGATTTATTATTTGTATATGATTTTTTGCTGCTGGGTGGCCATAATTTGCAATTCTGGACCTAGTTAACTCTGTGGGTGCCTAGAGTTTTCTGTATGAACATCTCCAACTATTGTTTAAAGAAATAAATGAAGTGGACTTGCTTGAATGAGCAATTTATTGATGAGGAGCAAAATATGGTCAGGCAGGCAGATCATAGAAAATAGCTTGCAAAAAGTCTTTGTAAGTCACCATACCATCATATATTTTCTTAGCATACATACAACAATCCATACATTTTACAGGCAGCTGAAGATCAGCTGTGAAATGCTGATCGCAGTCTTTTTCTCCTATTAGAATTCAATGCTATTCTTGTATTATCCTACTTGCAAATCCCTGATAGATTTGCTGGGAGGCACAGAACAGAATCCTGAAGAGGCATGAAAAAAAAGTGTCTCGGCTTCATTTTGGTATAAATGAAACATGACACTGACTTTCCAAATTACACTTTAAGCTTTGGCAGTTAGTAAAGTCATTATTTTCCCACAACACAACCGTATCTACTAGAGCAGTGGAATAAAACTGTTTTCTGTGTCTTGTTTACTAGGAAGAAAGGACTTCTGGTATTCAGCACGATCACAACTCTTCAGGAGGTTTGGGATGTAATGGTACACTCACTGCCTGTCACTTTTGCAAACCATTATATCATTTGCTGCTATAAAGTCCAGCTGGTGTATTTTGGGACAAGGGCAAAAATATGAGAAGAGCCAGAGCACTCAAATTAAAATGCCTCCATTAACTGCTATGTATACCCAGACTGTGAATACTTGTAATTTGCAAGATTTCATGTACTGTCTCCAAAGGTGATTTGGCTGTTTACAGCTCTAAATACTGGATATGAACTTAGTAAGACAAATTCAGCAGTGATTCTTTTTGTGTTCCTACCAAATTTCACATGCATGTCTTCCATTGTGTACTTTTTTACTTAAAGCCATTGGTTTGTGGTCCATAGGTATTTCGGGGATTGTCTATTGAGAAGAAACACTGCACACAGACAACATAAATATTTCATGACTGCAGTTTTAATTTTCAATGTCATATTAAACTGGAGGTACTGGCCAGTCTTACTGAGATGTGGGTATCTAAACGTTTCAAATGCAATGAAGAATTTTGGTAGTTGCCCACCAGGGGAAGTTCACTTCCTTCCAGCCATCTGTGACTGCTCCAGTTACAGACATGTGTAATTCCACATTCAGTGGTGGCACATTTTATTGTAGCTGTGTAATTTATCGCAATTCCGTGTGGAATACCCGTGGTTGTAGCTGAAGTTCTAAGCCCTTCTCATGTTTTAAGGAAACCAACCAACCAAACAAAAGAAACCCCTTTGCACATGCATTCAGAATTCCATGTTGTAAGCACAGCCTCCTTCGGCATGCATGTCACATTTTAGGAAGTCTGCTTCAACATCCATGAGGGAGTGTTTCCTCTGTGTCTCCTTCTTTGTCTAAATCTCAAATGACTTGCAAGAAAAGCAGCTTTCAATGACTTTTTAGTTTTTCATATGTTTCTGCTTTAATGCTACTCTCTATCTATGCTTTGAAGAGAGTCTTGTAGCGATTCCTACAAGAAATTCCTAGGGTTGCTCTTGCTTAAGGTTACAGTTTGTGCAAGTTGTGTCATATTGTGGTGAATTTGAATGGGATTTTCTTAAATGATAAAACAACAGAGGAGCACAAATGCTACTGAATGTCACTAGGATTTAGACTCTGAAGACATGCATGAAAATCGCTGATTCCAGTTTACATGGCTTTGAAATCATCAGATGAGTTGGCAAATTCTTGACATATAAATACATTTCTTTGTTCTATCCAGTGTGGTATTTATATACATAAAAGATATATATTTCTGCATATGTGTCTGGATGTACAAATACCCCAAAATGCAGGTGAAAGTCATTTAAAAGTTGGGGTTTTCTTAAAATCCTTTGCATCCATTATTTGAAAAATAAGTTGTTTTCTGTGATTTAGGGAGATGTAAAACAGGAATAAATATAGATTGGCTTTAGTTATATTTTAAATTCTCTTCTTCTTACCAGTTCAGGCACTGAGCAATCTAAAAATTCATATATATTCTTGAAAAATGTGGGTTTGCAGGTCACCTTTATGTTTTCATTCCTCATGCCTCAAATCTGCACTGAAATTTCAGCATTACCAGCTTTCTGAATGATAAAGGACATATCTCTTGTGCTCTCAAGCAATGAGTGCCAAAGGCAACAGAATGAAATTTGTATGCAGCACTATCTACGCTCCACGTGCGTGTCCATTTATCTCAATAACTGACTGTCATCTTTGTGCCTTTACATCCTACAATGACAATCAGAGCCCAACGCTGCTCAAGATGTCAAATTTCCAGGGATGGATTTCTAGCTGCAGGCAACTCGAGCTAAATACCTCATATTGAGAACACTCTCCTCCTTGTCACTGACCACATTAGAGCCTTTCATGTAGCTTCATATGTGGCTTTTATTTATTGTCTACTTCCACCCATGCCTTGAACTGCAGTGGTTTTCAGGAGTGGTTGGGCTTGTAAGCATATGTGTGCTTCAAAACGTATTTTCTGTCATTAAGGAACTTTCTTTGTATATCAAAGCAAAAATGGTACATGTGCAGCTGCCTACACAAATTTTGCTGCATTTTGGTGAACTTTGAAACTTGTTCGACCATTTGGTCAATGAAATGGGGGAATAAATCCTTTTAAAGGAAGATCATATATTTTCATATGCATTTAATGTACATTTTTATATAACATAATAAGATTTGGAATCACAAAGGTGAGTGTGTTTTCTAATTTGGAGGTTATTAGAATTCCATTATCTCCCAAAAGCTGAAGTCAAAATTAAGAGCAGAATGTTATTCATTTCCCAGTAAGAATATAATTTCTTCCATTCAGCTGCATATCAGGCTTTAAACTTACTTATTTAAAGATGAAGAATTAAAGAATAAAGAATTTCCTTTACTTCCTTAAGAAATGAAAACCAAAACAAACACAAAATTCATGAATAATAATGAGCACGACCAGCAGCAGGATAGCGTGCACACATTTCTTGTCAAGAAAAAGTAATTGCAGCACTTGATGTGAAAATGAGATTTATGTCTCGTGCTAATTTTTACTCTCCACCTGATTGTATCAGTACATGGGAAGGAATTGTAGTCCTTCTGGCTGACAAGCATTAAACAGGCTGGTGAGGAGCCAGCAATACATTACACAGAATGAAGAAAAAAACTAACATGAGTCCAAATCTCAGAGATTTTAAAACACTGAGGTAAAACAAAACCACAAGGTTTTTGCATAAGAGAAAGAAATTAGGCTAATAGTATTTTTTCCACTTTTTAATGTGATATGGAAAACTAAAGGTGTCTTGTTCTATTATCTGTAACAAAATATTTTCAAGCTATTATTATTATTAAATTGATAAGTCATATTAAAGTATTTTTGTTATCCTTGATTTGTTCTAGATCAGAGGAGGAAAGCTTATGATCACATACACGAGAAAGAATGATGCTGGCAAATATGTTTGTGTTGGAACAAACATGGTTGGAGAACGTGAAAGTGAAGTTGCAGAGCTCACTGTTTTAGGTAAGAACTCCTTTAGACTCTATTGATGACAATGTCGTTTTTTGTTTTTCTTAGTCAGCCTTTCTCTAAAGATTATTCTCATCCCTTTCCTTTTCAGTGCTGAAAATGTTTTCCTCATGGTTGTAATCTAGCAAATAGAAGAAATGTAAATTCCTCTGCAGCCCACCTGGGACAATTTTTCCTGTTATAGGATGCTTTTGTATTTAATTCTCAAACTGAAAATAATTCCAGTGTCCAGGGCTGGATCACTATTGTGAAATAACAGCAAAACAAAAATGAACAAGTTTAAGAAGCAGAGGCTTAATTTTTCCATCTTACTGCAGAGACTCAGAATTACTCTAAATTTCTATTTGGAATAATTATATTTTCATTTGCTGAGTGTTGTAAAGCTACAAGAGATGTGCTTGTTCAAGTGATCCTCTTGTTAGGCCCTCTGAGCATCAAAAAATGTATTTTCATTTAAGATAGCTGAGCTTAGCTGAAAATTGCATGTTTTGTTGCCACATCAGAAGGGAAGCTGTAAATCCAAGTGCAGTCTCAGTATTCCTTCAGCATAGGAGAACTTAGGTGGTTTTCCTTCAAAATATGTCCCATTTTAAATTTAAAGCAGAGGAGGCTTGAGATACCTTGATTGCTTCTGCAAAAAAATTAGTTGTTTTATCTTTATTGGATGAGACTGTCTAAGCCCTGGTTCACAGCACACTGGTTTCCATCACAATGCTGCTCCAGTAATAGTAGTTTGTTGTTGGTGGAGGTTTTTTTTGTTAAATTCATGTTTAAGAGCTGTCATGTCTGGTTTTGTCACTTTTGTCTTTTTTCCCTACATTGTTGAGCTAGGACTCAAGCAACTTGAAGACCTGTTCCGAGTTTCATGTAAAGCAGGGGTTTCCTTAATGAAACAAGGTTTTATGCCATCTTAAAATTGTTCAGACTGAATATCCAGGAAGGAAGTGGTGTATAACCCTTTGGAAGCTGAGGGAGACTTTGTGATCCCCTGTACTGTTTCATTTTGGTTTTGTCTAAACACTTTTGAAACACTAGGGGAGGAAGTTTTTTGTCAAATAGACTTTCAGAACTTTCAAGCAAAATCTAAACTTGAAAGTAAGTCGTAATTACATGAGTTAATTCCTGGCACCAGGCTCTTATTTAACTGTACCATTTAATAGCTCATCACTAGTTTCCTGCCAGCCAGGGAATGGTGGGCTGGACTGGTTGGTAACTTAGGCAGAAAAAATACTACCCTTGCTCAACACCTGTAAGTGGGGTGCATTGCAGGCAGAGCTCTGTCTGGCTTTTTCTTCATCTCTTGTTCCTTTCAGACATATTTCAGATTTTCAGCCTGAGGAAACCAGCGAGATTTTGTTTTCAAATGGGGCAGTAAAGCTTTGAATGTCTTACCAGCCTGTGTCTAGAAATCTTTAATACACGTTATTCTTTCAACTCAGACTTGGATATGTGTGAAAAAGCACAAGAAATATGCTAACTTCATGTATTAAATTTTTTCTACATTAATCTTTTATTTATGAGGTTTGGTTATTTAGAAGTTGAACTTTTGCTTCTAGGTGTCTGCTTTAGATCAGAGAGAGGATTGCATGCCAGAAACTGTAATATTAGAAAGTTTCAAAGTGATCCTTGCTAAGCTTTCCTTGTATGTACCAAATAATCATGTGACAAAGACAGATTCTTAAATCAGTGCTGATTTCCCTTATCCGTTTCTGCATTTGAATAAGGGTGTTATAAATGGGCAGACAAAAACTCCTGGAAGTCCATTACTCTTCCTTTAGGAAACTGATCTGGAGAACAATGTGCCTCTTGTGGGTTTTGCAGTTGGGCAGCAGCCCTGGACTTCCCAGATCAGTCCTTTTTCTCTTGCACAGTTAAGTTAAATATGCTTCCCCAAACTGTTCCTGCTCTGAGGTTTAATATGGATGTTCTTTTCTTACATTCAGGTTCTGTTTTTTTGGCACCTACAAGAAAGGGGCCAGGGTAGGGATTTGTCTATATTTGTATCTTTGTAATTCACAGCTAGATTTATGTCTGTAGATCTCTGTTTTATTTCTCACTTCTTGTATATGAACTCAGGCTAGAACTGACAGCTTAAAGATCAACTTACTATTTCATTTAACATCATTTCCTACCATTGCCAGCAAAGTTAAGTTTTCTGTAACACAAGTGTCCAGCTGGTCTGGACATCCTCGAGACTAAAGGAAGCTTTTTTTAATAAGGTTTTGTTCAGTTCACATTTGCTTTTTGAACCATTAAGTTTTTGTAATGTTGAATCTCTCTGTCTGCAAAGCCAGAGTAATATTTAGACCTGCTTTTTTCAAACACAAATGTGAGACACGAAGAGCATGGGATTGTCTCTTTATCCTTCTGTCTGGTCTTTTTGTACTCCTGTGAGAAATTTGTGGTGTATTTTTGGGCATTCACACTTCCTGATGGTGCCAATGGCTTCAGACTCTTGCAGTTCCAGGGGGATGATATTTATATCTTTAGTACATACAAGTCAAAACATGCAACTGCCTTCTCAACTCCCTCAGAGCTTTCACAGGTTTATAGACAAAAAGTTCATCTGCCTTAGGCAAAGGAATCTGCCAAACACCCTCCTGTTAAACCTTTTCATTTCTTTTATGGACATGCTGTTGTCATCTGGTGCTGCTCTTCTAGATGGGTCATTCCTGGAATGTTCCAGAAATTGTTTAAAACCACTTTTATCATTGGGAGGGTGAAACCTCACTGCGGTGCAGCCTCATGTGAAGTATGAATAAGCCCAGAAACCTGGTGTAAGCCTATGAAAGTATGAATAGGCCAGAAACCTACAGCTTAGAATCCTGTTAAAGGTAGAAAAGTGTATCAATACCTTGCCCAAAATTCACAGGGTTTACCAAAATAACACAGCCTGTACTGGGATCACCTTTTTTTCCAGAAAGTCTGAGTGCAAGAGTGCAGCAATTAATCTGACTTTGGTGAACCAGGACTTGGGTCATCCATGTCCTGCAGTTTACATCAGGGATTGCAGCAGTTTTGAAGAACCGAAACTACCCAAAGTACATTCTGGGATTTTTTTGGCTTGTTTGACTTCATGTGTGCTGGTGAAAGAAACTGTTGCCTTTCAAATGCAGGATTGGAGATTACTGCGTGGAATCCTTGCTGCTGCTGACACCTGTGAGCAACCTCACAGAACTCCTGTGCAATCTGGACACAGAACTGCTGGATTAATCCTCGTTTTCCTTTCCTTTCCCTTTAGAGAGACCATCTTTTGTGAAGAGGCCGAGCAATCTGGCAGTAACTGTGGATGACAGTGCAGAGTTTAAGTGCGAGGCAAGAGGTGATCCAGTCCCTACAGTCAGATGGAGAAAAGATGATGGGGAACTACCAAAAGCAAGGTGCAGTACTTGAGGTTACCCTTTTTATGGCATCTGGTTTGATATATGATGGGGCCATTTAATGACTGACAGCTAGCATTTCTTTGTCTTGAATACAAAAGGCCTGCCTTGATCCAATAAAACATTTCTAATTAACACTGTGCTCTAGTTGAATTTGCAATTTATGTTGAAACTTAAGAACGGCCCGTTTTCAAGGTTTTGTTGTGACAACACATGGCAAATATAACACAAAATAACCAAGTTCAGCCAGCAATATCAGATACAGATTAATTCTTCATCTGAAGAGTCTTCTGTGATTACTAAAAGTTTTGGAGAATGTAAAAAAAATAGTAAAAGAGATTACAACATCAAAAAGTATATATTGGACTTGAAATGGATATAAAATGTAGTCTGGTTATGTAGAAAGCTGCCTTGGTTATACATGTTTTTGTTACTAGCTTTCCAGTGATATTTTTTTTTTTTTGTCATTGCTGTAATTCAGGCCAAAAAGTAAAACCTCTTATTAAAAATAAATATATCCTGTGATAGATAAAGATAGATTAAATACTTATTTACTTACTTTGCAATCCTAATTATCAGTTTAAGAAACTTTCAGGGCAGTGGACTGAAAGAAAAAACCATTTAACAGTTGACTCTGGCCAACAAATCCAGCTTCTTGATAATGTCGTCTATGGCTTCAATAAAAACTATCATTTTTAGGAGAAAAAATCTACTTACCATAAATAGAAACACATTGACTGCATTATTCAAAAAAGAGAGAAAGGTGATGAAAAGAAAAACATTGGAAAAAGGCCACACTGTTCTTTAGGACAAAAAACAGAATGAATTGTGATCTTCACTTTCAAGGAATTCTGATATTCTTGGGAACAATATTTTCTTTTCAGCCATATTTAAAAAAATCTTTCATTCACGTGGAGAATAATAAATATTATTATATTAAGAATTCTAACAATTAAGATGTTCTGCATTAGGGCCTTGCAATTGTGTGCAAATAATATCAGGTTTTCAAATACTTGGATATATTTTGGCTTTAAAACTTCATTTTAAATTATCAATTTATAAGTACTTATACTTTTTTTTCCTTATGGGAAATACAGAAATAAGAATATTTGAGAGCAGATCCCCAAATGTTTTTACCCTTTAAAAAATTTGTACGAAGTTTTGCTATTCCTATTCATTGTTAACTGCTATGTATATTTAAAGATACGAAATCCGTGATGATCATACCTTGAAAATCAGGAAAGTTACAGCAGGAGACATGGGATCATACACTTGTGTTGCAGAAAATATGGTTGGAAAAGCTGAGGCATCAGCAACTTTAACAGTGCAAGGTAAGAATGGTTTTTTTGCAAAGAATAAAGTTGTACTAGAATGAAGTTGATTTTGTTGTTTGTACTACAACTCTAGAGATGAAGAGATGTGAAAATACAAATTTGACTTGAGTTGTATTGAGTTCTGAGGAAATGAAATGCTTCATGTGTAAGATTTTTTTAAGCAGTCTTTACAATACTGGGAGGGGGAACTGAGTATGTTTTGAATTTGAGTTTTTCAAGTTGAAAATCAAGTCACTTGCAATATTTGTATCTGGAACACAGAAAGAAGAAAGTCAATGTTACTAAGCTTCATTGTTTTAATTCAAAAAGAAAGAGTTGCAAGTTCAAGTATCTGCCAAGTTTTTTCAATTAAATATAGTAGAGAAGCAGTGGATGATAAATCTGTTTGTGTATCTTTTAATACACTAACCCAGACCACTGGAATTCCTGTTGCTTTTTCATTTTAAAAGCGTATCGTAGCACTACTGTTTCTTTGTAAGATAAAAATTCAGTGGAACTCCGTGAACTAATATGTATAAAAATCCTTCACTGCCTTTATATACACAATCCAGATGTTCACTGTTCAGATAATCCCTCTCTTCCTTTCCTGGCTAGCAGACAGGCAATGATGTCATCCTGATGCTTTTTTTCTGGCCACTGATGGTCCTTCTGTCCTTTTCTCTGTTCAGTGGGAATTAGTCATTATGGAGTTCTGGGGAAGTATGGGCTTAGAAGTATTTTATTTGGTAACAGACCTCTATTTTGACACGTTTACTGTAACAGGAAAGGTCTTGTCCTTAACCTGCTCTCCTTTTTCCACCAGAAACATTTGGTGTCCCTCTGTTAGGAAAGTATTGAATTCTTTTGTTGAAGCTCTCATAAAACCAAGAATTTCGAGATGCTCTGTTTTGTTCGTCACCATGATGTTTATACATCAAAATTCATACCTTATGTTTGTAAAATAACCAGCTCTCACACTCAACGCTGTAGAAAAAAGGATAAACTTGTGAGCAGTAAGCACAGTTTATTCAAAGGGAGAACACTGAATTATTTCTTAAATGGTGATTTGTTCTGAAGGTCACGTCTTACATCAACTGTTAATCCTATAAAATATTACTATTAAGAAAATTTGCTTTAATGACCGGTTGAGTAGTTACATTTCTGGAAATTAACTCTTGGTAGCCCTAATCTTTCACAGTCCTCTTCAAAATCATAAACAAAAACATACTTGAAATCCCATTTATCTTAATGGTGCTAATAGGTATAAAATGACTTAAGTATGTAAATGTTAGAAATCAAGTGATATCTTTTTGATAATAAACTGGTATTTTTAAGGAACAAGATCATAACCTAAGTCCTGTTTCATCACGATCCTAATTTTTAAGTGCTTGTATTACGCAGTAGATATTTACATTGTGGCAGTTTTGCTCTGAGGATATTGTTATGGGATAATTTGTTTTCCAGTGAGAATGGATTACCTCCTGAGCCATTTGTCTGCACTAATGTCTTTGTAGGAGGGATTGATGTGAGAAGCTGTAATGGGTAGGGACAATTTGTAGCTGGTAATGAAATAAATTATGATCAAAATCCATTTATTAGCATATCCAAGAGACCAAGTTTTATGGGAGGGAAAAAATACTCCTCTAGAGAATGCATTTTCCATTCAGATTTTTTCACATTTTTCCTCTTTCTTCTGCCTTCTCCTCTTTTTCCCTCCTCTCCTCTTCCCTTGTTAAAACACTTTCCCCTCCCCCCCCACTAAAGTTACAGCTTTTTGACTGTGTAGAAGAGTAGACTGATCTTGTTTCAGTATTAAAATAAGATTGCTCTGACTGTTTGTAGACACACAGCTCTTTGAATTTTTTGGTTGATTCGTTGCTTTTTTATGATTTTATGGGGGTTTTTTTCCGGGTGATTTAAGAAATGCAACTGACAACTCTTTTCTGTACTTTTGGTTATCATCACATTATCTATTGACTGCAGAGTTTAGTAAATGTGTGTTCTGCTGTGCCAAACTGAGTTATTTTTGTTGCCTGTTTGTAAACAGAGGGCTTCCTTGCCACTCACAGCCTCAGACATTACAGCTGCCACTGTGCAGGCATGTTAAATTCAGAAAAGGGCAAGAAGCGGGTTTGGCGTGGGTTTGAGTGGGTTTGGGTTATTTGTGGAGCTTTGGTTTGGGTTTTTTCCTCTGCAGTATCTCAGCAACAGGCTGTGGTGTTTTTGTGCCAGACTCTGTGCCAGGGGAAGAGTAAGAGCTGTCAGTGGTGACCCAAGACGTGTGTCCGTGTCAGGGAAGGGACAGTCCCCGTCTGTCAAGTGTCTGTACAGTGGGGCTGTGGCAGGGACTGAAACGTGGCACACAGCAGACAGGGCTGCAAGCAGTGCTCCTCAGAGCCTCAGGGCTGGCAGCACTAAGGAGAGGATTTATCTTCTTCTCTACTCATCATTTCCACTCACACTGTGGCTGACCCTGCTGTGGAGGGTTATCTGGGGCACTAAAAGGTGGAGCGTGCAGCACCAGGGCAGTTGAGATACGCAGCTGTCAGGGAGGTGTGGATGGGACGTGGTGAACAGCTGTCCTGGGTCCCACAGGGAGCTGCCCTGCATCCCACAGGACCATTTCCTCCTGCTCAGCTCTGCTCCTGCTCCATGGAGCAGACCCTGCATGCTGCACACCCTGCAGGACTCCCTGTTTTGGGAATGCTCTTGGGCAGAGCGCTGTCTCTGAGCTTGGAGCCAGCCCAGGCTGTGTCCCTGGACTAGGAACTGTCAGCTCAGATAGTTCAACTCTCCCTCTCTCTCTGTGTAATAAACTGTTCACTGTAGAAAACACAAGAGAGGGGAGGGGAATATCAGTTCCATTTTTATGTTCTTCCTGCTCATGGCACTGGCGTCACAGATGATGGTTACTGGGATCACTGTTTTCCTCTGTGCAGGCTCCTAACTTTGGAGATCATAAGTGTTTCCTGCATACAGATGTTGCACTCTTACTGTGACTTCAGCCATATTCATAAACCAAATTTGGAGTTCTGCATTGACGTAATGAGGTTTGAACTCTTTAGTATTTCACTCCTGCAGCTTAGAAGCATTTCCCTCCCTAAAGCTGTCAAGTTATCTTATTGTCTCCTTGGAAAATTAAATAGTTAAGGAAATGTAATCCTGATGTTGTTTCCATATACCTAAAATTGGAGAGTTGGGCCCTCTGTTTTCATTTTGCAGCAATGTGTACTGCATCTGTAAGGCATCCAGAGACATTGCTAAATACATGTGGAAGCATTTCATTCAGGAGATGATTAATTATTAAATAAATACCTCAGTCAATACATAATGCCAGGAAGCAGCCCAGAGTACAATGCATTCTATGTTGCCAACACGTTATATTTCACCAAGTAGCTGATGTGCTTCAGAAAAGGAAAAAATGGCCAAAAAATGGCATTGCTGGAACCAGTGGACTTCTGTCTTGCTCTAGCACTAAGCAAGCTGGAATGTATTTACTGTATTTATGTTGTATTGTGTTTGATATATATGCGAGATGCGTTCCATGTTTTGTGTAGGTTCTATTATGTGACTTGCTTAGTTTTGTGGCTCAAAGCAGGACTGTAGGAAATGCAATATTATATATTTTATTGCTACGTATATCATTGAAAACAATGTTCCTAAGACACGTAAAATTACAAAAAAATGCACACTTCAGAACTTCAGTACTAAAAGAGAATTAATTTTACCATTAATGCAAATGGAAGTAGGGCATCTTCAAGAATCTGCAAATTCCACACTTAACCATGAAAATCCTCTCAAGCAAATCTAAGAACCAAAGGTTGTACATATTGTCGCCTACTTACTTTCTTTGCTTCCATTTGCAGTACTTAATTTGGCTTTTTTGACATCTAATTTTATAATAAGTTCATAATTTCTGGTGAAACGAGCTGTTCTCTCTGAAACACACAAGTGTAAGTGATTGCTCCAGTGGCAGCCCTGCTCTGCAGCTGGCCAGGAGCCATCGTAGCAGTGACAGTGTGGATGAGACTCAGCAGGACTTGGGAGCAACAGCTCAAGTGGCTCACTTGACTTCAGGGCTTCACAAGAGTGACACCAGCACTGGCTGTAGGTGACTGTGGTCAGTCAGCAGCAGATTGGTAGTGAACAGGTGTTGGAGTCCAGGGCATCCCTTTGGATGACCTGGGACCTGAGAAAGGGAGTTCGGAGCCGGTCCAGGGGGGTTGGAGACCTTGGCACAGAGCCCAGAAAGACACCGAGTTTGATTTTAGTCCATGGGAGAAGCTTCTAACACTGAGAGAGGAATTACAAACCTCAGAAGTGTGAAAGTAATAGTTTAGTACAGCACGGGGTGAGAAATTTTGTAGTTTAGGAATTCTTAGAATAGATGAATGAGGGACAAGATGGAGGATTTAGGATGTTGCCCTAGATCCTTCTCCTTCTTCGTCCTCCATCCTCTGGGGTGGTGATGACACAAAGTAGTTCTAGGCTATTGAATTAAGGTAGAAATGACCATTTTAGTATAGATATCTATCACACATTGGTACAAAACAGTAAATAGTGGACACGTAATTATCTGTATAAGAACCAAGCAATGCCCCATCAGTCGCAGTCGTGTCATGTCCCAGCCGCTGTCCGGACCTCGGCTGGGTGCGGAGCAAATTATGAGATGCCAAATAATAAACAACGCTTGAGAACTGAGAACAAGGCCTTGAAGGACTCCGCTTCTTTCTGCGACACGGCTCGGGGCTTTTAGAGGGCCGGGGACTTTTAACAACCTTGAATCTCGGCAAGAAACCAAAAACCAAGAAACAGGAATCTTAGAGTTCCTCTTAGCTCTCCCTACTCAAGCAGCAGTTCTGGAGGAGTGTGCAATACTTGGTACAGGGCCCTGCCTAACCTACACCTAAACCTGCTGCAGCAATGTGAACTGTAAAATGTAAATTTCGCCATTCAAAGGCACTAAGCACATTAGGTGTTATCTGTTTGGCAGGAAGAAAGAGGAATTCCTATGGAAATTGTACCGGCCAGTTCATATTTTACAGTAGCAATCTTTGATACCAAGCCTTCTTAGATTATGATGCCTTTAATTTTAAAGTTAACAGAGATTTTCTGCGAGGCAGATAGAGAGTGGAACTTCAGATAAGTGGCTCCTGGCTGTGATTTTGCTGTACGAGTCAACCGACAAGGAATTATTATCTGAAAAGGTGGCACATGCTTCAGTTCTGGAATTTCCTCCTCTTTCCACCTCCTCTTTGTGCAAAGTAGCTTCAAGGCACACACTCAAAGACATCTATTTGATAAGGCTTCTGGGAAGGGCTGAGAATACCACCCGGAATATAAAGGAATAGGATTTGCTCTTTCAACTGTCTGATACCATGTAAATGTTTCCACTGTATCAGGCTGTTGGTCCACATTAGAATTTGGCTATAAATGCATTAAACGTTAAAACAACAAAGACAAAATTCAGAATTTTGTGGGATTACAGAAATGCTGTTGAGGTGTACAGCAATTGTTAATGCAGTTGTCAACCCTTCACAGTCTCAGGGGTGAATTTAACTGCTGGAATTTTAAAACTAGGATTTGGATTTAGGTCTGAACTTGTGTCTCTTTAAATCAGTATTTCTTCTTTTGAAGGAATTGATTTGATGCCATATTCTGCCTTCAGTCCCTTGAAAAAGGAAGGAAGAATAATGATTGGCCAGTGAACATCAGGATTTTTTTAATTAGGAAACTTCTGGCAGGACAAATGAAGGAGACCATCTCCTGTGATTTCTGTAGCTTAAAGAGCCTATTTCCCCCTTAATGACTGCAGTAAACTCTGATAACACATCAGATTTCTATCAAGGATCTGAGGAGTCTGACTGCCACCAATTTCTGCTGAAAGAACAGAAATCTTAAAAGTTAATCAGGAGGAAATGAGATAACTGTCTGAAGAAGAGATTAGAGCCCTGAAGGTTCGTGTCTTACTGATGCAAGTGATGAACACTAAGATTCCTGAAGCGTTTCTAAAATATATGTAAAAGAAGGAATCTGTAAGTATTTTAATAAATAACTGCTTCCATGGTTTGTAAGTGCTAAATGGATGTTGGCTTGGTTTGGTTTGGTTTTTTGTATAGAATCTCACAACAGTGACAACAATATTTTACAGGAAAATAACACATAAAAACTTTTGATATTCCATCCTCCAGTTTGGTACTTTGAAACAAGGACTTGAGGCAGATGTTTTTAAGTATGTGGAACGGGCGTCCAAATAGTTTGGAGAAATGTTACTACAGAAATAAGTTGAAGCTAGAGGCTTTTTACTGCTGGAAGGGGTTTATTTACTGTATAGTTCTCAAAAATTGTACATTTTAATCAATCAGTGCAGAGAATTGAAGCAAATAGGTTTGTGTAGCATGCTTCAACATTCAATTTAAAAAAAAAAAAAAGTAGCAAAGAAAATCTGAAGGCTTTTTTCTAGTGCCTGAAATTTCCTAAATCCCATTGCTGTGGAAAAAGCAATTGCTTTTGTATCAGGTTTCACTGCTGCAGATTTACTGTGACTGCTGTTGTAAAGATAACATTTCAATAATTCTTTCTTTGGAATAGAAAAAGTAGAATTTTACTACAGGTTGTTGAGTTTGAAGATTTTTGGGTTTATGAATAACATTGGAAGGAATAATAATTTTAACTTGTTCAGCAGACAGTACTTCCACTGAGGTGGAAGTTATTCTGAAATAAACATCACTCTATTAAATTATGCTAAGCATTTGTAAAAAAGGTCATGGACACTTTATTTTTGCCTAATTCATAGCCTGTGAGTAATACAGTGATTGCAGTACAGTCCTTTACTTTTGTTAGTTTACTTGCATCAGTAATCTCTGAATTAGTCTTAAGACAAAGAATCTAAAAATGCTGAATAACAGTGCATTCAAACATTATTTTGATGTTTGGTGTGCCATTTGTTACTATGAGTTGTATTTTGTTTGAAGACTAAAATGCTTTGTTGCTAGGTGCTGAATAGCAGTCAAGAACTGGTAATAAAGAATTTTGCTGTCTTTATATGTGGACTTGATTGCCTTATAGGCTCAGTATCAGAATCTTCTAGTGTAAGGAAAAAAATTCTTCGTTCAGGCTGAACGGTTATATAAAATTATCATTTTCTGCAGGAGGTATTTGCGTGCTCCTCTTGTCCCTATGACCACACACTAATTCCCAAAATTTGGGGTGATTTTTTTTTTCTTTTTTTAAGTATTAAATAGGATGACAGGACAGAGAAATTAAAACAAAGCTGTCTGGATGGACCAGGTTTCTTGTTTTGTTCTCATAAATGTGCCATGCTCTCTAAACAGATCCCTGAAGGGGTTTTTGTTCTCCTTTTGTCTTTCTCTGGCCTGTGAGAGAGCCCACTGAGGACTTGCACCTTCTCATATTAGACAACTGCTCTCTCTTTTGACACAGTTAAGGTCACACATTGGGTTTCACTACAGAGAAAGGAGTCACCTGAGGGTTCTGATTTTGTCCAGTCATCCACCAACAAGGTCTGATGATGCTTTCAGACTACCAGCAACTTTAGATAGCATTGTCATCTTTTGACAGAGAACTGTATGAAAACCAGGCTGTGTTTCCCTGAATTCTTTAGTTTTGTTTTATTTTTGCAGATCATCCTTATTTCCTAAAGCATCTTGTTCCCATTTCTGCCTGCATGACAGTAAAAATTCTTGGTACATGGTGGATAGTCTGGCTTGCACAGAATTCTTACACTTTGTATTTTTTGCTTCCTGTAATTAAATTCTATTAATATGTTACAGTTAGCTTCCTGTTAACATTATTGAAAAGTTAGTTGGGGTGCTAGTGAAGACTTGGGTTGTCTCTATGTGGGGGGTATGGCATCCCCATGAGAAGAAATCCAGGTTTCTTTTGAAAGAATACGTTTCAGTTGAGAGTATTCCTCACTGAGTACTGCATGCCCAAACCAACATTTTTTAATGATCACAAGTTAGTGCACTGCAGGGATTTATTGTCCTTCCATTTTTAGTGTGTGTTGGTATCCGTGGATCATGGGCCTTGGCCACTTTTCACAAATAGCTTCAACTTGTTATAAGAAGGTTGCTATGGATTTCAAGTTCTCCTTTCCAAAAAGTACTCTCTGCTATCATAAACAGCTGAGGAAAAAAATCCCACTCAGTTTCCTTTTCAGCTCTACTATCTTCAACTAAAAGTCAAAAAAAATGCAGTAGGAAGCTCCTAAAAATCCTTCAAATAGTATCTATCATAATCTTTCTGTACTTCTGCACAGTTTATTTAAAATTCATCTTTTTTCACTCTTTTAAAAGGCTTTAGTATAAATATTTGTAGCCACAACTGCTTGGATTGCAGCAGTGCCTAAAATTACCTCAGTTCATTTAAAAGACGGGGGAAGACGACTCTTCTCTGAAAAGAGAAGCCTGGAAAACAGGACTTCACAGTGTACCACGTTACTCTAGTTTTTAAATAGATGGAATTAGACTCGTCATAAGAGTGCTCTCTAAATTATGTTTGGTTTATAGTGTGGTTTAGGAGGATCCAGAGCAAGGAAGGGGGAAGGTAGACTAGGAGAAGAACTTCTGGAAAATCTTTAATCCCCTTCTCTCCCTCTCTCTCTTCTACCCTCCATATTTCAGATTCTCTTTGTTACCTCAAGGCCATGACTACAAGATCTATAAATGTTTTAAACTGTGTGCTACATGTATTAACCTGAGAAGTGCTACCTTTAAAGCTGCATTGTAAAGCCTTTTCATACATTTTTGGGGTTTTATTGTAGAAATCTTCACTGAATCCTGCAGGAGGACAGATTGTGATCTATCTCAATCTTTTTGCTAGTACCAGTTGTAGAGCAAAACATCTCATATGAATACAATTCACACACTGTTTTCTTTCCACAAATTTTTGCAGGGGGTTCGTCACACATATAGACAAACATGCACACTAGTGTAGCCCTTTCCATCTTGATTTTTTTAAAGGGAAAATTCATAACCTTCTGAAAATCAGACTTTAAAATAATATAGTTGCATGACTGAGACACAGCTGAAACAGAACCAGATTTTACTGTCCAGCCTCTTGAATCAGAGTCGAGGAAGGAAACATCTCTCAGCTTAAACTAAATCTCAGAAATGGCCAGAAATCCATAAGGAGGCAATGCCATTTGATTGCTCTGGAAATGAGAAAAGCACCCAAGCAGGAGGTTTAGTTAATGCACAGATCTTGTTGTGTTTACCAGCAGAGGGTGGGGTTTAAACCACCAAAGAGAGAAAGAAGCCTTGAGACATTTTAATGCCAATAGGGGAAACAGGCTCTCAAAACAAATTGGTGGTTGCTCCCACTGCAAAGCTGGGAGAAGTCACATTCCTGCTGGCTGCAGGACAGAGAATCTCTGATTTTGACTCCATGGTGCTTGACGCTCACCTCTAAAATCGTTTCTGCAGTTGGTGATGTTGAGCTGCCAGGCTGCATGTGTTATGGCATCCGTGTTTAGGGGTGTCCCAAAGCCTTTCCCTGCCCTCTCTCCCTCCCTGGTATGTGCAGCAACTCCAGAAGCACTTACATTTCTCAAGGCTTTGTCTGTCCTGTCAGCGCCAAGGAGCGACACATGCCTTTTTTCCTGGTCAGAACACTTTCCCCTGGAGCACAGCAGCTCTCGTGAGTGCACACAGGCGCCGGCCTGTTTCCTTTGGGCTTCAACTCCAGGGCTAAATCCAGCCTGCCAGGCGTGTGCCATGTGCTGAGAATGAGAGAATGAGTCCTGCCCTGCATGGTCAGAGGCAGTGTCGGGATGATGTGAGTACCAAGTTTCCAGGCTGCAGCTGTCTTGAGCCTTCTGGGGGAAGTGCACAGTGACAAATGCAGATGGCAGCCCCTCAGTACCCTGAGAGTGGCACTTTTTGTGCAGGGCGTAAACTCCAGCCAGTCTGTTTCTGTGTTACTGCCCAGCACATGGTGGTTTAACCCCAGCTGACAACTGGGTATCACGCAGCCCCACAATGGCTCTCTACCAAGTGGGGTGGGGGAAAGAATGAGGAAAAAATAGCGAGCAAACAAACAAACCACAAAAATTTGTGGGTTGAGATAAGAACACTTCAATAATTGAAACAAAGTAAAGTATGCTAATAATACTAATGATGACAAAACCAGTAAGAGTAATGAAGAGAGAGAAAAAAAATCCAAGAGAAACAAGTGATGCACAGTACAATTGCTCACCCCCTGCTTAAGGATGACCAATATGCCCCTGAACAGTGATCAGCAGCTCCCACCCAGTTATCACCAGTTTAAAAACTGGACATCATGTTCCATAGCATCCCTTTGGCCAGTTCAGGTCAGCTGTCCCTGCCGTGCTCCCTCCCAGCTCCTTGTATCCCTCCTCATTTGGCCCAGCATGAGAAGTCCTTGACTTGGGATAAGCACTGCTCAGCAACAACCAAAACATCAGTGTGTTATCAACATAATTCTCGTACTGAATCCAAAACTCAGCACTACGCCAGCTGCTAAGAAAAAAAAAATTAACTTTATCCCAGCCGAAACCAGGGCAGGCTGACTGGTTATCACTGTTCAGACAGAAGAGAGGTTGTGAATCAGTTGTAAACAGAAATAAATAAATGCAAGTTTAAAAAAACTACAAAACTCTTTGTTTGAAAGTATGTTAAGGAAAGCAGCACCTAATTGATACTGAGATTTTCCATGTTGACTTTTCTGGCTGTGAACCTGAAACATTTTTATGGGTTTCACTACTTCTAAAGGTGGTCTTAATATCAGAACTATTTTTCCAACCAGTAAGTCACCTGTTTCTGTCTTAATTTCATTTTTCACGTTACAGAAAATAATGAATCCTTTTATTTTTTTTTTAATCAGATTTTTATCTTTGTGGGTTTGGTAAATTTGAAGTTACTGCAGTTACTTGTTCCTTAAGAAATGCTTATCTGACAAATCACCACCAATCTATAACAGAATTTTTCCACTCATCATAAATACAATAAACCACCATCACTCCCATGCTGGGGGGTTTGGAGTTACAAGTCATCACTTTTGATTTGAGACATCAAAAATATCATGTAAACATTTTACCTCAGCTCCCTGGCTGCGGCGCGCCTGGCGCCAGACTGCGAGACCTTTCCTCGGACGTTTGTGCTGCACTGTGTCAAACTCTGTGCTCTGGGACCACAAACTGTGAAAGGATTCATGGTGGATTAGGGTGGCCCAGGCTGGTCTCACATGAATGTCAACTTTAGCAGAAAATCCGGGAAAATGTGAGTTGTGTGTATATGTGTTTAGAGCTCAAGAAGTGACAGCTGAAAATAGAGAGTCCAGGGCGGATGGAAAGCGATATACCCCAGTTCTTTTGTACTGTACCTGGTGTTATTTTCCTGTATTTTTCACAGGCTGAATCCAGGAGGCAGCTGAATGGCAGCATTTATACTTTTTTCAGGACAAGAGATTTCAGGCTTTTGTTTGTTTCTCTGCAGAAAGTGATACTTCCCACAAATGACTGCAGAGAGATGTACATATCAAGGATATTGAGAGTTTCAGATTGCTTTGATAAGAACAAATAGCCTACAAATCACCAGATAGGAAATGGAACATGGCACATTGTCTTAAACGATCTCTGTTAATCATAGTTTTTGCAAAACAACAGCATAAATATCTGGTAGTCATGTTGCAGGGAGGTATTCAATGGTCCTCATTCAGATATTTGAACATTAAAAGTTTTTCATTAGATTTCAGAGTTTAGCAGGATTAGAAATTAAACACATTTCTGCATAGAAGATGTTGGCAGCTTTTTGCAGAGTTTTTGTTTGAAATTGTTCAGGATTTCTTGTTTGATTTTTTTTAAGGCATGAAAAGTCAGAGTTTGACCAGCTTGCTAAACATAATCAGACTCTTAAATTTCCTCTGCATGTGACTGTAGTACCCAAATTTTCTGTACCCACATGCTTCAGGTGGACTTCATGAATTGTTGGTTTCTCACCCGTTTATTTCATATGAAGATAACAAACAGCTGAGTTTCAGCTCCCTGACACATAACACAGCAATCTCTGTGCTATCTCTGGGGCTGCCTCTGCAGTTTCTCCCCTCTCACTGTCTAGTCTGTACCCAGCCAATCCCAAAGGAAATTCCAGCTTCTCACTCCACCGTCTACTCCAGCACATCTGCTCATACTCCTGTCCCATCTCCTACCACCTCGTTTCTACAATCTCTGATATATTTCACTTGAACTGGGATTAATGTATCACAAAATTGCTTGAAAGGAATCCAGATTTCATTGTGGCTGCCATTTTCTAGATTAGTTATAACGGCCAGGTATTTATACAGAAGCTAAAGTTTGGATATGAGCTTGATTGTTGTGCGTAATTATGGGCCTGAAAATTGGGATTGTTTAATTTCTCTGGTGTACAGTTATACTGTCTTGCTTCTTTTATAATAACTGCTGTTAGTGTCCAGCAGTTCTTGAAGACATGAAGATTTTTTTAAATAATCAGAGGTGAAACACACTGAGCTTCAATCAAAAGTATTCAACTTGTGTCAATTAGATAACAGGATATCTTCCAAACACCTGGAAGATATTTGTAAATAGAACAATAATTATGAATATTAAACATGCTGAACAAAATACTCTTTAGTAGTTAAGTACTACCTTGGATCTCAAGATCTCAAAAAAAATGGAAATACATAAATGAAAATTTCTATAATTTTACTCCTTCTGAGACAGATAATTGCTACCAAGCTATCAAGAATGGGGTACTTGAAGCTTCCAACTTGCCTAATGGCAGACTGAGAAATGGACACAACACTATAATATTTTATTCTAAATATGAGGAAATCAGTGGGTTCTAGAGAAACACTAGATCAACCTCTGTGAGGAGAGCTACAGAATGTGTCTTTTTGAAATGTGAGCATTGTACACAGCATGTTGAGGTCTCATGTGAGACCCAGGGTGAGACAGACCCAGGCTCATCCCAGCAGTGCATGGAGGGAACACAAGAGACAATGGATTGAAGTTGAAACAAGGCAGTTTGAGGCTGGATATCAGAAGGCATTTCTTCATTGTCTGGACAGCCAAGCAGCAGAGTAGGCTGCCAGAGTCTGTGCATTGTTATTCCCTGGAATTTTTCAGGTCCTGACTGGATCAAGCCCTGACTGTCCCTGTAGCTGACCCTCTTGAGCGGGAGGTTTGGAATGGAGACCTCCGAGGTTGCTTCCAACCTGATTATCATGTGAACCTACAAAACTGCATCTGTCAAATGTAATAGTTGCTCCATTAACATCTGGAAACTGCACTAGGCTGTAGTTTTAAGTCCTAAAACTGCAAATTCCTACTCCTGTGACTGGATTTAATGATACCAATAGTCCCAGTGAGGTTGATAGGATTGCTGGAAAGAATAAGGCATTAAAAGATCACGTCACTAGACTGGAAACCACTTTACTTTTGGTTTTTGTTCAGTGATTGGACACATCTTCCCTGAAAAGCCTTGCATGTCAAGGAAATTATATGAAAGGCAAAAATATTATTCCTTTGGTATTTGTGGTTTTACATGCTAACTTCCTGTCTTTACAAATGGGTTATTCCACCTAATTGCCATGTGAAAAGCCATGATTAACACAGGGAAAATTAATTTACTTTTTAATTGAAAGTGGTGTCAAATAAAATGTGCTATAATGGAGGAAAAACTATTTGCTTCTCAGTTTTAGTAACCTTAGATATCAATAGCCTGCAAATCAGACCAAGAATGTGGTCTTTGTTGTAGATGTTGCTATTATTGTTGTTCTTTTAAACCACATGATATCCCTCTGACAGAATTGTTCAAATTTTTCTATGAAACTTCACCCTTTGCCCTTTCCACAGATTTGCAACCAATGTGATGCCCTGTTTCTACAGGGATTTATTTTCATGTATCAGTATCCTGTCTGTTTTCACAGGTGGGCAAAAAAATATATTTGCTTGACAGGGTTATTTTTGACCTACAGTAAGAAATGTCTAATAAAAAAGAAAAGGGGAAATTCAGCACTTAGAAGTTAATTTAATTTGGGGAAGTATAATTGGGCACCCAAGTAAGGTTTCTATCTGTTAGGCGTTTTCCAGTGAGTTTACAGTGGAGGACTTGAGCAGCTCTGCATTGCTACTGAGAAAGCTGAACTTTCCTCCTCTTGGCACTACTCAGCAAATGAAAAAAAAAAAAGTAGAATTGCATTCCATTAAATCTCTTATCAGGCTGCTTCATGTACAATGAGTTGTGTTTTGTGGAGAATAATTTTTAATTCCAGAGCGCGTCCGATTGTAATTGCAAGTTTAATAAAGAGGTTTTCAGTTAAATAGCAATGGTTACTGGGAAATATAGAGTTACACATGAACAAGAGTACCTGGGAGCTGAATCTTGGGGAAGAGCAGATTTCTCTCAGGAATTTGTGTGTGGCATTTCTTGGCCCCTCCTCTCAGGAATTGTAGACTTGCAAATAATCTGAGCAGAGTAATTCACATGGATTTTCTTTTTAAGAAACACCATTTAAAGAAGGCTCATGCACTTCCCGAATAATTCTTTAGAACTCAAAGTTCTTTGGAAAATGGTAATTTAAACTTCCTGTCTTTGAGATTATTTCCTTAAAAAAAAAGTCTCTTACAAAACTCATATCTGGTTGATCTGGGTTTGGCAAATGCAGTTGCAGCTCCTTGTCTTCAATGTGCTCCAAATTCCAATATTTTATCTGATTCTGTTTCTGCTTCGTTTTCATAATACACCTGGAGTCCTCTGTATTTATTAGAACAGGAGGCCAGGATTCTTCATGCCTAATGAATGTTGGCAAAGTGTGTATTGTTGGTTTCCTGCATGTGTTTATCAGAGGATGGTGAATTGAGGGTGCTTAGCTACTCAATGTGAAAGCGTGCCCATGCTGAACAAGAGCTGGTTTACTCTCAACACAAAGTGATAAGACCAAAGAGTAGCATGCATTTTAAAAATTACTTATTTTTGGACCTTTACTGTAGTTATCACCAATTAACCTTTTTTTATTAACCTTTTTATTTCTTGGTCAGTATCAGTGTATATTTTCAAAATGCGTTACGTCAGGATTTTTATTTTCAATCTGTTCTTTCCATCACTGGTATGAGGTTGGAACACTTTCGAACATGCCCTTCTTTTACAAGCAAAGTTACCCTGCCAGGATCTGAGCCATTTCAAGGTTTATGAAATTTTTCAACTATGGTTGAAGGATAATTTAACAATCGATAATTTACCGCTGATCATTTCTGTTGAAAAATCTGATATTTTGCAATAAATGTTTGGGTTTGAATATTTTAATGAAATACAGGTTTGGGGGACAAAGACAAGGGTTAAGAATCTTTTCAAACTAGATTTAATTCTATTTTACTTTGGATTTACAATTTAATAGTGAGCCTTATGACCTTGAAACAGCAATGTTATAGTGAAGAGATTTGTGTGTGGCCTAAATACCTTAGCATATTATTAATTTTTTTAATAAACTTTCTTTTTTTATAGATATTAGCTTCAGAAAAATACATTCCATCTGTAAATGTTTGGATGCTTTAGAAAAGCTGTAGATGTTACTTTTCCATTTCAGCAATGTTGCAGATTGATATTTACTGGAGATTTTAAGTTAATTTTACTATGGAAAGATCTTGATGCAGATGAATAATGATAATGTGGGGGAAAAAAAATTAATTAAAGTACACATCAGTTCATTGGAAAGGCTTGGAGTAGCACCCAGACTGCCTGGCCAGTATTTCAGTCTGGTACCCATTTTCCTCTATCACCTACTTTGAGTATTTGATAGAGACTGCTGCTTAAAAATCAAAATATAAAAACGTTGTTCAACATTATAAAACTTTCTTTCATATATCAGAATATGTATTTGTTTTCTAAGGTCCTTACCAAGGATCCATTTTTTAATTTTTTTTTTAGTTTTGCTTTATTCTTTGCTTTGTTTCATGTCTGTTCAATTTTATTTATTCCATGTTTTCTTTTTGTTTTGTTTTTGTTTTTAGTTGTGTCTGGTAAGTTGAAATTTTATTGGCCATCTTCTAGTCATCGTATCACTGTGACGGGAACTTCTCCTTCCCTTCCCATCCATCCCCTTCCATGTCCTCCAACCACTCAGCTCCCATCTTTTACTTGTTATTGGCAAGACACAGCGAACAGAATAAATTCTGCATGAAGTATGGGTAACTTAATGGCAAAGAGAAAGGTAATGGGTTGCAAATTTTCTGTCTGTTTTTATATGATGTAGTGAGTCAAATCCTAACGTCTCCGTTCTTCAGTGACTGCATGGGTCGAACTTCAAAGTGTGCTAAAAAAATTCATGTTTGGTGCAAATGTCTCTAGGATAAATGTTGTGTTTTTCTCACGGGGATTTATTATTTTGGCATCTTCTACAGTCTCATTGTTACAGACCACGTGTATGTGACCCAAGGTGTGAAATCAAACTGATATTGAAAACAGGGCAATGAAGAAGCTTCCAGTACAATTAACATACATAATGGATTTTTTAATAGTTTCCCTTAACCCTGTTTAATTCTTTTAATACTGAAGCTAATAAGATTTTTATTATTTACCTTAATGGCAATAGATTTAGAATAATAGACATATGTATTATTTTAAATGCATATTTTATATGGAGACTACTCAAAAAAAATATGCAACATGCATATATATTTTAGAGTAGTATCCATACGAAATATGTATTTAGAATAATACCTCGAGAAGGATGTACCTATTTATATTTTATAAATCCTCTAATGGCTGCCTTTAAGACTGAACTCCCCCTTCATTTTTGTGTTAAGTAATCCCTGAATGGTCATCTTGAGGTACTGTAATCACAACCATCCAGCTATTTCTCCAGTGGTCAGAACAATTTTATTTTCTTTATAGTTGTACCTGTCCTCAAAATCTGAAACCTCATAAATCCTCTGCACTAGCATGGGGTTTAGAAACCCTCAGTTCCATATTGGCTAGTACAGAACCAGCCAAGCCCTAAATTTAACTGTATGCTAAATTTATTCTTGTTACCAGAATCTAGCAGCATAACAAAGCTGCTTCATCCTCATCTCCATTTTCCCATTTTCTCCATTTTCCCCCCCATATCCCCTCACAACCCCATGGCAAACGCCCAGCTGGTTCTCCCTCCTTTCCAAATGATACGTGCTGTCATGTCAAAGCCTTCCCACATCTTCTTCCAAGGCACTGGCTGAACGTTTCAGAGCTAAATGTTTTGAAGTCTGCTAATTACAGTAGGTCAATCTTAGCTTTTTCTTATCTAAGGAAAGGCTAGGAAAAGGTAGCATTTGCATCCAAATGTAGACAATAATTCCTCTCAAAGCAAGAGGGGTGTAGGAAGACTATGTTCTGATATGAGCTCACCAGGGAGTAGACACAAGGCATGGGGAACAGATAACTGCAAGAATTGGCCCACAAGAACACTGAAAGCAATTGGGGTTTTTTTTAGAAAAGGAATCAAGTGTTGTTGAATTTACTCTAGATAAAGCCACTACTACTTGATGTTTAGAAAACCCATCTTTGCATTACATATTTTGCACTGGTTTTAAAGGAAAATCTTGTAAAAACATCAATGTTAGCAAGGAAAAAAATGAAAACAAATATCAAAACAACTTGATTCCTTAAAATCAGACACAAAACATCCCCTTTATTTTCAATCCAAAGAAGAGGGAGTGCATAATTAGTTTTAGGCAGATGATCAGAAGGAATTAGAAATTAATAAATAAATGGGCTTTGATTTAATGCACATTTTTCAAGAAGCAAGAGTTAACAGCCTATACAACATGCTAGATTTTTTTTTCTCTGTGCTAGCATCACCAAGATATCTAATGCCATCTCTGCTGGTTTTTTTTTAATGTGACTGACATGAGTTTTTGACATTCTACTTACTACTGGATGAAGGGGTTGTTGAAGTCAGTATAAATCAAACAATGCTGGCAGTATTTATAATGTTAGGCTGAGCAGATGTTTCAAATTTGCCTTCATTTGCATATATATTTTGTTTGAACATGCTCTTGAGTATGTAAATGAGGAAGACATTTAGCTCTGCTGTTCCTTTAAATTCATTCCTTCTCAGTGTGTTTGAACTGGAGATTTTAAGTGGTTATAATTTGAATGGTATTTCTTGGGCTTTTGACTTCAAGATTTTTTAAGATCCTGACTGCATCAGAAGTGTCTTATATAAGCACTTAAGGGCTTTTTCTCTCCTCAGCTTTCCTAAGTCAGAGCTGATGATTTTTGTGTGTGTAAGCCTGAATTCATAGTTACTCAGCAGTGTGTCTTGCAGCCCTTAACAAAGTGTGACCTCTGGGCCAGTTGTCCCTCAAAGATTTCTCCATTCTGGCTTGCAGCCCTGTTCCTCCTTTAAAAACCAACTTGTAGCAGATTTGTTTGTTGTGGTGACTGTTGCTCTGCAAGTCGTCTCATCAAGCTGGTGGCACTTATTTCCTTGTACACTGGGTCAGCACTAAAAGCACATGTTGCACAGTGAGAGTTTTAATTGGGAGGTCCAGACACAAGAAAATAGGATCTGAGTGATGCTGAAGCTGTGGCTGTTAGAGACCCATGTGTCTTTGTGCTGCCTCTCCTTATTAAAGCAACTTAACTGTTCTGGTTCAAGCATTAAAACTCAGGAATCAAATTGTTCTTTCAAGTCAGCTGATGGCAGTGTGATTTATTTATTTTCGGTGTTTTCCTTTCAGAGCCTCCACAGTTTGTTGTAAAGCCTCGAGACCAGGTAGCTGCACTGGGGAGGACAGTGACTTTCCAGTGTGAAGCAACTGGAAACCCTCAGCCAGCCATCTTCTGGAGGAGAGAAGGGAGTCAGGTGAAACAGTCTTTCTGTCCTCCTTCCTGGCAGTTTCTTCAAGAAATGATTTCACATGATAGCAAAGTATTTTAATTACTGTTTTAAAGATGTGGGAAACAGGTTTAGAGCTTGGAGATGCTGGATCCTTATTTTTTACTTCTAAGGCATGTGCATGCTAAGTGATGTCAGTCTTACTAGAACAAATCTTTGTTTTCTGTTTTCTCCATGAATGTAAAAATAAATCAACTAGAAATATCCCATGTTTCACTACTCTGATAATCTATTTCACCTAACAGGGAGAACTTCTAAGAAGTGGAGAGATGACTTATAGTGAAATTTGGTCAAACCCCCAAACACTCCTAGATTTTCAGAAAGTTTGGCTCTGGGTTTATGGTGCAGATGTTAGTTTGCCATGTGTTTTTGAGTTTCTGGCAGACAAAACTATTTGCTGCGTTGATCTGCATCACTGCATGGGTAGGACTCTAGTTCTGGGCTGAGGAGAACTACTTTCCCACTCCATCAGTTGACTGACAGACCATACCTGAATAGGTCACTTTTTCTCCCAAGTTCCTTATTTGAATGGGAGGGAAAATTATTTCATCTTCTTTGTAAAGGATCTTGAAAGCCAGTGGGTGAAACACAATATAGCACAGCAAGAGAATTGCAGTTTTCTTTCAGAGTCATCTTTTGAAGGAGGGATGTGACACAAAGTATTCTTTACTGAAAGGAAAGAAGGAATATGGGATTCTGGTTTTCCTGTGAATGAAGGAATGAATGGTGCAAGAGTATATGACAGGGTTCTTTGTGTTACAAAACAATAGGGCAAAGAAATTGAGAACACTTGGAGATGGGCTTCTTTACTCCATTTGCAACATTTCAGTCTGAATACCTAAGTACACCTAGACTGCTGACCAACTGTAGATGATAATCCTCAGTGGTATATAGATAGCAGTATATTACACTTTTATTTTATTTACTTACTTATTTAGAACTGTGTTGTCTAGTACATTTTTTTGGGGGTTCATTTTGACTCTGTTGAGTGGTGATCACCTGTAATGATTGAGAGAAATGAAAGAGGAGGTCAATGAACAGGGTTTGCTACTACTGGAGAATATTGTGTCCCATTCCTTTGGACAATTTTTAGACATGCAAAATGTTGTTAGCCAAGAAAAAGACAAAAATATACCTTCTGTGATCCTAAAGTATTCTTATTTAAAAGTTGTTCAGCCAGAGGTAGGAATTCAACCCCAAACTGATTTTTGGTAAATACTATGGATTTCATATCCAACCTATCTAAATAGGCATAGGATTTGATTCAGCATTGTAAGATTTTTCATAAAACACAAACACTCTCTTCAGAGAGACCTACAGAGCATCTCTTTTTTAAAAACTGCTCCATTTGTAGGAAGGCAAATGTTAAAATACAGATAAGTAAACCACCATCTGCATTTAAATGAAAGCAAACGAATGCCCTGGCGCAAGTTCTAAAAAAGAACATTAAAGCAAATTACTGAGGTTCACCACAGTTACTTGCACCACTGTGGTATCTGTATATTTCACGTCTTCACTAGACTCTGTTACACTTGGTGCAATGTCCAGTATTGATCCTAGAGAGTGTTAGAGCAATCCTGAAAACCTTACACAATTCTATGTGAATATCTGCACCTATTTTATGATTTAAAAAATCCTACAGAAGCTATTCACATTGTGGTATAGATGTGCTTAAGACATGAAGAGCAGAATGTTTTCTGTGTAATATGAAAAGACTGATTTGTTAGCGATGTTAAAGTTATGTTCATTGATGTTTGAATTTATTTAACCTATTTTCCCCCACTTTCTTTCCTGTACATCTTTTAGAATCTGCTTTTCTCATACCAGCCCCCTCAGTCATCCAGCCGATTTTCAGTTTCCCAGACAGGAGACCTCACCATCACCAATGTCCAGAGATCTGATGTTGGATACTACATCTGCCAGACTTTAAATGTTGCAGGAAGTATCATAACGAAAGCCTACTTGGAAGTTACAGATGGTAATCATAGATTCATTTTATCATTTCCAAGTTTTTTATTTTTATTTGAAGACTGCAGCGCGGTGATGTGACACTACTTTGAAATCTGTTTTGCATAAATGTGGATTGCATGTTTCTTTGAACATAAAATTCCTATTTTGGCCGTCTCTGTCAGGGGCTTACAATTCTGAATCATGTGTAACTCTATATTTCCATTTTGTGTTTGGTAAGTATATTCAATGTATGGATTTTTGTCAGATGTTAATTTTTATCTGACTCTTTTTTAGCTTCCCCTCACTGGATTTAATTTACTTTCAGATTGCCTGCTGCCTGATTCTTTATCCCTTTTATTCTATGGCCATTTGCTTAGCACTTCCATTTACCTGTTTTTTTCCCCGTTTCTTACTATTGTGTTTTAGCAAGGAAAAGTAATATCAACCTGTACGGAGATCAGCAGAATAACATAGAAATTATGCATCCCTTTTTAGGAGTAGTTAGGAAAAAATACAAGATGAAAAAGCTACAGGGAGCATGACCACAAGCAGCAGTGAATGCTGCTGTGAAGCCAGTTTGCCAATTATCAGAAATATTTTTTATTTTAAACAGCAGAGATACATGGGGGAAATATTAATCTTAGCATTTACAGAGGAAGAGGATAAGAGAGAGAGAGTTTGAGCAGAGGGAAGCTGTTGACTGAGAAGAGCTTCCATAAAATAGCCCTTTGCCCTATAGAAAACATAGAAATAATAAAGTACCAGAAACATGCAGTGAACCTCTAGGATAAAATTATTTATTTATCTCCCCCTGGATTGACATGGGAGGGATAGGGCTACATCCCTTCTGGTTCCTCACAAATTATAAGCCACATTTCCTAATCCTTTTTTATTATTATTATTTTTTTTTCACTGGGGAGAAGACCATGGCAGGGCGAGATATAAATTTACAGCAGTTTTCTGCTAATGTGCCATCTGAACTTGGAAATAATCAGTTTAAATGCATTTTTTTAACTGTGTTGTCTGGATTGATCTGACAGGTAGGTTTTTGGTTTTTTTTTTAATAATATCTTGGAACAGTTTTTTGTACTTTTATAAAAGTGAAGGCAGAACATGCTGAATATTTGTAAAAGTATTATGAATGGTTTTCCTAAAGGTAGGAGGAATTGTTATCAACTTCAGTGGACTTAAATCAGCCATGAATTTCAGTGTTGTTAGATTTTTTCCTGTAAAGCACAGATCAATCAACTCCTTACCTTTGCCAACTGCAATGTTCTTTACAAATTTATCAAAATCAAATTAAAAGTGGCTGATTTTGTCTGTCTCTGAAGAGACAGACTGTAATGGCCTTAAAGTGTGTAGCAACAAGTTGGGACAAGAACCAAAGGATAAATAAGGCAGTTGAAAACAGTGTGTCATTTGAACATGCAAATGAAATTATGGGAATTGGAATTCAGCCAAAAAAAACAATGCTAACATCCTGTCTGTTGTTATGAGAAGTAATTTAGAAATATCTGATGTTCACAAATTACCAGAACTTCAGGTTTATATTTCAGCTACCAAACCAGTTTTTAAGTTACATGAGCCCCATGCCACTCCACTGCTGAACAGATTTATGACATTTAAAATTATGGCTATTTTCAGATCATCAATCTGTGTCATCTTGGATGGTACAGGTAAAGTAGATCCCCAAAACACAACAAGATAATTTTTACCTCTTTTTTGGATAATGGAAGACTGCCCATTCTTTTTTCTGTGAATACTGAGACTGGTTTATATTTTTCTGTGCAGTCTAATTAAATAACCCTTCAGTAGAACTTAATTTACATTGTGTGAAAGATGCATTAAAATTGACATAGACAATGGGATTATGGGATTGTGGGATTTTCTTTGTGGCCTTGAAGTCATCATAAAAGTCAGAAACTACTAGAAAAATATTTCATAGAAGAAATCTTTCCAAAATAGTTCTATCCATTTGTGTTTGCTGTACCCTACTGCTGGGCTTCTCACGGTTAGGACACAGCACCAAGATGAGTTGGTGGCACATAAAAAATGGTTATTTAAGCAGTAGGTATTTGTGAGGTTATCCCTTGATTTCCTACCTCCTTTTTCTCTGTCTTTCAATGCTGGAAGTATGAGCTGTGTTACACAGGCCTGGCAGTGGTGAAAGATGGAAAAGGTGAAATCTGTGCCTTGCCAAAGAATCTGGGAAATCCTTTCTTTTTCCATTATCACTTCATAAAGATGCTGGACTTGGAGAATGCCTGGAGGATAGCAGTGTGTAATATGCAATGCTCTCTCTGTTCTGAAAATCCTGCGTTGTGTATCATTTTAAACATCCATAGCTGTGCATCATTATAAGGCACCCTGCCCTGAATAATGCATGCCTCTAACTTTAATTACTTGTTTAATTATTTTTAGTTTGTTTCAAAGCCTCGAGCAACTGCTGTTGCTTAGATGATTAGAAAATTGCTTCCAGTTGCAGAAATGTCTTTCCTGTTGTTTGTCCTGGCAGTGATTGCAGACCGGCCTCCCCCTGTCATTCGGCAGGGCCCTGTGAATCAGACTGTAGCTGTAGATGGTACCTTGGTGCTGAACTGTGTGGCCACAGGCACTTTGATGCCCACTATCCTCTGGAAAAAGGATGGGATCCTCATTTCCACCCAAGACTCTCGCATCAAGCAGCTGGAGACGGGAGCGCTGCAGATCAGATATGCCAAGGTAGCCTGAGCTGGCAAATGGCTTTTCTTGGTTTTTTTTCCTTTTGTGCTTTCACCTCCAGGCATTTTTGATGCAGTAAACCCTATGTTTAGAATGAAATTAATGAAAGGTTACATAATTGTACTAAAATATTTGATACTTCATGTTTTCTAATGGTAGATTTTTTATTGTTAACACCTGCCTAGGGCACATTATTTCAGATTTCATAATGAAAAATGCTGTAAAGAGGTATTAATTAAGGGAATTATTTGGTGCTTAAAATATGAAAGGGAATGTATTTCAGTAAGACAGATCATTCTATTATTTGGGCTTTAGCACTAATAGATTAAAATGATCTAGTTAATTGAAATATTTATAAAGAAAACTTTTGTTTAGCATATTCAGTAATAGAGCCAGTACACAGCTTTTTCAAAAGAGTTTTTAGTGTTTAAATATCCTCATTCATCAGTGTAACATAGCTTAAAATAGCTTAACCACCTGTCAAATACCTGGCTTCCTCAGGGAGTTATAGTACCTGGCCAGTATTGCTGCTGGTCATGCATTGCACACTTTAAAATGTTTTAAAATGTGAAGTTGTAGCATACTGGATATTCTCTGCTATCTTTCTATGGTTTGAAATAGATCAATTTTATTTTTTAGGTTAGGTTGAATACATCACTTTACCGTATTCCCTAGAGTTGCCCTGCTGCCAATTACAAGTTAGACTGGCTTAGAGCTTGAATCTCTGATTTTTGATCACTTCCATTCAGTTCATCTGCTGAGTCTGGGACCTGAGAAGGATAGCATTTCTTTTGGGGGGAAAAAAAGAAAACACTTTTGAAATGTGATTAAGTCACATATGGACAAATAATCCAACATTCAGAACTGGATGAGGATAGCATATGGAGATTCTTTTTTTGGGTCTGCTGTAGAGTGAAATTTATACTAACACAGGGAGCCCCATATGTACCCTGTGCAATATTTAAGTTTTTCTTTAGGGATGACATGTTCTCCAGTGCTCCAGTCCTGATAAATCCCCGGGCATTATTTATGTAGAAGTCTGACAGTTGCATGGGGTCTCGTCATCTGAGTTCCTTCTCGATTTATTTGTCAGTACCTCTGCAGAGTAAGGAGTAAATGCTACAGGAAATGGCCTTCAGTTTGCTCATTACAGAATAGTTAACATTAAATTAGAATCCGCAGCATTTCCGATTCTTTTGTGACTGCTCAGAAATGAATACCCATTTCTGTTTCGTCAAAATCATGACTTCTAATGGAAGGACTTTCTGGTGAGGAAGTTTTTTGCAGGCTAATACGTTTATCCATGTTCTTGGGGGAACGTAGAGAGCTGTAATTGCTTTTCTAGCCCGCTGAGTGCCCGATTGTTTCAAATATTTGTTCTTCTGTCCTCCCGTTCAGCTGGGAGACACCGGGCGGTACACCTGCATTGCCTCAACCCCGAGTGGAGAAGCGACATGGAGCGCCTTCATAGAGGTCCAAGGTAAATCCACCAGGGCTCCTCTGTGTGGAGAAAATGCATGAAGGAAGACCAGAAACTGAAATGCAGAAGTTACCTGACTCTGTCATTGATTGCCAGTGCAGATGTGAGCAGCATTCAGCTTACAGCTGCCGCCTGTCCATACTCAGCATTTCTCTCTTCTTTTTGTCAGAGTTTGGAGTCCCAGTGCAGCCACCAAGACCCACTGACCCAAACTTGATTCCTAGTGCTCCATCAAAGCCTGAGGTTACAGATGTCAGCAGAAATACTGTAACGTTGTCATGGCAACCTAATTTGAATTCAGGTGCAACACCAACCTCTTACATAATTGAGGCCTTCAGGTACTGAGTCTTGTGTGATCTTGCTGTCTGTATATTTACCTGTAATCTGTTGCTAAAGAACCACGTGCTAACCTGCTGTTGTGTGTTTTATCCTTAGCCATGCATCAGGGAGCAGCTGGCAAACTGTAGCTGAAAATGTGAAAACTGAGAGTTTTGCAGTTAAAGGGCTAAAACCTAATGCAATTTATCTCTTCCTTGTGAGAGCAGCTAATGCATATGGGCTGAGTGACCCAAGCCAAATATCCGATCCGGTAAAAACTCAAGGTAAGTTTTTGATACTGAACAGTTCAGGTGTCCACAGCAGCTGTCACAAGTTGACTAACCAATACCAGATGCAGGAATTCTGGTAGCTTTGGATGGTCTACCTATCCTGGCTATAATATATCCTACAGTAAAATACAGTGTTTAAACTTGCATTTCTCAGTAACACAGACTCTGACAGCATGTTGCATTGCCTAAGGGAACCCTACTATCTCTTATCCAAAGGTTGTTACAACTTGCAGAATAGCTCTTGCTAGCAATCAAAGTAATCCCTGGTTTTTTTGAGTTCCCACACAAATCCTCAAATTCCATGGAAATGTTATTACTATGTCCTGTGAATCAAATAAGGCTTAAGACTGAGACAGGGAGAGAAACTGATGTAATCAAAGTTGATTTCTGCTGCAATAGGAAAGAGAAAAGTTGAAAATTTGAAGGAATTTGGCATCATGAACCAGTAAAGAGATTTTGGCAGTATGTTACAAGTGTTTCCATAGTACAACTGTTGGAAGTAAAATAGGGTAGAAAGCGGTGCTTACAGATAGCCAAGTGGAAGAAAAGTCTGGGTAAAAGTGAATGAAGGAGTCATCCACTGACTCCAGCTGTGCCTGAAGTCCAGCTATGGACTGAGTCCAGCTATGTAAAATTAAAACTATCTTTGTGCTCACTGTAGCCAGTAAATGACACTTAGGATGATGTACAGGGAATAATGCATTGCAGCTCTGAGGCCTGCATTTTTTCAGTAGAAAAGCTTAGCTTCTTAAGAAGGGGAAAACTGGGCACACTCTTTCTCGAAGAGAAAAGTGACAGAGATCGTATTTTTTTGTTTGTTTGTTTTTCTGATCTTCCTACTTACTGGAGAAATCCACTGGTTTCTTAAGAGTGTCTGTGTTGTGTGTTTGTTTCTCTGTGTAAGTAAGTACATGTTAGTTTTTGAAAGGAAGTTCTCTAAAGGAAACAAAGTGTTTTTCTTTGCTGACTTCTCATGTTTGCTGTAGTTGGTCGGAAAGCAAGTCTTTCTCCTCTCCCCTGGGGAGTGACCAGTTTCACATTGCTGTCTTTTGGTATTATGCATTTCTCCTGATGGGTGGCAATTTCAGTGGGTATGTATGGACAGCAGAATCACAGCCTCAGCCTCATAGAAAATCAGGATTGCACAGGTTCCCAAGTCTGTTACTAAGGAGAGATTTAATGACCTTTTAGTGATTCCTGATTTCTGGGAATAGAGCTGCATGAGCCTGTTTTTCATGTAGTGTAGTTTCCTTTCTGGAGATGAGAAGATGTTTTGTGTCTGAATCAAACTAACTGATTACTGACCTGATTCTGAAAAAGAGCAAATGTTCTGCTCACTCAACTGAATGGTTTATAATGACATGGAAAAGCTTCACTGTTCTCTGGGCACCTAGTAGAGCTGAAAACCAAAGAGCCACACACTACCTCAGTGAAAAAAAAAACTATCACATAAAATTTTCTTGAATTTTAAGAAATTTAATCAAGTGTCAAGTCTTTTGGAGCAGTTCTGCTCTTCTTCCAATATCATTTTTGTTTAAGTTGTGGTCTAGCTAAGCAAGTTAAAAAATTTCCAGTTTGCTTTTTGTCTAGGGGGTGGTATAGTCTGGTCTTAACTGCTTGCTCAGTCCAGAAACCAGGATGAAGGTAGATCATATACCTTCAGTGCCTTCATCCCTTCAGTACTACCTTCCTACTACCTTCATCTTCACACTTTACAAACATTAACAACCACATTCTTGGGTGTTTTCACTGACAGTCCCTGTCTTGGAAACTTGGAGCCAAAACAAGAGAGCACACACATCATTTCATAGCACAGATGTGCAAATGGCTGAGCCTGTGAATAGTTTGATCCATATTGTGGATGACTCATCTCTTTTGACTAGCAAAGCTAGAACTAATTATTCCACTGGCTTTCCTGTTACATTCTGAGCAGGGTGATATTTAGGCAATGCTCCCAAACAGAAGCTGTTGTCTTTAATGCTTTCAGACTTTGGGAGGAGGGAAATACTGTGATAATGGACTCTTTGCAGAGATGGAGATATAGCAGTGACTCAGTGGAGGATTTTTTTGGTTTTGTTCTTCTGTTATTACTGATGGTGCTTGCTAGGAATCCAGATTTGTCACTCACTGACTCACTACTACAGTACTACACTGTCACTCACTACTAACCTCAGTAGTAATCACTGCAAGTACTTTTTATGAATTTCCAGTCATAGCATTTTACCCATAGTCAGTAGTGTATTTGTTTAATATGAGGTGATCAAGCAGTGAGATGTGAACCTAGAACAGAAACTGTTACTCTGTTTTCCATAGCATGTGTTTTAGATACCCTCTTAGTGATTACCCTGTAAATTTTACACGTCTGACAGTCATTCCATTTCAGTTAAATTGCTTTCCAAGGGCTCAATATGCAAAAAATATGTGTTTTCATCATATTGTTGCGTGTTTTGAGAGGAATTTGTTCCTTCATGCATATGAATAATCCTTCCAGCTATAGGATAGACCAAATATCAGATGATCCAGAGAGCCCTCAACTGGGCTCTGCCTCCTGTTTACAGAAGCCTCTTGTCCTTAGAGAAGCTGCAGCCAAATGACTAATTTATCTTTTCTTCTGGTTGTTTTTTTGTGGTAACACCAAGTTTTATCATGAATTTATCTAAAGATACAGCCTCTGCTTTTGCTGTTCTTTATAGGTCTCATGATCTCTTGGAATTGGCAGTGGGCAATGGAATGTTTTCTCTTCCCAGCAGGAGAGAATAAAGAGGTGCTGCTGTAGCCATTTACCAAAGCCGTCCTTGAGTGTGGTGTGTCCTTTTCTGCAGCATTACCCTCACGTTTCTGTCAAAGGAAGTGCAGTGTCTTGAGTTGGTACTACCTAAAAGTTGGTGATTTGCTCAAGAAAAAGCTTCATGTAGTTTTTTCTTACATGATTAAGAAGTACTTAGGGTCAGCTTCATTACCGATAGCATCATATACTTTCTGACACACTCATTTGTATTTATATGTATTTATTTCAACAATCACGTGTACTCGTGAGAACGGAATCTTAAATTATTGCAGATGTTCCGCCAACAAGTCAAGGTGTGGATCACAAGCAGGTCCAGAGAGAGCTGGGTGACGTGGTGCTACATCTGCACAACCCTACTATCCTTTCCTCCTCCTCCATCGAAGTTCATTGGACTGTGAGTACAAATCTGTGCCCTGCTGGTTGTTACATGTACTGCTGAGATGTCCCGCTTTGACTGCGGTGGGGTCACACTTTAAGAAGCTGAGTAGTTTGTGTGCTTGCAAATGTTTTCTCTCTGGTAAGAGTGCTACTTGTACTCTGCTTTTCTTCTTTGTTAAATTTTACACATTTTCTCCCTCCTTGTCTCCATAGAGAGTACTGTTTACAATAGGGTGAGCGTTTCAGAGTCCTCCTCTGGAAGCTGAAGGGTTGATCAAAGCCCTCCTGAGCCATATCACTAGAAGCCTTTGCACTGCTTTCAGTAGGACACGTATCAGTCCCTTAATGGGATAACTTGGGCAATTCCCTGTCTGTCGGTCACCTGTAGAGAGAAATACTGCACAGTTCTGTTTGAAAGTGTTACCTCCATGCTACAGACACACTGACAAGCACACCCAAATCAGACAGCCCCATCTAAACCGGTCCTTTCCTGTGCTGTGTACACATGGTGCAGGGAAAAGAGGTAAAAATGTCATATTGATGTTGCTCTGGCAGCAGGAAAGCAGCAAGTTGGCCACGTGGAGGACATGGCAGAGGAACTGAGAGAGTCAGGAATGTAACTCAAGGATCAGTTTTAAAATGGAATGCAGAATTAAGAAAAGGTTGGGGACATAATTATACCATGTACAGAAATAAAACCATAAGGAGTGAGCTTTGAGGTCTTTGTAGGAGTTCCATCTGAACATTCCGATGTATTGGCAGGAACAGTGTGGGACAGCACGGCCTGTAGCTCCTGCCATACCATAGCAGAATATTTTGAACAGGAACAAAAGGCATTTTGACTTTGTAGAAGAGCTGTAGCCCAAAGGAGTCCTGATGGATGCCCAGGGCTCCTCAATGCTGCAATAATACCTGCTGTGTTGCTCTGTAATTGCACTCTCACCTGCAGTACAGCCACCTGCAGCAGGCAATCTCCTGTTTCAACTGATACATTAAAACATCTTTGAGGTTCCTAGCAAATTTTGTTTGACCTTTACTTACAGAACAACCTTTTCCAGACAGGCAGCTTTTGTCAGTCTCCTGGGTGGCTTGTGGCTTGTCTGCAATTTCAAAAATAAGCATTACCTCAGTTTCAGCTAACACATGCATTCTTTATGTGATTATTGAAAATGAAATGTGTTGCTCTTAGGAGTAAAATTGCAAGCACATAGTTTTATTATATCACTGTATGAGATTTTTGAAAACAGGAAAATCTGATGCGCTTTTAAAATTTTATTGTGGTTGTTACTGGACCTCCTTATTCATCAGAAATTTAAACCAGTAGTTAAAAAGATAGTGAATGCTCCACAGCAGATCAGTTGTATAAGGTATTTTTTTTCTGTTTCAGCTATAGCCAAACATATTGGATCTGCCCTTGATTACACTCATATCTCTTTCTCCATATATTTGGTATAACATTGGCTTCATTTGAAAAGCACTCAGGACCATTGAACATCAGCTTGATTTGCTTTTCCGAGTCTCATCCATGTTACCACACTGAGTTTTATGTTCCCGCTTGGAACTTGGCCCTTTCCTTCCAGCACAGGGCCTCCCACTGAGTGTGTGGACATGGGGGCAGTCTTTGGAGAGCTCTACCCTCTGACAGAGACCAGCCGCAGCAATGGAGACAGTGCCAGCTGGCCACCCTCTCAATTTGCTTTCTCCAAAAAGAAGCAGGCAGGAAGCCATGCTCGTTTCATGGGTTTTGGGAAGTTTCCACACCTTGGGAGAGATGACAGGCTCTTTCTTTGATCTCCATATTCGTCACCTTGAGCTGTGGCACTGTAAATCTCCCTCTCCCCATGTGCCCAGCCCTGCTCTGCAGGTTCAGGTGGGCAGAAGTCTGACCTGTGCCAAGCTCTTTTGCTCCGTGGATGCAGACTGCATTTCATGGAGCTGGGGCATATTAAACAACTTTGTTATCCCCCTTTAATGCCTTCCTAAATCCAGGGAAACCAGCACAGTCCTACCAGCATCAAAGAGATTAATGCACTGGTGAATCAGGCCTGTAGTTTGCTGTAATGCAAGCTTTATCTGCTTTGGCAGTGATGTTTACTTTGAATAACATGAGGGATAGTCTAGGGGCCATGCACGGTGTCATGGGTATCACCCCTGGTTCCTGTCTGTTTATGGATGTGTTCTGTGTTCTTCTGTCTTGCCAGGTGGACCAGCAATCCCAGTATATTCAAGGATATAAAATTCTGTACCGGCCTACACCAGCATCTTATGGAGAATCAGAGTGGTTAATCTTTGAAGTGAGGACTCCAACCAAAAACAGCGTTATCATTCCGGAGCTGAAGAAAGGTGTAAACTACGAAATCAAGGCCCGCCCTTTCTTTAATGAGTTTCAGGGAGCAGATAGTGAAGTGAAATTCGCAAAGACCCTGGAAGAAGGCAAGTAGGAGCTAGACTGTCTTCGTCTTTCCTTTTTGAAGTAGCAGCCTGGCCAGCTTTCCTCTGATATGTTCATTATTTGATCTTGTTTGAAGTGCATGCAGTTTGAGAGCAGCAATCTGTGGCAGAGGAGACTGATTATTATGTGAATTGTTTGGTGACACAGAAGTAAATATTCTGAGCCAGGCATGAGAGACAGAGAGAGAGGGATGTGCAAAAAATCCCCTCCAACACACAATGGGAAATGTGCTTTTTTATCTTCCCTGCAGTGTGTGCACTCCTCCCTGCTGAGTTCATGAGCTGGTCACAAGTGACTTCTGTCAGATTTGAGCACTTGCTAATCACTATCTTGAGTAGATAGCAGACACCACAGAAATCATCAAAGCAGTGTAGCTGGGGGAATGGAAACCATGGTTTTCAGAAGGCTTTTATATGTGGATCAATCAGTGAGACAAAATGGAAAGATGAATGAGGGCAACAGATAGAGTGGGCTAAATTATGTATTTCCATCTCATACATGTGCTAAAAAGACAAGGTTCATAAAGCTCTTCCTTTTGTTGCTGCACAGGCATGATAAGTATGCAAGGTAGCCAGTGCCTCCGAATAGGGATTTTGGTGCTTCTGCTAGGATGTGCAACCTTTCCCTTTCTTCCTCCACCACTCAAAATGCTGTGCAGCTCCAGTTTGTTGCTGCACTTGGTTCAAAAGGGGTGCATAGCTGCATTCATCCTAAGCATCAGCTAGGCATCCACTTCTTAGAAGGATTATTTCAAATTCAAAACATAAATTACTGTTACAAATATGTTAATACTAACACATTCTGTCCAGATTTTAATAAGTTTTGTATTACTCGTTATTTTTTACACACTAGAGGAACTGAGATTTAGACTGGGAACTGTATAGGATTTTTTTTTCCAAACTGTTGATCCTGGGTGAGATGATTTGAGACCAGTGAGGAACTCAGTGCCCGGAACTGTGACATACAGGTAATGGATATCTGAGAGTACAGTATGGAGTGTTACATGTCCTGGCCTGCACATCAAAACTACAGCAGAACTCAGAGCCTGGTTGTTGGGTTATAAATTTTCCTTCTGTATCATTTTATCTTGTGGGCACAAACTGCCCTCAGTGAAGGGTGGGGCACAAAAGATTGCATTTGTAGAGCCCAAAACCATCTTCCACTTAAACCAACTTGCTTGTGGGTGTGGCAAACATAACCATTCCATCCTTCTTTCCAAACAAACAGCTCCTAGCGCTCCACCTCAGAGTGTTTCTGTAACTAAGAACGACGGGAATGGGACAGCAATCGTGGTCACCTGGCAGCCGCCCCCTGAGGACAACCAGAACGGGATGGTTCAAGAATATAAGGTACTGCTGGCATGGCTTGGTCCCTTGGCAGAAGGAGAGTGGCCAAGTAGTGAGGGAAGGGCTGTTCGTGGATGCTTGGCTCCATCTTCTGGTTACTCAGAGAAAATGGGAGAGAAAGTCGCTGCTTTGCATCAAACTCCATATTTAGTGATTGTGCCTAGGTGGTGGAAGGCAATTAAAACAGCCTCCATAAATCAAAGCAAAGGGTCAACACTCTTAATTAAAACAGCTCCTGCCTTGCCTTCATTATGACTTGGGAAATGCACACCAGGAGAGAGGGAATCATACCTGTTTGAGAACTACTTTGTGGCTCTAAGACACTGGCCAAGGTAGTAAATATAAACAGGCTTAATGAGTTGAAAAGCTCAGGGATAATAATTAACAGTGTTAAGATCTGAGTAAATTATGCGCAACTGGGTAGTTAAATGGAAAACTTTCAAGGAAAGAACGTGCTTCTATGATAATAAATCTATTAGTGCATAGAAAATTTTTTTCTTCCAAACACTGTTCTCATTATGCTATTTAATTTTTAACAAATTGAAAGTACATTAAAAATATTTATTGTTTGTTATTCATTTATGAACACAGACTGTATTTGCAGTTCGAATTTTTTGGTGATAATTTACATAGCAAAGTAAAGTTTTTTTTTTTCCTAAGCCAGCTAGAGATATTTTAAATGTAGATATCAAGTAAGCTTTGTAGCCATGGAAGGACAGGAACTTTGATTTTAGCCCCCTGCAAATGCATATTATTGAGAAACTCTTTTAAGAGAGAATGACAATGTCTTGGCTATTTTTCAGGTTTAAACGCAGTGCTATAAATATATATTCCCAGTCATCAAAACTCATTCTGATTTTTTTTTTCCTCTCAGTAAAAAATGGAAAAGTGAAGAGATTTCTAAGCTTCATGGTCAATTTAGAATAATAAACCCCATTTCAGAACCTGGTCAACTGGTTAAAAAAAATGTTTATGGCCTAGTTTCAGATATATAATATAATGTAATTGGAGAAAATACTTGTGAAGTTATTTCATTTAAAGACAGACCTTGAGCTGGAGAGCTGGAATTATTTCCAACAAGAAACTGCATCAGAGGAATGTTAAGATTGCAATGACACAACGATAAAAGTCAGGAAATTCACATTTCTCAGTGTATATAATCCCTACCCCACCTTCCAGGATTTTGAGGTCACAGGCTACCAGGTGCTGGAGCAATCACACTGTAGTGCTTGTGTAGCAGTAGATGGCACACTGGCACATTTGCATCTGTGCTCGTTGCACTGATGCCATTATTTTCCTTTGTGCTTTTCACCACGGACAGAAAACAAACATAAAAAAACCCCTGTGAAAATATTTATGCCATTCCTAATTAAGTGCTATATGTAATTACTGGTTTTGTAAAAAAAAAACTAAAGAAATGCAGAACTGCTGATTTCAGATTAAGAACTAATAACAAGAAGAAAATACAAATAGAAGTCTTGTGAAATTTTCTCTTTTTTTCTTCTCCTTTTGTTTTTCTATCTTTGGTTTTCTCTCAGGAAATAAAAAGAAAGGTATGCATATGTGGGGCAGTTCATTATTTTCTCAGCATCTCAGATCAAAGGGAAGAGTTACCTACTTTAATTAAAGGATAAAATAAGTAGGAAGAAGAATACTATCTTAATTGAAGAATTGTCAGTAGCACACATAAAGCCCCAGAAATTCAAATTCACAGCATAAGTAATTTTCTCCTTCCCTAACACAAAGTTAGAAATTCTCTCATTATACATTTCCGTTATGTGAATTCATTCTTCTTTTGTAACATTCTAAAAGTTTCTTTTCGCTTTCCTATTTATGTGTACAGTCAAATGTAGAATGGCAAGTACTGAACAACTTGATGCTTGACCTGAGATTCTTGTTTCATGAATTTTTCCATGTACTTATGCATCTAATAACAAAAAACTTACTTTTCTTAGCAGTTTATGATTACATGTACACAATAAATGGGTTTCGTTGTTTGCACAGGCACCATTTTAAAAGGTAGCAGTAATAATTTCTGTGAAAATGACCTAAGTCAAGATGTAGATTTCAGTCTTGTTCCTCACTTAATTGAGTTCGTATTTATATAAGAGCATTTTTGTGACCATTCTTTAGGATTCAAGAGCAGTATCAGTAATAGTTTTACTCCTAGCACTGGTTGAAACAGTCTCTATGTGGTATCAGAATACAAAAAGGAGATTCTCTTCATGTGCTCTGCTCTGCAGCAGCACTTATGTATATCCTGTGCTGGGATTCAATTTCAAAGGACCTTAAAATGCATTTCACATCCTCACAGCGTCCCACTAGCCTTGTTTCAGTCAGTGGCATCCAGAGAAAGAAAAAGGGTCTTTACAATGTCCTGAAGGTGAGATAAAATTTCCAGTGTCCAGGCAGAAAAGGCTGTAACAGAGGGGGCTGTAGCAATTGTTCTACATGTGAAAGTCTATCCCCCTCACCTGGCAATCTCCACAGCAGCAGAATTGCACGAGGGATTTAAGGCAGCTATCTGGGTACTAAATCTTTTAGGAGCTCCATATGTTGAAGGCAAAATCTTCCCTCCCGTGTACAATCGGTCCAGGTTCTGATGTGCTGCTGTTCTCAGCCAAGTTTGCTTCTTTACAGATAAAGTATTGAATTTAACTAATTCAGCTTTCTGGATAAATGTTTTTTGTAGGGCAATACATTTGTGAAAAGGGCACAAAAGGGAAATAGGCACAGCTTCATGATTTTTTAGCAGATGTAGATTAGCTCCTTCACCTTGAATAGCAATTGGGAGTTCAACCATCCTCCTAAAAACCATTTGCTACATCAGTGGTTCAGGCCTAAAGAGATAAAGATATCATATTGTTTCTCCCAGCCATTTAATGTCACTGATGTAATAGATGAAGTTGTGATTTGAAGCCACTAGACCTGTATCTTGATCTCAACCAAAGAATGAGATCTGATGTCACACTGTGGTCTCAGTTAGAAGACAGCATATTACTCAATATTTCCCCCTTGCTGCCATCTAAAAAAAGAAGAAAAAACAAAACCTTTTGGATTCCAGCATTATATCAGTTCTCTTAAGATGTCACGTGATGAAAGACTTGCTTGTGCGCTTGAGTGACACAAAATTCCTGAAGAAGAGAATTGCAAATTCATTTAACTGAATGCTCTTACTTTGTTGTTTATGTGAGCAGTTCTTGGCTGTGGGGCTTCCCTCATTTCTTCTGTGCTTGTAGTTTCATTAGCACTTGTTGAACTCTAAATGAATTGTGATAAACTCATCAAATAATGGTAGTAGTTGGAGCAGCTCTTTGGAACAAGAAGTTGCTTTTCAGTGTCCTTGGAGGGCCTAGGACAGCAATCCACACCTGCAGATGTTAGAACAGTGACAAAATCTAAATTTCCTCATCCAGAAGAAGAGAATGTGTCAACTTTCCTTTTTCTTACTCTTCAGCGTTGAATTTTGAGCATTTACATGTGCCATGCATTTGCTTCCCTGCAGGTTTGGTGCCTTGGCAATGAAAGCAGATACCACATAAACAAGACAGTAGATGGAACCACCTTTTCCGTGGTCATCCCCTCCCTCGTTCCCGGCATCCGATACAGCGTGGAAGTGGCTGCCAGCACTGGGGCAGGACCTGGAGTGAAAAGCGATCCCCAGTTTATCCAGTTAGGTAAGCTTCCCTGGTAATCCTGCCTGTTGCTTTGGGTGATTTCTGTTTGTTTGCTTTTGTCTTTTATGGCACCAGAAATACTTTCAGGGCGAGTGAAATAGATAGTGTTACTTGATCTCTGGAATAGCAGGATTTGGCATTTCTGGTTTTAAACTTGCCTTAGAACTGCATTGTAAAGGTGGGATTAAAACAACACGGGATTGTTTGGTTTTTTTTTTTAATCTCCCAGTTCAGCAGTGCTTTTTAGTAGTTGACTTTTCAAAGTGAATTTTCACCCTTAAGACTGGTGTAATAAAACATGTAGGGGAGTATGAATCATTAGGTGTTGATCCACTTTAGGGATGTAATTTGTCTTGACCAGATTTTATCATTATTGAAGCAAAGAAACAATCATCCTATAATTAGGCAGAATAAACATCAACTCTGTGTGAAAGCTAGTAAATAACCTGAGTACAGGAGAAAAGATGTACACAAATGATTTACTATAATTTGACCTTCTGATCTCAGTCGCACCAAACATCACTGTCATAAATGTCGACCAGGGACCACTGCTCCTGGATGTTTCTGGGAAAAAAATGCATCTTTGCTGTTGGTTAGCTGATGATTATTTTAAAGTAGCTTTAAGTATAGTTATATGATGCTTTATAGTATGCCTGGAGCAAAATACCTTATCATTACAGCATATAATTATGAAAGCAAGCTCAGCATGTTGTTTTGGACTCTATGTCCTGTCTGTCTCTGTATCATTAGTAGATCCACCTTCTTATTTCACTTGTTGTATTTAAAAATCTATAATTAGGAGCATGTGAAAACAAGACAGAGCAACTAATACGGAAAATTACTTGTACATTTCCTTCGGTATTAAAAGGAAGGCCATCTTTAGCTTACTTAAATTAGACGAGTATATGATTCCAAATTACATCGATGGAGATTTTACAATAAAATTGCGCACAACTTGTATGATATTCCATTAATATGGAATTATTACAGGAAAACCCAGTAGTTATTTGTTGGATTGCTCCTCCCTACAGCCAGCTACCATTCACAGCTTTCTACAGCCAGCCAAAATCAAGCTCATTCTATATGGCTTAGGTTTTGAAAATTCTGCATTAGTGAGGTTTATGAGGATAACCTCAAATGTTCAAAGCCAAAGGCTTCATAACCGCTTCTTTTTTCCTCTTTTGTCTGATGATAAGCAAATTCTAAATGAAGGTGAATTTTATGATGGAACTTAATCACTTTGAGGTTTTCTTAAGCAACAAATGAGACTTTCAGGGTAAGAATTTTGTCCACGTCTGAGTTCCTGGCCTTTATTGGCACTATGTAAGAAAACAAGAAGTGATCCCACACACCTTGAAAGGTTTTCAGATGTGCAAGTCTGGTAGAATATTTCCTCATGGTTGGAGTTTGCTTTCACCGCGTTCCTCTAATTAAGTGGCACAGCCAAATCTAGGTGTACTGTAGTAAATCCCATAGTTTGGTTGTTACATGGCAAAGATGTGGAGACAGGAGTCTTGTGGAGACCCATGCCACAAGAAGCAGAACGATGAAATATCTAGATGGTGCCTCAACGCTTTCAACAACTGCAGAGGGCTGCTGAAAATTAATGCTTAAATTTAAGAGGTAGCACTCTTTGGCACAGACCAGCCTAAATCATGCAGGTAGAAGAATGCCTGCAGATTATCCGACTCTGCCCTGTGATGCAAGTTTTCCTCCAGCCCCCTCAAGGAATTGGATTCCTAGTTCTTAGAAGTGCTCCCAGTGTGGGAGTGGAGCAGAGTTTTCTGGGTAGCTTTCTGAAGAAAGAAAATTAATTTGTTGATGTCATCAATTGGCACTATTCACCAGCAATAAATTACATTGTTACAGAGAGAGGGAAGGGGGGCCAGGGAAGAAAGAGAACTAAGGATGCTCCTTGTAGAAGGTTTGAAACAGTCCTGACACGCTCTGTGTATGTGCTCTAAGAACTGTGTAATATCTTCAAGCTACTACATTTCTCACACTGCTTCCAACTATTTCTTCAGGAAATCTTTTCCTGATACCTGACTTAATGCAATCCTTCATCTAAAAAAAAAAAAAAATAGAGATTCCATGTGTGAAAACAAAATATACTGTGCGATTCTGTGTTGGAACCCTGGTCACTGAGAATTTTAGACTTTCTGTGCTGACAGGCACTGACCCCCAAGAAAACACTGCATTTGACCTGAGGCTGTGGAAAGGGCTTCCGAAGTTGAACAATAGCACTGGGATTATGGGTGTGTAGTTTGAATAGAAGCGTGTGATATCACATGGTGGAAAACTTAGGGTTTAAGGTTTTAGAATATAGTAATATATATAAAGCAAGGTGGAGGTTTTAGGGCAGAAACTCCTCCTTCTTTTTCACCATCTTCATCGTGGGTTTAGGTGGTATTTTGTAATTGGGTAGAAAAGTCTGCATTGTGGGCCACGGAGGTTGGTTTTTGAGTTAAAAGTAAAAATAATTTAGCTGTCACTTTTTAATTGGACGGTTTATCCTTAAAAGGCCTTGTAGAGATAGACATAGGCTTCATTTTTAGTTTGTTAGCTAGAAGTGCTGTAGAACTCACAGTTTGTGAGACTGTGATATAGATAAGTGTTAATAAACATCTGAGTCCGAACAAGAGATACTGTCTCGTGCATTTAATCCCGACCCTGGAAAAAAGAAGATAAAAGACAACAATTCTGAGGTTCACTTTTTAAATAAGAACTTTTCATTAAAATCCAACGTCTATCTCATCATAATGTGTTTTTCATACAAAAACGTGAGACTGGGCTGTCGGTCTGGGTCTGGGTCTCCTCTTTGAGCCTGTGTGCCGTGTGGGATGCTCCCAGGTTTGTGACTCTGGGATGTGCCTGGGCAGAGTCTCAGGCGGGTGTGTGTGACAGGAAGAAGCTTCACCTTTTGGGGGCTGCCTTCCAGAAGGAGAGGGGAGGACAGGAGGCATTGAAAGGGGAGGACAGGAGGCATTGGATTCCCCAGGAGCTGAGGCGTGCAATCGCAGTCCCATGCATCAGCTGAGCTGTGATAAATGACCTTGTGCACGCACTTAACCTGTTACAGAGACAGGTACAAATTGTAATCTCGAAGCTCTTTCATTTTCCACGTCTCTGCTGACATGAAGCAGCTCACTGAGCTGTGGTACCCCAGACTTCTCATGCCACCAGGGACAGGCCAATGAAATAACTTGCTTGTTATTCATACAATCATCAGATCAACTGAAAAATTAGGTGTCTCCCTAAAACACCCTGTGTGAAGCTTCTAAATTTGCCTCTTGGCTTTTGAATGACCTTTTAAAGCCTTCTGTGCAATTCCAAGGACTGAAAAAAGAAGTTTATTTGTTTGTTTGTTTTAAAACAATAGATATTTTACATATAGAAAGACTGCAAAAGCTTTGGTGTTAAGGCAAAAAAAAATCATGAGACATAGCCACAGCTCACTATATTATGCCTGTAACAATGTGGAGAAACAAAACCACAGGATTTCAACAGAACCTTTTTTTTTTCCTTGTCACAACATGTAACTTAAAGACACTGTTTACAAAAATGCTCTGTACAGAGAGATGAGAATTAGCAAACAATTTCTTGCTGAACTCTAGCCTAGCTTTTGTAGAGTGATGAGATTCTGCCTGTGGTAGCTTGGCAGTATTACCTATGCTTGTTGACAGATAATTAGTGACATTGGAACGTGTTGTGATGTATTCTGTTTCTGGTATCAGCTCTGAGAAGCCCCACAACTGCAGTTAATGTTAAACACATAATTTGTGTGAATATATGGTATGCAGTAATTTATTGAGAGATGTCTGCACAGTTACTGTTAATGTTGAGTGTATGGTTCAACCAGTGGATGTCTCAAGTGTACAAAACACAGGAGAGTCTCATTGAATCTTTATTATTCTGATTGCTTCATTTAGGAGATGTGATTTGTGAACTAGCTAGCATGCCTTCAGGATATTATTCTGTCAGCCCTTAAGGTACTTTGAATGTGATAGTTGTAAGGGGTTTTTTGTTGATATTTTTGTTTGTGGCCTGCAAACAACTTAAGAAAGTAATCTTTGGTTTTACCCCTCACAGCAAACCCTTTCAAATCAGTTTGGTGCTGTCACCTAAAGGTGTATGTTATAAGATTGAAGTGCACAATTGATATATTGCCAGTTTGGAAAACATACATCTAGAAAGGAGACAAAATAATATATTCTTACTTTGGTAATATTTCACCAAATAACTTTCATATTGCATCATGCACATATATTTGAGAAACCACTCAAGCAATATGTTACAGGTTTCAGGTGTTTTGCAAGTTTTTAATTGCCAGAATTATCAATGTCAACACTATTTAGATATTCCTACCCACAAAACGTACAAAATGTTTGTACATTTTGTATACTGAATGAGACACACATATGGAACAGTACCATTCCAGAGGTTGTACATGTACAAGGCAAAGTTAAGTCGCTTGCACACCTGTGAACCTGGTATTTCTTGTCTTTTTTGAATCTTTGGCATTCCAATCTTAAATGGATGTTAAGCTTTTATTTATAATTTAGCAACTTAAATGTTAACTTTCACATTATCATTATTATTTATATGAATATTTAACATTAGAGGATTAGAGGTTCCAGTTCATCTCTATGTAAATTCTAATCAGTTTCCATTGAAGTTTGAAACTTGGAGCTTCAAGACATTCAAATCCAGTAGCTGGTGAGCAAAAGCCATAGCAACATTATTTGTGATTGAGAAGAAAGCTCTTATCTTGGGGTGGGAGAAGGGATGAGTCACTGTGATAATGTGGTGGTTTCAGGGAGCTGTGGGATCAGCCTGCTCCGACATCTCTGAGGCATTTCCAAGTACATTAAATGCTGCGGCTGCTGCTCTGGCAGCAGGCTGCACTTTGCCATAGAATGTTTATGTTCACTTATTGTTTTGGCACATCTCCCTGAAGAGTGCAGGCAGGAACAGGAATGTTCATTATGAGCCATTTATAGATCAGTCAAAGTTCCTGGAACTTCCTGGGATGAAGAAAAAATAGATTAGTAAATTTTTTTTTTTTAAGAGTTATTTCCAAGACTGATCACTCAGGGTCTCACAGGGGTATTAGGGAAAGGGAAGATGCCCTTCTCAAAGAAATGCTTCCAAGATAATGTTCCTGGAAGTTTTTAGTGATGAGGAGGTCACTAAATTTCATTCTCTTTATATTTAGTTTGCTTTCTATTTTTTTTTAATTATAAGAGGAGTAGGATGTAATCAAATGTGACCTCTTGAAAGCCCTTCCATCTCCTCTTCTCCTATGCTGTTGATCTGACTGTATGTGAACATAGATGTACTTTTCTCTCTCCCAGCTGCGTAGATCACTACCAGCTTATGTAATGGCTCTAGCAGTCCACCCATATTCAGTGTGCCAGAAGCCTAATTTCTTAAAAGGAAGCTTATTATTATGCTGTTCTTACATGTGCAATGGCAAGTAAAATAATAGCATGAAATTAATGTTAATTAAAAATTAGGATAAAAAGTAGTCAAAGATTCTTCAGGATTTTATAATATCCAGACACATGTTGACTGAGCAAAGCAAACTGTTTGGGCATAGAGGTTCTGTCTTTCTGTATGACTGAATTGTTGACATGCTTAGAAAACATTTGGGTTTTGAGTTGGTGATTATTTTTTTTCTCCTTTTATTGTTTTAAAACATATATTTTAAGGATGAGACAAAAAATATTTACTGACTCTTACTTATTCAGGACCAGAGGCTCTCCATAAATGTTTTATTCTATTCCATTAAGTTGTATAAGGGACTGTAGCTGTTTAAAAACACAGAAATTACTCATATTGAAACAGAGACTGATGATGCAAGTTTTCATATCTTAATATGGCCTCAGCTGCAGAGAGACAAAAGATGAGATGACAGCTTTAATTCATTGGTCACAGTATACTTTATACATTTAAGCCCATCTGCCCACTTGTGTGGAACTTCACTTGGCTGTCTCCGTAAAATCTGAAGCAACCCATCTTAACCTTGCACAAATAGGCGTGAAATCCATAAACCCAGCAGACACAAAGAGTGTATTAGTAAGAAAAGACTGAGTCTGCCTGGTGAACTTTCAGGCAAGGCAGTGCACTTAGGATCACAGAAGATAAAGAGAGCTGAAATATGAAATAAAATTTCCAATAAGGTAGCAGTCAAAGGCGGGGGTGATTTCTCTGCAAAATAGATATCTGACTTCAAGGTCACAAAAACTGGAATCTGGAATCCTTCACTGGAAGAAGCTGTTATTAATTGAACCTTTTCCCTTCAAAAAGTTTTTTTTTTCCAAATGAAATAATTTGTTGTGATTCCATCTCTTGTTTGTATTGCAGTTTCTTATATTTTATGTAGCCTTATTTTGGCATAATGCAAGATGTCATCATACAGAAAATTCTATTCACTGCTTAGTTGATAGGGAAAAGATACTAAATGGGTTTTAATTTCTTATATAGTTCATATTAATAGAATTAATAACAGCACCTTTCTCTTTAGAGCACTAATCTCTCATTCTGAATTTGATGTCACTACCAATAGTATAAAGCAACTATCTCTTGGATTTATACAGGAGTAAAAGTGGGTATTTCAAAGACCAAGCTGTNTTGGCATAATGCTAGATGTCATCATAAAGTAAATTCTATTCACTGCTTAGTTGATAGGGAAAAGATACTAAATGGGTTTTAATTTCTTACATAGTTCATATTAATAGAATTAATAACAGCACCTTTCTCTTTAGAGCACTAATCTCTCATTCTGAATTTGATGTCACTACCAATAGTATAAAGCAACTATCTCTTGGATTTATACAGGAGTAAAAGTGGGTATTTCAAAGACCAAGCTGTGGAATGTGTAAAGCAATATCCGCTCTGAGCAAAGGCTTTGGATTCTTGCCCTCGCCCTGTGCAGTAATGAAATTTCCAGTGAGCACTCACTGTGGTGGTAAAACATCAGGAAGGCAGTATTTTGGCTTTGAGTTGCTTCATTTCAGTCAGAAGGCTTGGTCACTAACTAGGTCTCCTTACTGCTGTTCCTAGAAGGTTCCTGTAAAAGTTGAGTACAGAAAGATCAGAAAAGACCAATTCTTAAAGGTGCTGTCTCTATTAAAATATAAATTAACAATCTGTGGAAAAATACATGTTCTTTATTTTGATGTGGGTTATTTAAGGCTAAACTGGTTTTGAAAAGCACTGCTGGTTCATTACTAATGAGACTCTTTGGCTGTTTTTAGCAATTCATAAATCATTTTTTAGTTATCCTTTAGCTTTTTCATCTGTATTTAAGGGGGCAGGATTGGTTATTTTGTAGTTCTACTTTTCTACATCCTTTTAAATATTCAGAAAATAATCAGTCTTTTTTAAATTGAGGTCAAAGTGAGAGACTGAGAGACTGCAAGCAGTACATTGGACTGTGTAATACAAGATTTAAATAATCTGTCAAGAACTGCTAGATTAAAATATCTCCCTCAATACCAACCTCATGTGAATGTAGTTTTAATTGGTAACTGCAATTGCCAGTTTTGAGAGTGGACCTTTGGGGAGCTGACTTGTACTCCTTCACATGGCTAATCATGTTTCATACTTGAGCTATTTTTTACTTGGTATGTTTTTTTGCTGATTTTCTGAATAATTTTCTGAAGCTGATGTTGCTTTTCTTAAAATGAAAGAAAAAAAAAAAATAGCAGTCCACAGGTCTGTAATTTAGGAGCCTTTCTACCTGGCTGTCTGATTTTAGCAGCTTTTGTAAGCAAACAAAACTCAGTGATATTGGAGGTACCTGTCTGGTACAGAGAACAAACCACTTCCCTCTAGACCTGTAAAAGTGGGATTTTGAAGAGCAGTTTTGAGGATTTTACCTTGAGAAACTGGACTGCAATGATGTCAGCTCTTTTCATGCTGCCTTTTACAGCTGTTCATTCAAATTAATTACGGCTGTCTCTGTTTCAGATTCTCATGGAAACCCCGTGTCTTCAGAAGATCAAGTCAGTTTAGCCCAGCAGATTTCTGATGTAGTAAAGCAGCCTGCCTTTATTGCTGGGATTGGTGCAGCCTGTTGGATTATCCTCATGGTCTTCAGCATCTGGTTGTATCGCCACAGGAAGAAGAGGAATGGCCTCACAAGTACTTATGCTGGTATCAGAAAAGGTGCCCTATTATCTATTTCAGTCTGCTGGCTGCTGGATGCCTGTTTGCTGCCTGTTTATTTTGTCATCAGTCTCTTGTTCTCTCAGGCTCAAATAAGGAATTTGCAGCTTCCTTCAGTACTTTCATGAAGTGTAGGTCGGGAACCAGTGCAGAGAGCAGCAATATTTACATGATGTGCTAAGTCTGGCTTTAGAGTATAAGTCTTGAGCTGAATACAAGGAGTAGCTTTTTATAAAGATGCTCCTAGAAATAAGTGTAAAGATGGGTTTAAAGGCCAGGAGCTTCCAATATGCCCTTGCTCTCTGACACTGTATCATGTGAAGAGGAGCCATCTGAAGTGGATGGTGGCTCCTTGTCCCCCTGTTCAGTGCTTTGCCTGCTGCTGGGAGTGCTAACAGTGGTGTACATTGCAGTAACACTCTGGGTGTGGGTACTGGAATTGCTTCTGTTCTGGGGAAGTGTGGCTGTTTGCAAAAGCACAACAGTCAGTCTGCTTTCCAAGACTCTTTTTGTAAATGCTGTTGTGAGACCCTTGGCTGGGACTGAGCTCTGGGGCTATCCCGTCCTGCATCTGTGTTTACTTAGAATGGCAGCAGCGGGGCTAACTTGAAACACTCCTCATTTTCATGTTATTTCATGTTATGGGTATTTCTTACATATCACATTGTCAGTGGTCAAGCACTGCTTTGCAGTAAATGCTCTGACAAACAAAACTAGAATCTCCACCTGGAAGATCTTCTGGAATAAAAACTTGACTCTTCCAGATCAAATAATTTCCAGGTTAAGCCTGGAAATTAAAGCTGAATTCAATGAGCTACAGTTCATTTCATCTCAAAGCAGTACCTCATAATCTACTCACTCTACAAGTACCTCACTTGTAGAGTGAGAACCATAAATTTTGGAATGAATCCGAAAATGGGAAATCCTGCTTTTGAAGAACTAGAGGGATTAAATTTGACATTTAGCCATCAGAAGACAGGCCTAGGTTTTAAAAGGTGGACACACCTTTCTGTGTGAAAGAGTTATCAGATTATTTTCTTTAGTCCTTAAGAATGAATGTGTTATGGGCAAGACAGGCAAATCAAATACAAATGGTTTTAAACAGCAGCATTATATATATATATATAATACATTGCTATGTAAAAGAAGCAGTGCTGAAAATAGCAAATGAGTGAGTGGAAACGTGGAAATTCTTCCAGAGTGTTGCAGAGTTGAGATGTCCTCCGTGCAATTAAGGTACCAGTACTCACTGTGGACTCCAGGCACAGTGGTTGCTGTGGAGTTGCAGCCAAGGAAATCAGGAAGGAATTGCACCCTTGATTGTGTTCTGCTGGGATTTCTTAGGCAGGACAGCCCCCACGTAGTGCTGCTCTGGCCTGCGCTGTTTTGCTTTACTAATAGCATGCTGCCACACTGCCTTTCTACAGCTCTATCACACTAACATCACTGTGCTTTCACCATTACCTATGATTAAGCAAAAAGCATACAATTTGTCCTTAAAAATGGTTGCTTCGGTGACATCAGCTATTGTTCAAAACAGCTGTGTTTTTCAGTATCTGTAAAAGTATCTTTTGTGTAACTCGTGGGGAGTTTAAATGAAAGTGTACAGAAAAGTAGGGTATGCATCCCTGGTATCAAGTATTCTTCAAAGACAAAACCTATCTTTAGTGAAATATGAATTGCAAAGTAGTTTGCCACTCTGCAGTTCATCAAGTCATCACTGCAAGCCCAAACTTTCTTCAGTCTTGCATTTATTTATTTTTATATTTAGCTTCAGGCCTGTCATCTGTTAAAGTACTTCACTACTCCCACACATACATACTGTACTAGCAGTCTTACACACTCGGAAGAGTTTATTAATAGAAGCTCTAAGAATTAAGTCGTTCTTTCATGTGGTAGCAATAAGATTTCTTTCAACTGGACCTCCTCAGTTCCTTAACAAACTAAACTAGGTTTAGTACTTAGCTCATGGAAGAGCAACGAGACGGTAGCTTAAGATTACTTTTCATGTCCCTGTGATTGCAAATTAATTTTGAGATTCTTGATTCTCTTTGGAATAGCTCAGGTTTAAATGCCCGTTCTATTTTAATGAAAGCTTGTTACTATGGTTCTATATTTTGACTGTAACTAAATTAAACTTGACTATGTGAAAAGGCCTGGCTCAAAGCAAATACAATGGTATTCCCAAGATAAAGAGCTTAGCTGCAAATGCAGCCTGAAATGGGCAAATGCTCCATTACTCTTTCTTTGCTTAGTGGAAATAAATTGGCTTGGTAAAAAGGGGGCAAACCTACAGCATATCCTAAATTATGACAACAAGACACTCTGCACTCCCCACAAACTTTAGAGTTCTTAAAAAAATAAGATAAAGAAGTTGTTCTCTTAGCCAGAACCTTTTCTTTCTGTGCTGGCTTTGCTGATCACCTTCTGTCTCCAGGCTGTTTTAGTGAATATTTGATTGTTTCTCTTACCTTTTGCTGTCATTAGACAAGAAAGGGCAATGTTAGCCTTGTTCTGCCAGCAGTGAGAGGAAAACGATACTGTCTTGTCAACAGGAGGGGGAGCATGTGCTAATAGGAAGAGCAGATGCTGGTGCTCTGTATTTGGATTAGAGACCCTATTGATCCAAAGAGGATTTATTGTAGCTGTGAGAGAGAAGATTGTCAAGCAGTGTCATTGTTCTGTTGTTAACCTTTCCCTCTTAGAGCCAAGGGTTGGAAGGTAGAAAGGTGTTATATGTAGGGAGATTTTTTTTTGTTGGTGGTGGTGATTATTTAAGAAAGAAAGATAATAACACTGTTTAACAGTCTCATCTCTGAAAACAAAAATTAATTGCTGCTGTAGATTTTAGTGCCTTCATTACAGTGAGAGTTGGTGCCATTCTTGATTCAGAGGCAGTAAAACAGCAGTTCTCTTTGTTCCTTTTTATGATTATTATTTCCTTACTGAATACTTAAGTGTGCCTATTAGTTCAGTGTAATGAGCATTTACTTAGTGAACTGCAGATAAGATTCAATAGGACCTTGATAAGGCTTTGTTAAGGAATTTGTAATTCTGTGTTCTAGAATGATTAACAGTGTGGGGGGTTTGTTTGTGCTAGGATTTCCAGAAAAAAAATTAAAATACCAAACTGAGACGGATTTGAAAGGCTAAACCACAGTCCCATCCCCTCAGGAGCACAACAGATTATCAAGCTTTTTGCTTTTTTGCCCCCCGCCCCCTCTTTTTTTTTTTTTCCTAAAACAGTGCCTGCAGAGACGATCTTCTTTCTGAATTTCAATTTTAGTTTTATTTTTATATCAACGTGACTGTACTAGTGGTTTAGTTATATATATATATTTGTTTTATGTTCAGCTGTCTGCTAGATTTATACTAATGTGGTATGTTTCCCTTTCTCTCTTCAGCTTAATAACCAGTTTGTATTTTGTTTTGATTTTTCAGTCCCGTCTTTTACCTTCACACCAACAGGTATATATTTGCACTTTTCCCCCCTTCTTTGTTACTGAAGCATGTGTTTGTGGTACCATTTCTCTCTCTCTGACATAACCAACCAGCCCAGCTGTTCTGAAGGGTTTTTTTTTTTTAAACAATGTCATTAATGACAGGTATCATTATTTGTTCTCTGAGTAATGTGCATTTGCTTTGTGGCTGACAATATTTTCTATTTGGGTGTACCATCTCATAGTACACCATTCCACGCCAGCATGCCATTTTTTAGCATGATCCTGTCAGTTTGTACAACCTGGGCTCTCTTCCTGCATCTTCCAAGGGAGTAGTGTGGCCTCCCACATCTAGTGATGCTAAAGGTGATTCTGATGGAGGAGGAATGGCTTAGCAGAGCCCACATGGTGACTTGAAAGAGATTCAATGAGATTATAGTTGGTGAAATATTTGTTCCTTTTCTTTCCTCTGAATCTGTGTTAATCCAGTGACCTCAGAGTTGTCTGCTTTGGAAGATACAGAAAATCAAAGTGCTACAACAGTTAGATTTCTTTGCTTGCTGCCTTAAATGGTATTTTGCTATGAAATCTTAAAATAATTATCCTGGTCAGCTTAAAAAGAGGTTCATTTTGAATTGCGTGAGTTTAAAGTCACCTTCTGTTTGGTTTTGTTTAGAAATGTGCAAAATCTCTCATAATCTGAAGCAAAGCCCATGAGAGCTTTTCCATCCTGTAGAGCTGACCTTCAGTGGGTCCTACAGCCTGGCAGCTGAGCAGCTCATCCTCTGCAATAGATAAAATCCAATGCACTCTGTACCATCAGTGTTCTGCTTTTCTTTTAGCTGCAGCCTGAGTGAACAGACAGGTTGTTTCTTCCTCCTTTGTTCTAAACCCTCTGTTTTCACAAGAGACCTATGAGACTTGCAGGACGTGTATATCCAGGCAGGGTAAAACCCACCCACCCCCTCCTCTGCACAGGCAGTTTCCCAGGGAATATTAGCTCCTAATCAGCACTGTGCTAATGTGAGCAGCTGAGTTCCATCCTTCAAGCTGGACCACAGAGGAAGCAAACCCTGAGTGTGCCTGCACTCATCCACACGCACCCGGCTGGGTTGGAGTCTCACCCACGTGCTTTTAATCAAACTGGAGAGTGCCTGCTCTGACGAGTCAGCCTGTTATGTTCAGTGGAGTTGCTTCCTGTTCAGCATGAGCCAGAGTGGCCCTCAATGTTTCTGTAGGCCTTTGAGTGCCTCAGTGGAGAATAATTCAAACTCTTCATTATTATTGCTGTTACTTGAATTGGCTAAACAGAGGGCTTCAATTGTAATCTCCTTTGTAGCACCCCACTGAAATTCTGCAGAGGTTGGAAGCTGACATCTATCCTCTCCATTGGATTCTTAACATTAAAAGAAAATATCAGGGTTTCTTAAGATAGGTCAGAGCTGGAAAATAAATAGCTCTTGAGATTTTTAAGGAAGAAATTGGGAAAAACATAAAGCATGTAAAGCACTTAAAAGAAAAAAATCCTTGTTTTTTAATCCAGAATCTCAGTCATGCTTTGACTTTGAATGGAACCAGGCTCCCTTCTGTAGCATTACCTGCAGTAAAAGAGTTACCTGTAGGAATGCACCCTACATTTTAATCCTGTTATTGTAATCACTGCCAGCATTTATCTCTCTCTTGCAGACTCCCAGTTTGGAGTTCTTTTAAAGAGCAGAATTTGGCTGCTTGTTTTCAACACATTCCTAGCTGGAAAGTGTAGAATCCATCAGCATCTGCAGGGAGGCAGTCTCCTTAACCCTTTGCCAAATCCAATGCAAACCTGCAGGATTTATAGCACTGTTTCTTCTTGGATGTTTGCATCCTAAAATTTAACTTCTGAAATATCTTGCTTCCTGTGAAGGATATGCAATCCATGCCAACAAACAAATGCATGTGGACGTCCACTTTGTTAATGGAGAATAGTTCTGAAATGCTAGAAAAACCCTTCCTTCTAATTTAGAAAGTGTTCTTTCTGCCAGACTGGTTTTTAACCAAGATTTATATATTTAAATTTTCAGATTATTTTTTATAATTTATAAATCCTGTTGTAAAATGTTACAAAATGTGGAGCTTCTGTGGACTTCTAGAGTGTGCTTGTTCCCTGAGTGTATTGCAGTAACATTCAGAAAGTGGATTTGTTTTTGCAGTAGCTTCAGCTGTAATGAGCCATTATTTACATTGGAAGTAAGGTCTGTTATAGAGTCACGATACCTCTTTAATCTTGCCAAAATAATAAGGTAGAGCAAAGCTTTAACATCCAGCCATTCACGAAATAAATACATGACCTAAATTCTTCCACAGAGTAACTCCACTGAAGTCAGCAGAGTTATGTTAAGAATAAGTTCAACCTGATGTATGGCTTCCTGCTTTCTTAAGTGATACGTGTGTGTGTGTGTTCAGAACAGAACTGAAATATAAAACCCTGTTGGGGCTAGGACCAGCAGTAATCAAGCAACACAAGTATTATGTCTAAACTTGGGTTTGAAGAAGTAGCTTGCAGAATGAGACACAGAATTAATGTATAAACAGTGCACAATTACCGTCTTAGCTAAAATGAAACAAAGGCAAAATAGATACTGTTATTGAAGGAGTCTTGTATGATTTTTAATTTTTTTTTCCTTCTTTTTTTGTCTTCAACTATTTCAGTTACATATCAGAGAGGAGGAGAAGCCGTAAGCAGTGGAGGCAGGTAATGATGTGCTTTATTCTTATAGGTATAAATTGTGTGCAAATAAATTTAAGGATTCGCGTAAGTGATGGTGGGATAATGACTTGCAGAGCTGAGTTTTAATTCATTATATTAATGTATAAATTTTGGCTATATATTTTCTGTTTAGAAGGAGGGTGTATGGTTTGAATTTTTAGGTGAACGTCTAAAACATTGTTTGAAATATTTTCAGCTTTGTTAACCTGTAAAAACTGCATCTCAAAGAATGAGCAGCAGAGGGAGTGCTTTAACTTCATAACAAAGACCTTGCTTACCACCTGATTAAGGGAGTAAAAGTAATTAAGTTGTGGCCTTTATGAAGATTAAGAAATATAGCTGCTTCACAAATACTACAAAGAAAGAAAAAGCTTATTGATAAAAATTGTTGAAGACCTAAACGGCTTAAAAGGTGACATTTTGAGAAAAAAATCTTCCTGTGGATGCAAAACAGTTAAAGCATTGCTTAAAGTAGATGGGGCACTGAAGGAGAGGTTGTAAATTTACAACCACCCATTCTGAGAACCAGGTCCATTCCAGTTTGAGGATTTAACTAAGGCATGTTCACTGGGTTTATGTTATTACTTAATGAATGACCATGGAGAAAACTGTCATTTGTATTTTCTCTGTAGGGGTGGAAGAAAAGTAATGGTTTTAGCAAAAAGGCAGGTCAGAGCAGTGGTGCTTTAGTAGCACACCATTTTTTTTCAAATTCAAAGATTTGGCATGATGCTGAAAAAATGTTAAAATCTCAGAGACCAGCTGGGCAACAAAGTCCCATAGCAATTCCTGCTCACAAATGACATCTCGTGATTCCTAATTTGCAAGACTATGCAAAAATTTGATAATTGTTAAGATTAGACATAAAGCATTCCCAGTCTACCTGAGTGCTGTGCAGAGGTAGGGCTATTCAGCTCCTGCTGCATGTTGTGAGGAATTGCAGATATTTCGGCCCTGCACTGTGTGCTGCTGTGTTCTCATGGCCATAGGAACATGGAGGGGAGTCTCTAGAACAGTTACCATGTAATTTTTGAATGGAAAAATCTGTAAATGACTGGGTTGCTGCCCTTACTCCAGGACAGTGAGAAAAAAGGAGAGGAGAGAGATGAACCCTCTCTTTCCCTGAGAAAGAGGAATTGTTCAAAAGGATACTCAGCTAACATCTTTTGTGTTCTTTGTGCCACTGTTCTTTCTCACTCTTCCCTTAGCACAGGCTAGATGAGGCACTGTCATGCAGAGGACAGAAATGAACCCACAAAGTGTCTACATCAGGCACAGTAATTTTGGTATTGCTAGAGAATCTACTTCAATTTTACTGTTCTAGTCTTCAGCAGCAATGCCAGAATCTAACAATATAATTGATTCAAGGTGCAAACATCTGTGCTGGTTTTGTTCATATGCATATATAGCATTGACAGCATGTGTGATGTAACTTATTTTGTGGAATATGAAACATAGTTGTGCAATGTTTAAAAAAAAAAGTTGTTTTTGCGTATTAAACCATCCTCTGATATCTAAGCCTAAGGTTTTCACTTCCTTACTTTATATTTGCAGTGTTTTGGAAAGGTTTAGCATTTTTTGCCAAGTGCAGTTATGTGAGCACGTTAAAGCATTTTTCAGATTTCAAAATGTCACAGTGATATATTTCAACGTAATCCCCATTTGTGTGATACTGAAAAAACACCCATTTCTGTGGCAATCCCTTTTCTAGACAGGCTTTGAGTAATGATAATTGTGCTGGATTTACTCCAGCTAGCACCCACACAGCCACTTGGCTCTGTCCACCCCTGTCCAGTAATTCAGGGAGTCAAGAAATTTGCTGCCAAGGTTAAAGATATTCGGAAATTATGATCTCAAATCATCACCAGGCTATGGGGCTGTAATGCAAGCATCTCTTGCCTACAGTTCCACCTAAAGGGCTCCAATTAGTAGAATTCTCATCTGCTTATATACATCACACCACATTTCTTACATGACAGCAGGTGTGAATGCAAAGTAAATTTTAGAAACAAAGGATCTTGAATTCTCTGTGCAAAACTCCAGTACACAGATCTTTAGAGTGCTGAAACATTTTTTGAAACATGCTTTGTCTCCTCTAAATGCCTTGAGGTGTTGGTTCATTGTAAGAGCAGGGTGTAGGGAAAAAAAAGCAGGGAATTTCAAATCAGCTGGCATGCTCACAGGCCTACACAGCTGTATATTTATTTCAGATTTTTTTTAAAAAAATATTTCTTTACTGAATGCATATTGGCTGGTTTATAAGCCTGACAGCAAGTCAAGCCTCATCACCTCCTATGTTAAATTGTCAGATGACATATGCAGTACAGAAATATATATATACACATAGATGTATAGATCTTTTAAATGTCATTCTAAGTCTATGACTTAAGCCTGCAGCACTGACAGACTCTATCCCCCACAAATAACTTCATGCAGCTTGTATTTTCAACTTGCAGTTTAAGAGGATTAGCATATTTTATATTTGAAGATCATCACATCTAATATTATAGAAAATAGTTTCTGCACTATTTCAAATGTAAAGTTGCCTGTTAAATCCCAAGAGAAGGGGACCGTGTTCACATACATGTATGTGACAGTAGCTAAAATTATCTGTTTTTTAAAAGCACCTTAGTTATCAAAGGCAATTTTAAATTGTGTGGGATTGTAACATGCATTGTTAGTGTGGAGACTGAAGCACCACCAAAGATTCTACAGAACGTTCATCAGAGAGCCTTTCACACTCACTACGAAAATTCAGCAGCTTGGAAAACAAGGAATGCTGCTTCTTTCTGCTGATGACAGGAGAACACTTTATTCCAAACGCAGCCAGGATGCAGCATTCATATCTGGATATTTTTCAGATGGTCAGTATTCCCAAGTATCTCAAACTCTCTTAGGAGCTGAGTGGCTTTCTCATGAGCAAGTGTGTGTCACCCACTCAGCATGGTTAGTGAGATCCAAATGCTCCCAAGCCACAGAGGTTTTTGTTACCTGCTGTTCCCCTTGATACACCACAGTAGTACTATCTGATGGTGAGGAGAACTTGTGCCATAAATAACCAAGAATTTGGGAATATTCACATTTAAATTTGGCTCTTACTTGCGCATATCCATCCTGCTTCCATGTGTGAATTTTTTTATTTGACTTTTCCATTTCCTCTTTTTTACCTTGCTTTCTTTAAGAAAGGGTAAATGGACAGAAAAATCAAAGTGCAACCTCCTAAGAGAGAAAAAAAAATTAAAAAATGAAAACCAAAGTGACAGGTAAATGTTGCACACCAGCATATAGTGTAGTCCAGCAAAATGAACTGATGCTGCCCTTGACTGCTCACTCCTGAGTGATTTAGCAGGGAACAGGTTAGACAGGAGACTTGAAAATGCTAAATAATTGAATCAAGCTGTGGTTTTCAGTGCTCAAGCCTTTTGTTACGTGGTATTATTTTGTAATATCTCACCGTTTGGAAAGAATGTCACTGCAATGTGAAAATGCTTTTGTTCAATTTTTTGAAATGACCAAGCTTTGTTTTTAAAGGCCTGGACTCCTAAACATCAGTGAACCTGCCACTCAGCCGTGGTTAGCAGACACTTGGCCTAACACAGGGAACAATCACAATGACTGCTCCATCAACTGCTGCACCTCTGGCAATGGCAACAGTGATAGCAACCTTACAACGTACAGTCGACCAGGTTAGATATGTTTCTACCTTGCTAAGGAATCTTCTTTACAGAGCATGTGCTTCTAATACCTGAGAGAGCGTACAGGTTTGTTTGGGTTTTTATTTCCAGTGCTTTTAGGCTTAATGTAGTGTCTCCTCTATGTCATGATTATGCTTTTGGTCCCTTTTTTGGATCCTGTCTTGGTCCTCTTTGGATAGTTGTAGCAGGCTTAAGGATCCCCTGCAAAGTTCAATGCTGCCAAAACTCACACTGAGGCTTCTGAATAGAACAGATAAGGTCATTTTTGGGTTGTTCTGTGCATCATTGTTGCTCAGATGGAGAAGGAGAAATACCAAAATGATGCTAATGGGGTTTTCCTTCTGGTTTGGATGTGATGGGAAGCAAGAAATTAAGCATTGCTACAGTGCTTGCAACAAAGCCAGTCTTTTTTGGCACACTCAGAACTTCACTTTGAGTGCCTTTCTGAGCAAGATTGGATAGCTGATGTTCTATTTAAGGTGTGTGAATAAAGAAGTTAACTGCACACACTTAAAGCAATTACAAAATGTTAGGTTAAGTGGTAGTTCCTGGAAGTTTGAGCAGAACTCACAGAGCTCTGGAAGAAAACCTCGAGTTCCATGGGACCCATTTGAGGAAGTACATCTCAGAGTGCTAATCGCTCCACATTTTGTTTTAAACAGACCTTAAGTTCCTGTTGGTTTAACCTCATATTACTGGTGAGGAATGAAATAAGTCTTTTCCACCATCTCTACTGGTTTTTGCTGGTTTTGGCTAGTAGCATGTCCCAGCAATCCAGAGGGGGAGTATGTGAAGTGGCTTAAGTGCCCAGCAGCATTACCCCCTGTAATTAGTGTGAAACCAGCTCAAATGGCTGGTAATTCATGAGTGGTGGTAATGGCAATTCATCTCCTGCAGTAATGCTGTCTGCCAGTGACCAGTGCCAGCTGCTTCAGGGCAAGGTGAGAGATTTTGGCATTAGAGACTTGTCTCTCACTCTGGCTCAAGTCCACCAGTACCTGTATAAAAAAAACTTCATGGTTCAGGGATAGTTTACTGTGGCAAGGACAGACATAGCAAGCTCTGGTAACTAACAAATTCAGAAAAGGAAGAGAAGGTGCATTTTTCATGGTTGCAACCTATTATAACATCTTGTATTGAACTGCAGTGGATTCTCCCTCATTTTAGTTTCATATTAAGCTTGGTTCTGTCACAAAGTGTTTCCTTCCTATCAAGCAGAACTTTGGAGCTTGCGGGTCAGACAATGTGCTCAGAGTGGTCTTATCTTTCCTGGAAATTCTGCCAAATATTCTTAATTCTGTCATCGTGGGCTGGTTTATGCTCTGAAGCAGCAGCGATGGATATCTCCTCAGTAGCTGTGAATATGCAAAGTAGCTGCATTTTTAATTGCTTTTAAGTACAGCACTGTCTTCCAAGTCTACAGAACAGGAACCTATTGTTCCAGAAGTAGATGCCATAAAAAATCTAGCTAGATAAATCTTCTGTTATATAGGTAAACTGGTTTTAAGTGCTTGTTATGAGGAATTCTAATGTGTCTATGTAAAAAATGTACCTACTGCCTGTGCTGTATTGATTATATTGCCTTACACACAAATCAGATGTAGCTGCAAACGAAAGGAGGTAAAATACATGTTATAAGTGACTCTGCAAGGATATCTTAGCAAAGCCTGAGGTATCAAGAGTGAGGAATATACTGTATATTTAATTGCCCAGTATAATACAATAGACTTGGAAAGGAGGAAAGACTAGTATGGTTTCAGCAGGTGAGAGAAATGAAAGCATTTAAACTCTAGAAATCAAGAAGTTGAAGACTGTGAAGCAATAAATAACAGAGGCAGTAAGTAACTCCTCATGTAAGAAGGAAAAAATATGTCAAACAGTAAAACCTTCCAAAAACCCCACAGGCTGGGGGGCATGAAATGTGCAGTGATAAGTTCTGTGTGGCATGTTCTGATACTGTTCCTTAGTCACTGAAAATGTGGATTGGTGGTTTTCGTATACAAGCATTATTTTATTCTCCTTTCTTGGGTAATATATCTCTAAAAATATGTATGTGGTAGGGAATGTTTTTGAAATTGAAAGTCCTCTATGTTTGCTAGTTATTTCATTTAGAGTAATGGTAAAAACTTGATTTCTGTATGTAGTTTGACTGGCATCCTTTCCAGTAAAATCATTGTGGACACAGGTAATGGACTTCAGGTTTGAATCAAATTCATTAGCATAAATACCACTTCTTTTGAAAGAGGAAAACTATATCCCTGCTGAGTGTTATGTAATTATTGATGCATTAATCAGCTGGAAAATGAGAATTTTTGCGTAAGGATCATTGAATGCTTGGTTCCACTAAGCCTTCTAACCGCTGACCCACAGACTACTTTACTTCATTCAGTATTCTCCCAGTGGACTGGATGTGGAGAGGAAAAAATGTGTGAGATTCCTGTCACTCAGTGGCAAGAGAACGTGGCAAGGCAGGGACACTGTTTTGTGCAGTAGTGGCCAGAGCATCAGCACATGTCACTTTACTGTCTGGAAGAAGTGGTGGTCTCAGGATGCAGAAGAATGAATTCCTGCTGTCTATATGGTATTTCTTTAGCATACAGGACAATGTATTACTGTGCTATTACATATTTTGCAGTACTCAAAGCCATTGAAAATCAGTAAAACATTCCAGATTGCTTTTCTGCCTTTTTTTGTTTCAAGTTAAAATATAAGATTGTACAAGCAAACAATGATCAAATAAAGACTTGATACTGGGTACTGAGTTACCTTTTTCATTGTGCTGTTTTTCTTTCATTCTCTTATATGTAATCATTTTTAAGTCTGTTTTATGAAAACCTGTTTTATGTCTATTTCTTGTCACAAATCCAGGAGTGTCTAGATACTGTTGAGGTGACATGAGGTGACAATCTTAGTTACTCTCAGTATTAGGTTTTGGTTGAATTTTCCTTGTAACTCAAGTGATTTTAATGATAATTACTAATTGAATATATATACACTGCTATGAGAATAATGTCTAAAACCCTAAATGTTTATATGGCCACTATGGAAAAGCCCAGCAAGGTAAGTCATTGTAGATATAATTCATCAGGTCTGAATTTACAGTGAATCAAAACAGTGAACCCTACTTTTGGAGCAGTAGTTTATAAGGTAAATAATATTCTGTAAATTCTGTAGTTAAGGGCAGTATCTCTGTCTCAGTGTGTCTGCTACATGGGTTCAAGCCATGTAGTTGTGCAGAAAGGAAATGTTAGAGGGGGTTTCATGGAAAGTCTGGTGTGGGCGAACAGAATGACCTTTTCTCTTTTCTCTCCTCTGTGGTTAGCCGATTGTATAGCAAATTACAACAATCAGCTGGACAACAAGCAGACAAACCTGATGTTGCCTGAGTCAACTGTATATGGGGACGTGGACCTCAGCAACAAAATGAATGAGATGAAAACCTTCAATAGTCCAAATCTAAAGGACGGAAGATTTGTCAGCCAGCCTGGGCAGCCCACACCTTATGCCACCACTCAGCTCATCCAGTCCAATATCAGCAATAATGTTAACAGTGGCAGCGGGGACACGAATGAGAAACACTGGAAACCCTCTGTTCAGCAAAAGCAAGAGGTTCCACCCATACAGTACAACATTATGGAGCAAAACAAATTAAACAAAGGTGAAGAGCTTTTAGCTTGTTTCTCCTCTTTAGGCATCAGAGGAGTTTTGACCTTCTGGTTCTGGGAGTCTAGAGCTTGCAGGTTCAGCAATTACAGGATTCTGTGGTCCTTTTAGACTTGTGCCTCTTTAGGTTCAGAAATACACCGTTAGCAGTGTCAGAAAGTTAATTAGCACCATGATAACCTTTCTGATATTGAATTTATTGTAAAAAATAACAAGCTGTATCTTTAGAAAAGAGTTAAATAAAATACATTTCCTATGGATATGAGATTAATTTAAATTTAATAGTAGTTAAGGGATTGGTTAGGACAGAGGCCAGATATTTTATTCATGAGCCAGATGCATGGTAGTCACATTATACTCTACCTTAAATTTTAAATAGGTCAACCCACTCTTCCCAGTCGTGAATCGAGACTCATTAAATCTACATGGTCATGTAAAAGAATGAAATTTTGCATATCAAACTCTGTAAAATTGCATTGTGTTGTACACTGGGGACACAAATGGAGTGATCCAATTCATTTTAGACTTGTTCCTAGCAAGCCTTCAATTCTCATATTGAGAGGCAATGCTACCGCACACACTTTTGGAAACTAAATTCCTGTGTTACCCTGACTGAAGTCTGTGGATCCAGAAGCTAAAAATAAATTGATTTCAGTGTTAACGGGAAACATCAGAATGTGCTTTAGAGGCCTTGAAGGCATGTTTCTTTAATATACTGTGTGGGAGCTGGAAGAAATAGGTATGTGATTTCTTCTTTCCAGTCCTCCAGGCTACCATGCAATCTCTTTTAATAACCTGATTTGCAAAACAGTATCCCTAGGAGCTGGACCCATTCTAACTTGGAACTTTTTGCATGGATTGTTGTAACTCGAGTGATTGCATAGTGATAAGTGATCCAGTAAAAAGAAACATTTCATTACAGGAATGTTGATTTCTCTACCGGACCCATCTACTCACAGAGGAGTTCAAAGGGCAGTATAAAATGTCACACCTTCCCTTGACATAAACATGCCAAAAAACAATTCAAGGGTTTTGGCTCCTTATTTGAGGGTGAAAGCTGTATTTTTTGTAATTGTCCTCTTTCACGAACTGTGTATTACGTACCTCTTTGGGAATTAAAACATGTTTGGTTTTTATGTGCTGGAAGATACTGCATCTTTCAAACTGTGTATATTACAGCTGCATATTCTCTAGCATACTGTAGTGTGGAAAGGCCCCCTTAAAGCATTGTCTGCTGACAGTCATATATACATATTTCAGAGTGTTGATTTACTGTTTATCCTCTGTGTAAACATATGTGGTATGTAGGGCTTCAGCGTGGTCTGTGGAATGCAACTAGGCTGAGAAACTATTACAGAATACACTCTGGTGTGGAATTTATCATTTTGCTCTTTTTCCCGTGCTTACATTATCACAAACATTTCTGCAGCAGATGGGGACTGAATTCTTAGTTTTGTTTATTTTTGTTTTGATTTGCTATTTTATGAGTCAATATTCTGATCTTGGTTTTCTCATTTTCTAAGTCAAAGCCATCTTGCTGCTGATTATACCTATAGCTTTTGTGATGGGAAGTAACTATTCTGATGAGCTTTTGTGATGGGAAGTAACTATTTTGATGAGTTACATGCTGTGCTTCATTGTCACTACTTTATGTCCAGTGGTTCTGTTTATGACACAGTTTTATTTGTTGTATGAAGAGTACCCTGCCTCCTTTATATTCTCTGTAAATTGTAATTGCTTTTTAGCACAAGAGTATTGGTCTGCCAGATGAATATTTTACTTCTGATGAAGTTTTACAGATCTGGTTGCCAGATCTAGATTTAAAAGTAGTAAGCGTATACCAAGTACTTTGGAACTGGAGAGCAAAGTTATGGTAACAGCTATTAGCAAAAAAGGCCTCTAGATCCTGCATGATGCAGTGTAAATAAAAATATACTTGGAGCCAGCAGAGCTGAAACAAAGACTTCTTCTGTTGTAAATCAAATTCAGTTGGAGCTGCATTGTTGCTCCAGCAGATCACACAGAGCTGACTCCTATGTGGGTGTGTCACCTTTGAAATACCAAAAGTAGCTGCTGCAGGCCATTGGTTGCCCTGCATGCATAAATTAGACAGAGACTATGGAAAATCTATCAAGGTGACAGTATTTGTATGTGAAATGCTCACACAGGTGATAGATAGATAGANATAGATTCAGATTCATTGAGACTTGGTCATTGCAGAGGCTTTGTGAAAACCCTGTACATAGAATTCCATTTTACTGCATTTTAGCTGTGCAGATACTAAGTTCCCATGATTTCCCCCAAGCCTACAATAAGAGGCAAGATAAAAATAAAACATGACTGCAGGATGATTTTTCTTCCACAGAATGAATTTGTTTCTAGTTCGCTAATTTCAGGAGATCTTACTCTGTGTCATAAAGCAAGTATATAAAAGTAGATGTGTTCCTGAAGGGCAGCATTAACCATGCCATTAAACTTGCAGATTACCGAGTAAATGACAACATTGCTCCAACTATTCCCTACAACCAGTCATATGACCAGAATACAGGTGGATCCTACAACAGCTCAGACAGAGGCAGTAGTACATCTGGTGAGTACCTGCAGTGTTTTCCAGGCCCTAGGCTTTGTGGTGTTTGGATGCTGTAGCCACGGTTAGCAATACTTACTGGGCTTAGAGAAGGAGCAGTGGGGAAAAATCCACCAACAGTAGATGCTGAACAGCACAAAAACTGTCCCAATAGGTGCCTGTGTTTCTGTTGCATCCTCATGATTGCTTAGTGTCATCTAAATGTCAGTTAAGTAACTGGTTTTCTGAAATTGTGAAAGTCATGAGCTCGAATAGAGGTTGGATTTCCTAATGCTAATGGCATACTAGGTAATGTTATGTTTTCCAGATGGGCAAGTCATAGCAATTTCATAGCAATTTCTTTCCAACTGTCACCAACAAAAAAAAACAAAAAAATCCTACATTAATTTATGTGTTACCTTCCTGGTACTTTAGTGACTTTTTTTCTCATCTCTTGGGTCTACTTACCCAATTCATGAACCAGCTTAAGATTCCACAGCAGTTGAGTGATACCCAACAGAGCTGCTTTAAGAAGTTTTTCATTTTGTAAATTAAACCCATGTATTTCATTGAGTAAAAAGCATTTAGGCATACATAAAGTTGTATAGGTTTCAGTCACTATATGTCAAAATTATTTTTGTACATCATTTAGATATAGGTGGCAGATAAATTTTGTTTCTCACTTGCATCTCCTGTACAAACAATCTAAAAATCCTTTGTAAAAATCTTGGAACAAAACAGTTTTTGTATTGACCAGAGCAGTGAATTTGCACCCTGTACTTTGGGACCACAGAATATGTTTTGATTCAAAAGTTATGTTTTATCATTGTAGTATGACCTGTTCACTTCTAGGTTTGATGTCTGGTAGACGTATATGAGCTAAACCAGAAACTACACATAGGCTTGGTTTGGGGCTTTACTGTAAGTGCATAATAAATATAATAAACAATGCCATCAGGCTGTGTTTATTTACATCAAACCGATTCCGGGGTTAGTTATGGTCACAGTCACGAATGCCCTGAACTTTACATCTACTAATCAAAATGCAGACTTTTTCCCATTCTGTTTTGCTGTTGCCTTTGATAGTCCAGTTGCCTTAATCCCAACCTTTGCTTTGTCCTGACTGATTCTGACCAAGGCACAGCAGAGATGTAAATGTGTTGATGAGCCCTGCTGTGCCTCTGGATGACCTGAGTTCTCAGTGGTTGGGATGAGACAAGCACAGCTCCCAATTCTCCCAGCTGCTCTGCAGTGTTGCTCTGGGAGACAGCCTTTTGCCCATTCCCAGGTCTAAAAGATCAGGATGTGGTGCTGAGCCTATACTCAGTGATGTTAAAACTTGAAATTCAGCATGAAACATCTCAGAGGTATGAACCATGGGAATAAAAAATGAGAGGGTGGCATTCTCCATGCTGATACCTATTAGGGTTATTCATAACTCTAACAATTTATAGTCCTATGCCAGGGACTCCAGCAGGAATGAAGGAAGGTCACCAAAGTAATAAATTAATTGTGTTGAACCATGTATATATCACGGTGCTTAGGATGCAGAATGCAGGTTGTCTTGGGATAGTTAGTGTCTTGCTTGACATACTGAGATCCACGAAAACAACTGTTCATAGCTAAATCAGGTGTATCTGGCAACTAATGTGGGATTATAATAATCAGAACTACTGTCAGTAAGAGTGGAAAATCTGAGACAGCAGAAAAGAAAAAAAAACCCTTCCTAAATCTCACTGCAGTATATTTAATTATGTATATAATGCATTACTGTGATCATATAAAATCATGCCTCAGTTTAAGAGAGAAATGTGAAGGATTCTAAAACATACCCAAACCACAGTGACTTTATCTACATAAAAGGAATTTATTTATAATAAAGGTGTTACGATAGCTAAGAAGGATTAAAACATATCTATACCAAGGAACAATGGTTGAGCGAGTTCTCATCATAGCCATGTCCAAACTTAAAATTTTAGACTACCTGAATAATTGGTCTTATTCAAAGTTATTTGAACTGTTAAAGCTCCATTGCTTTATTATGAGCTGTAATTTTCCAGTAATAGTAGTTGAAAACATTTGTGAAATACTTCATCGATCTTTATTTTTTTTCTGTTATTTTAGTTCTTCCAGCAATTATTTTCAACTGCACCTGCCATTTAGACTAAAAGTAATAATTTCATTGTGCCTAAAATGTTTCAGTGGACAAGTACAAATTACCTATATTCAGTGACTTAATGCAACAGTAGAACTTTAATAGATCATATCGTATCATATTGTATTTTAGGTTCTGGCAATTAAATAGGATAAAGGCACTTCAGAAAATATGTCTCCAGCTCATTTGTTCTAGATGATAATCTTTAATGTAATTAACAGAATTAGGAAGCTCACTGTTAATGACATTGCTTGTAAAATTCATATATGGTTTTATCGCATTTTGACTGTTTATTTAAAAAATGAAAGTTTTGAATCCCATGTGTTTTTTCCCATGCTATGTAAATTTTCTGGTCAAATTCAACCACCTAAAATGTAGATCAGTTCTACAAAGAAGCTACAAGCCCAGACCAGTATAAAAAGGAGAAATGCCAATTTGCCCCAAACGGTGCAAAACAGTAAATTCTCAAAGAATGCAAGAGCATCTGGGAAGGGACTGTACTTGTTTTGGTTTTCATAACTAGGGCTGAGGAGAGACTTCAAAGCATTACAAATATGTATCTTTATTCCCAGGGAGTCAAGGGCACAAGAAGGGTGCTCGCACCCCAAAGGCTCCCAAGCAAGCTGGCATGAACTGGGCAGATCTTCTCCCACCCCCTCCAGCACATCCACCTCCCCACAGCAACAGCGAAGATTACAGTCTTTCAGTGGATGAAAGGTAAGAAAGGGGCAGGCGTTGTCCACCTCCCACTTTAATCACTAGTTAATTGAAGTGTGATTTGCCCTATGAGCTGGCAGTGAGACCTTCCTCCAGCACTGTTCTGGTGCTGCTCTTGGAGCTGTAGCCTGGCAATTTGGAGAGCACTTAGTGGCAGTGCTGTGCATCCACCCAGCACATCCTTACTGAGCTGTTCTCAAGAGCACAGAGAACACTGGTTTGTTTCTGGGCTATTAATACATGTATCAGATATGCTAATTACACGGTACAAATTTAAGTCCTTATTTTCTTAAAAAATTAATTTTAGCTATGACCAAGAAATTCCTTGTCCTGTGCCACCTGCAAGGATGTATCTGCAGCAGGATGAGCTAGAGGAAGAGGAAGAAGATGAGCGAGGTCCTACTCCACCTGTCCGAGGAGCAGCTTCCTCTCCAGCCGCTGTCTCCTATAGCCATCAGTCAACTGCCACCCTCACCCCCTCTCCCCAGGAAGAACTCCAGCCCATGTTACAGGACTGTCAGGAGGATCTGGGACACACACAACACCAACCTGACCGGAGGTGTGTGAATGCAAATGTAGCAAGAGAGATGTGACAGCAGTCGTCCGAGCCCCACTGAAAATTCCTGCTGAATTTAGTGAGGCCAACAATTTCCCCGTTATTCTGTTGCTATTTAACTTTTAATCCAGGATGCTAGAACTATTTTAACCTCAGAAATAGGTAATTAAGTTGCTTTATTATTGTACCGTGGGAAGAAATGCAGTATATCACTTTAGGGTACGTACGATGCTGACACAAGTTAAATTCACAGTCATCAGGTTATTAAAGTGGTATCGTTAACACAGCTTACCATATAATTACAGTTCCATTGTTTCCAATAGATTTACTGCATTATTACCATAAAATAGCATGCATTATTTCACAGTAACTGTGCAATTAACTTGTCACCAATATGTATGAATATATATATAAATATATAATTTATATAACCTATAGATTTTCCTCCTCTCATAAATCCTAATACAGGAAATTACTGCTTGCAAAATTTTCATAACATTTCCATCTAACCTTATTTAAAGGAATGACCAACATTAATAAAGACAGATATTTGCTACAGGGAAATTTTGTTTCTTCTCTGAGTTGCTTTTACAACTGTTTTGCATATAAACTCTCACAGCTTCTCTCCCATAAAACAGTGAATTCTGAATGAGCCCTTTTATGTATGATGCTTACATCTCTTGGCTTTTGTTAGGAAGGCACAGCTTTTCCATCTCAAATGATGGGCTTTTATTATCTTTTTCCTCCAGTGGTTTGCACATATTGTTTATTGCCATAAATACATAAACTTACCTGCAGCATCCTGTGTAGAATTTCTATTTATAGCAAAATGCAAGCTTCTTACAAGGACATTTATATGATTTTCCTGAGTAGACTGTAGAACTTCGATTTTTTTCTATATAAGTTACTGGATATTTATAGATGTATTTTCCAGAAGGTTTTTTTTAAAAGTTAGGTCATTATCATGGTTCCTGTTTTTTAAGTAGGAAGTAGTTATGTATCTTTTTTGAAAGGGGCCTATATCTGCTTTTACTTTAGTTCCCCCCTACTTGGTCTGCCTTGGTTTGTTTCCTTTACTCTTTATGGTAACACTTGTACTGTGCATCTTTTTCTCCTTTCCTCTTCTTTCCTCTTCCTTATCTTCCTGAGTCTTTAAAATCACTCTTTTCATTAGTGAATGGCTAATTTCCTGTAATTTCCATTGGCCCTGGTATGCTGGTCCACAGAATTGTTCATATTAATCACTTAAATTTTCTAGGTTATTTGAGAGGTAAAACTAATGGTGGACACAAATGAAAAGGCGAAAAGCTAAGTGGCCAATAGTCATGAGTGATTTTCCAGAGTCTCTGTGGTTTTCTGGAGATTGGGGCATGTGTGCTGACATACAGAATGGAGTAGACATAGAAGCAGATCTATACAAACATGTATAACCAGCCAGCAACTGCCTGAAAAGTAGAAAGTTTGTTCAACACAAAGACTCCTAGCTGATCAATGCCATCAAAAAGTAGTGGCAGAAGGAGCTGGAAGGATGCTCCAATTTAAGCTCCCAGCGCATACTACTTGCTTTTTGTGGACTGAAAAAATAAAATGTATGTTTATTTTGTCCCTCCTACAATGGTAAAGTCAAGCTTTGCTGAAAGTCTTAGAATTTGTTAGTGACTAATTCTGTATTTTCCATCTTACTTTTTCAAAAAATTGTTTCTTTTCTTTTTGCTGCATCCATCTAATCAGTTTAAAAAGAGTAGTCTAATTCTATTTATTTGATTTGTAAGGCTTGGCTGACTATCTGTTCCATCTGCTGGTGTCGATAGGACCCAGGGCTGCTGTTGAGGAATTGGGTGTCCTGTGCTCAACAGCTGTAACCTGTTCTGGAAGGGTGGGATCCTGTTTCAAATGTGGTGTGGCAATGCATTCAAACTAATACATTCCAAGTGGTGCCTTTCCACAGTATTTTGGGGTGTTTTGTAAATGGTAGGTTTATAGTAAAAAATAATGCCTGAAATGCTGTTTGTCATTCTTTTTATTAGCTTTACTCATAGTTTTGCAGGGTATTGTTTCATTTGCTGGTCAGAACCAGGCATGTAGAATAGGATTCTGGTGGTGATGGTGTACTGGAATATTTCTCTGTCTGCTGAGCTTGCTGGAAATAAAGCAAACTGGAATAAAAACCTGTGGTCTGGAAGAGTCAAGAAGAAGAGAAAAAAACCTAAAGATTTAGGGGGACAGCAGGTGATCTCAGTGTTAAACCCAGAGCTGAGATAGGAGACAATGTCACTGTTAAAGTGAGGACCTGCATCAGATAAAGGGAAAGAAGAATTGTTAATTCTGTATACCTGTGAACCAGCTGCTCTCAATCAGCCTATCCCTAAAGGTTGGCAGCCAAACTACATTTTCAAGAACCCTAACATATTTTGTAACCAGTTGCCTGTCTTCTGATACCAAAACCTAGAAAATAGACAAATATATCACAGGGACATTTGTCACAAGAGCTTTAAATTAAGGCAGTAGGACTTTATTAGGCAAGGTCTCTAGTCAAAGCAGGTACAGATTCCAGGCAGTGACAGCTTCTGGGATTTGGGGGTGCTGCTGTAAAATGATTACTGGATATTTATCCCTAACTATTCTTCATTCTGTTCAGTACTTAATA
>VZDJ01006092.1:6967289-6986646 GCA_008694505.1 Cyanoderma ruficeps
AAAGGAAAATTACTTTGAAATTTTTTTCAAGGCAGACTGCAATAGAAATTCCTGGTGAGCACAGCCAACAGGAGAACCATTACTGCAGAAATTGTGTTTTCCTGCCAGACAAATGGCAATTAAAGAGCACGTCTGTGGCCCCGTGGAGAACTGTTGACAATGTTGCTACCTGGAACTTCTGAGTGAAGTATTAACTAATCTTGAACATTGATCTGATAACTTATATTTTGCTTCTTTAAGCTGGATATATCATTACTGACAAATTAAGATCAAAATTAGTTAACCTATGCATCTTGGTACCCCTAAGACCTAGAACTAACAGTCTGGTAGAAAATTCTTTTATTTCATCACCTAGATCAATTTAAAAAAAAATGAAATTGCAGTCTCTCTCTTCATATCTTTCTGGATCACCGGGGTGGGTGGAGGGAATGTAATGTTAATGGAGCAATCTATTTGGATAGATGCATCTGTTGGCATCGATAGTTTTAAGCTATATGTTTACAGTTATTTCTTCTGCTTATACTCTCGAGGGTGCACAAATAATTTTTTTAATAGCCACATGATCTATAACCAACTCTTTGCTTAGCTCGACATGTTATTTAGGGAAAACGAACAGCTTTATCATTAAAGTTAGAGATATAGGAACCATATTAAAAAATCAGATTTCTTTATGATAGATTTCAAGCTACGTAGCTGTCAGTTCTGATTTACAGCAAAAGTATAAACTAAAAAACACAAACCTGAGCCTTTCAGATATAAATTAGATTGATTTAAAAAGGCAGGCCAAGCTTGCTGGGAAATAAAAAACCTATTTTCATTAATCTGCCGTTTCCTCTGACTTGGTTATGCGATTTCAATTCTTCTCACCCTTGTGTTTTTATGCAGACGTCAGCCTGTGAGTCCTCCGCCCCCTCCAAGGCCCATCTCCCCACCACACACGTATGGATACATCTCAGGGCCCTTGGTCTCTGACATGGATACTGATGCCCCGGAAGAGGAGGAGGACGAGGCAGACATGGAGGTCGCCAAGATGCAGAACAGGAGGCTCCTTCTGCGTGGCCTGGAGCAGACCCCTGCCTCCAGCGTTGGGGACCTGGAGAGCTCTGTGACAGGGTCCATGATCAATGGCTGGGGCTCAGCCTCTGAAGAAGACAACATCTCCAGCGGGCGCTCCAGCGTCAGCTCCTCCGACGGGTCGTTCTTCACCGACGCCGATTTTGCACAGGCTGTGGCGGCAGCTGCGGAGTACGCCGGGCTCAAAGTGGCCAGACGGCAAATGCACGAGGCAGCAGGAGGTGAGTTGTCCTCTGCTCCGTGGCAGAGCCAAAAAAAGCGGCCATTGTGAAATGAACCCGTCCACGGGCGCTGTCTGAACTCCTGTTCTTGGGGTGTTTAGAAGTCAGGAAGAGGCAGGAAAGGAGTTTTGGTGAAACAGTCCAAATAAATTGCTGCCCTACAGTGTTTTTCATAAGTAGTTCCTAGTTTTTTGGTCTCACTGATCGTGGACAAACAACAACCCTGCTGGTGGATTTACACTCAGAACTGAGGGGGAGAAGAAAATGGATTATAGAAGTCTATCTTTTCCTAGTATAAGGCCCCCAATCTTTTCAGTCACTCTACACACGAAGATTTAATCCCTCTTTATTGAAATATCCAAATAAATAGTAAACTTTTAGAGTCATATTTTCCCTGGTTTTAGATTTCTTTTTTTTTTCCTTTTTTTCCCTTTCTTTTCCTTTCTTTTTTCTTTTTTTTTNNTTTTTTTTTTTTTTTCTTTTTTTGAGGAATTCTGTTCAGGCTTTTACTGTTGTGTTATTGGGGTGAACTGGCTTTGTGTTGGTTTCATATTTTGATAGCCATTATGAGTTGCATTTTAAATTGCAGATTATGCATATGCAGCAGGGCCTTATGCATATGTTTGTGTTTTCACTTTTCCTTTCTCCTGAAACACCTCGAATGTATAAAACATGGTAGTTGAAATATTTCATTTTTTACACCATACCGGATACTAGTATCACTGGATATATATAGGTAATCAGTAACCTTACTAGGCCAAATGGACATTGTTATACTTCATCTAAAAAATAAGAATACAGCAGGCTGGTTTCAGGGGTGCAGGTTTCAGGCAGTTCCAGGAATGTTTTGACAATCAGTCCTATTAAACTGCCAGACCTGGAGAAGAGGTACTCTGTCACAACTGTGTCCACCCTGACTCCACAGATTTTCAACCTTCCTCTCACTTCTGACATCCTCTCCCAGTTAACAGTCCTTTGTTTCATTTCAACACAGCTGTTCATCATGAAGAGTGAGAAGGGAGGTAATTTAGTAATTCTGGATGAAATCCTGACCGATTGAAGTAGGTGGCAAAACTCCCATTTGTACCCACAAGGCCAGAATTTTATCCAATGTGCAAATAAATTCCTATAAATATGTGTAGAGACTTACATATTTAGAACGGGTCTTTTTACATCCAGTTGCTAATATTTTTGCAACAGTTAAGTTCATGTTATGCAATGATTTCTATAAATTGGTATTATGTGTGCCTGACTGCCTGTCCTTAAAACGTGACACTTTTTATCTGCAAATAATCTGTGATAAAACGCCAGCCATCCAGCCTCGATGTGTCCCTGAAAATTCAAAGTGGCAGAGGGGATTTTTGTACCCGAGAGCTGCTGATCACTTGTTCTGCTTATGGCAGGGATAAACCTCGTGTGGCCCAAGCTAGAGGAAGGGAAACCTGAAAGGGAAACATTCTGGCTGAGTGGGAATCCTGCTCGTGCTTTCCTGCTGATGGATTTTGTGCTCCTGGGGCAGGAGCTACCAGCTACCAAGCAGCTGGATAATTTCTGTGCAACCAAGCCAGCCTGCCTAATGATAGGATAGCAAATGCTTCGATTTAGTTACAGCTCATTCTAAAATTGGATGAGTTTTACTATTGTTCCAGCAGTGTATTTTTAGGTCTTGTAAATCTAGAGCATTCTGATGTGAGAAGAGAAAGTTTGAAAAGTCTCATTTTAGGTGAGAGAAATAATTGCCATTGTTCTATAACCATTTGCAGGCCGTAGACATTTTCATGCATCACACTGTCCCAGACCCACCAGCCCTGTATCCACCGACAGCAACATGAGTGCTGTTGTAATACAGAAGGTCCGACCTGCCAAAAAGCAGAAACACCAGCCAGGACATCTGCGCAGAGAAGTCTACACAGATGGTGAGTCCACTGAAACGGGGGAAGAGCCTCAGTGAACCTTCCGAAATACGCATTCAGTGCGTGTGAGGGAAATTTTTCCACAGAGATAACGCCGTGTTTCAGAATTCAGTGATTTGTGTTTCCTGTTGCTAAACACGTTGAACGGTTTAATAATTTTAAATGCCAGAGTTCCTTAGTACTGTACATTGTTGCTTCCACTCCAGAGCCTTGCACCTGTTTTCTATGGTGGCCTAATCGGCTAATTACCGTCATTATTTAAGAGCCCAGATAGCTTAAATAGTACAGTCAATTGAGAATAATGCATGGTTAGGATTAAAATCTTCATTCACGTGACTAACTATTGGAACCTTCAGAATGTGTCTTTTCCTGGAAAAAAAAACAAACAATTCACCATTCAAATGGTGGACAGCACAAATCAGTGAATTGTAATCCTGACCACAGCATTGTTGCAAGCGGTTACTTTGTGAGTGAAAGCAAAATCTAATCATCTTCTCTCGTGCCTTCACACACAATATCAACTCTTGCTGAAAAGGTAGTGCTTGTATTCTCTTGGGGGTGTAGGATGATAATGCAAACATTGTGATGTTGTCTAGAGAGAGCCTTTAATGAAAATGCCTCAGGTGGTGCAGCTTTTATTAAAGCACTGCCTTCCAGTTGTATAAAACAATCCGTGGGCTTTGTTGGAAATTCATGTAAGATAAATTCCCCAAGACTTAACCCATCTTGTCAAGTTTGCTGAATTTGCTAACAGGAGGGAGATGTGGGGGAAGGGGAGGGGAGGGAAGGGAAAAGGAAAGAAGGGCAGAGCTCCCTACCTCCTGCTTCTCTGCAACAACAATCTGATTAGGACTTTCATTACCAGCCTGAAATTTTTCAAAGAGGGGCATCATTTGCCATTATCATATGAAAGGCTAATATTATAGATCCTTATCCAGGGTTACAAGAAGGGAGTTTTGAACCACTTCTCCCTGTGATTCCTGCCACTTGACGAAAAAAATTTAATACAAAGCTCAAAGCACGATGAGCAGAAGTAATTTAGCAATGAGTGGTTGTCCGTGCTATTATCTGTACTTTATTCCGAGTATTTTCTCTCAGTAGCATCTATCTGATATTAGGCTGCGTTAAATGCTGGCATGACACAGTGCACCTGGGCCTCTTGGCTTGTGCCCAGGCCCCTTCTGTCAGCAAAACTGAGCTGTTGGAATATTATCTGATTTCAAGAGGTTATTACAGTGGTTTTGTGCATGTTTGTTTCTGTGAAAGGACAACACAAGGTGTAAATCCCAAAACTGTACCAGAAACGTTTATGAGACTCTTGTAATGCCGTTTCACAGGATTTTATTGACATTTTATCAGCTTTTATTCTCTGGAAGAGAATGCTCTTGACTGAATAATTGGCAGGGCATCAAGCCACAATACAAACACAATAGCTAGGACATCAGAAATAAATAAATAAAGGTGTTTTATGTGGCCATTTGCTTCTAACACGGGGATAAATAAGAGATGGGCCTGTGTTTGATGACAGGTTTTTGTGAAAGCAGTTATACAGACTTAAATCACAGAGCCATTGTCATTAGATATTGCAATATAGATTTGACAATCGTGATCAATATTTGTTTTGTGTTATGTAGCACCTGCTTACTTCAGCATATTTTCTAATTAGGTAAGAATTTCCACTAATCTCTTTATAGTGCAATATAGCGTGGTCATTCAGGGAATAGCAAATCATGGCTTTAGTTCCTGCAGATCTAATAAAATCCAATTCAAAGGTTGAAGGACTTGTATGGTTTTGATATTTTTTTAATTATTATTTTTCCCCTCAGTCTATTTGCATAAGCATATTTAGTACCTTACTGTAGATTCCAACCATTCACTTTAATATCCACATCTAGCATATTGTGACTCTTTAGAATTAGCTATAAAATAACATATAGTAATTGTTTTCCTTAGGTGGAGAAAAGTGATATGGATGCATGAATGAAGCATTTAAGCACAATTGACCTTCCTGAGATGTACTTAGGTTTTTATACTGGCTCCATGACTATTATTTATCTTTTTTTATGAAGGAGTGCCTGATACAGAGTTACTTTTTTTCCTCATAATGAGTGAACATATATGTGTTTGTAGAAGTGGGGGAATAAAAAGCAGAAGCATTCAATAAATACTAAAAAGAGAAAAGGATATTCCTTCATTACTTTCCATTTTAAAATGGAATTTTAAAGAATTTCATATAGAGAATCTACTGTTTCTACTGTTCCCAAATTACCTCAATTAGTACTTGCTAATACTTCTTTGAAATACAAATGTAATGAAGAATTTGAATGATTAGTTGACAGTAAGGATATATAAATAATGATTTTCATGAATAGTTGAAAATGCCAGGAGTATTATCAACAGCACTATATATCAGTCTTTAAAAGTCTCTCTCTTATTTTCTTTATACAGACCAATCTGTGAAAGAGGTTGGTCTTTCTGAAGGTGTGTTTGTTACTAATGTAGCAATAAAAGGCCTACTACTACCTATTTTTAAATAGAGTGCTCTCTGATCTACTCTGCATTCTTTAAGTAGTAACAATTTTGTATTTTCTGTGAGCATTAGTTCAAGTCAGTTGCTACTTTATGTGGGATGGGATTTCAGCTCTCTTCTTTTGTTCCTTGACAGTCATCCAGGCAGTGAAATGTTCTTCATATTTGTAGCTAAAAATCTTTGCTCAGTAGGTGGTAAGGATTAAAATGTATGAATTTTTAATTGCTCTTCATTTAGCCTTTTAGGAGAGTCTACTAAGAATGCATTACAAGAACCAACTAGCAGATGTACCCTCCTTCTCAACCTTGACTGACCTACTTACATATTTAATTCAGAAAACCAAACCTTAAAAGAATATGTTTGTCTTTTCTAAAAATATATGTGGGAGACTCTCTTCTGAACTGTCTTGAGTTGATTTATCAGTTGTTATAAACCCTAGAATTGTAAGCCTTTAGATAAAAAGGATAAAAGTACTTTGCCATTGTTCTGATCAGTAGGTCTTAAAATAGAAATGTTCCCTTTCATAGTTCACGTGAGATTTTAAATCCTGATTCTTCTTTAAATCTCTGAGCGAGAAAAAAAATACTAAACAGTTTTGCAACTAACTGGCTGAGACTGTAACTGAGTTATTTAGCTGTGTTACCAATGACATGATGTCAGGGCAGCTGAATTTCTCACAAAAGGCAGTTGAACATCTGCCAAATATTCCTCAAATTTTCACTTGGAAATGTTAAGCCTTTATGCATGCCAACCCCATTTATACTTTTGTCTCCCTCTGCCTGTGCAGTACAAAAAAATCTGCTCTGTATGAAGCAAATTTTAGCAAGGTACAAAATAAGTAGGAATGCATTTCTTACTCGGCTAAAAATCAGCTTGTTATTGAATTATAATAATTCTCAGATGGTTGCCCTCTTCTCAGTCCTTATTTCTGAGTCCATTATGAGATATTTGTAAAAAAAAAAACAAACAAAAGGCAACAGGCCACAGCTTTTATACATCACATTGGGTATTGCTGCGTTAATTTGTTCATCCAATTACTGTGTACAGTGTGAGCCATGTTTCTTGGGAGACAAAGCATGAAAACAACCTCAGTACACAAATAATAGCTCAGATTATGATGTGTCTGTGGAAATCTTAAATGCTGTCTAAGGTTTTTTCAAGTCAGGAACAACCTTGAGTTTTGTATACCAGCATGAGCGTGCAATAGACTAAAAATTTACCTTGTATCTTAGAGAATGATGGAATGGCCTAGGCTGGAAGGAACCTCAAAGGTTTTCTGGTTTTAACCCCCCTGGCATGGGCAGGGCCACCTTGCTAGACCAGGTTGCTCAGAGCCCCATCCAGCCTTGCCTTGAGCACTTCCAGGGATCCTCTTCAGTATTGCATCAAATCTATAGCTCTCCTGTTTTCTTCAGGGTATGACTGAAAAATCTGCAGCTTGATAGAGTTTAGAAGGGAAAGTTGCCTAATGAAGCCTAATTCCCTCATTGGTCACTACTTACAATTCATCTTTTTGTGCTTATTTGTTGTTTCTCCACTTTAGCGTTGAACCAATTTAGCAGATTATTTTTCCTCAATACTGTTTTGCTTATGCCGTGGTCCCTGTGTGTGTTCTCATTTATAAAATTATCATCTCTCTTTTCAAAAGACACCTATTGAAGGTTTCTCCTGTAGGCTGGGCTATGAAATGGCAATCCTTAATTGTTTGAGTTACATGGGAAGCAGGGTAACAGTTATACATAGGCATGAATGAAACATGTGAGCACAGCTGACCTTTAACAAATGCTACTGAGTTCTTTCTATTGGTTTGATGTTGCTTTGTGATTTATTTTTTATTCCTTACAATAGAAGCTTCCATTTTGCTTTTAATAAGAAGCGTGCCAGTTTGTACTCGAGGAGGCAGATTGAATCTGGATTTTCTCTGTGATCTGAGCTGTTAAAATAAATACCACAGGGGTGTAATAGTGTTGACCTCTGAAAGGGATTTTTTTTTTCCCTCTGTTAAGAATTCTTCTCAGTCAGAAGTACTGTGCTATAATGAAGATTTTTACAGTTTCCCTGCAGGTTGCAAAAATGTTCTTGAAAGCGAATATCACTTTTCTTTAGTTATTACTGTACCATAGAGCTGCTGCCAGTTTATGAAACTTTTTATATCAATGCATCTTCCTTTTCCATAGTCAGGATTCAACACCACTTTGTTCAGTGTCCTGTGTAGCTGGACAGGATTCTTTAACAGAGTCGTTTGCTTCAAGCTGTATTTTATAGGCTACAGGAATGTTCCTTCCCTTCAGTATTCCTTCAGCCAGTGCACTGCCATGCCACATCTGCTGGACACTGGCTCTGAGGGTGGCTGAAAAGGCTGATGTTGGATATCTATGCTTCCTTTACATCTGCAGGTTCAATAAAGGGCTATTCAGTGCTTTATTATGGAGAAAGTGAGTGGAGCATGCGAGGCACAAGATACTGTATTGTCCTGGTTTCAGCTGGGGTAGAGTTATTTTCTTCTCAGCAGCTGTTACAGTGCTTTGTTTTGGATTGGAATGAGAATGGTGTTGATGATGGTTTTTTACTAAGTCGTGTTTATCCTGAGTCAAAGACTTTTTCTTTTCATGTCTTATGCTCTGCCAAGTGAGGAAGTGCACAGAAGAAATTGGGAAGGGAGCATATCTGGATATAAACTGGCTCAAGGGACATTCCACACCTTGGAACGTCATGTCCAGTGTATCAACTGGGGATTTACCAGAAGGGCCCATCTGGGTTCAGGAAGGGGGTCTGGCATTGGTCAGTGGGTGGTGACCAAATTGGGTGACCCGTGGGTGATGAGCAACTGCATTGTGTATCACTTGTTTTTTCCCTTATTATTATTAATTTTTTTACCATTATTGTATCATTTCCCTTTTATTTTAAATTTTTAAACTGTTCTTAGCTCAACATAAAAGTTTTACTTTGATTTTCCTCTCCATTCTGCTGGGGTGAGAGAAGAGAGGTGGAAGGTTGAGCAAGTGGCTGAGAGGAATTGCATCTCCAGCTGGCATTAAAACCATGAGAGTCCTTTTTGGTGCCCAACATGCACCCCAAAGGGTCGAGATAAGGACAAATCTGACCAGAGCGTGTTAAAAGAAGAGCATCTGTGATTCCAGAAGCTTACACTTCTGAGTTTGAGTATCTTCATCCACTTCTGAATCAGTGTGTCCTCTTCTGAGGGAAGATATCACGTAAGAAGAAAGTTTTCCTCAAGAATGAAAGTATTGTTGGAATCTCCAAAGGCTAATTCGGAGTTTGGCTTTTTTTTTAAACTTTGTCCAAGTTCTGTATTTGCTAACAGTGTTCAGTGAGGGATGGGGTCCATCTCCAGCCTTGCTTTGGAAGAATAATTCTTGTGCTCAATGAGCTTTAGTCTGGATTGACGTGCACTGGACTTTCAAGGAACATATTGCACACAACTCTGAGGTCTAAGGCAGACTTCACATGAATTTTCTCATGATTGCTGAATTGTAAGAGGTTATATACTTCTTCAGAACAACACTTTCCGCAGCAGGTGTTGACTCTTAAGATCACATGGCTGCAGATCTTTGTGATCCAGAAATTGAAATTTGCATCTCCAGGGCTGGGCAGCCCCGTGAAAGTAGTTTGGTTTGCTTTTTGGCGGCAGGACCTCAGGGGACATTTTTAGAAGAGGTAGTCTGAGTGCTACTCTGATGGTTGGAATTACAGACTTTCACTGCTGAGGCTACCTCTCTAAACCATGTTGATGCAACATAACTGATTCTGTGCTTTCTTGCCCAGTATGTTGTAAGGCTTGGTGCTGCGACCACTTCCCTGTGAGCCTGTTTCAGTGCCCAGCCACTCTCTGGATGAAGAACCTTTTCCCGATATCCAATCCAAACCTCCCCTTCATTTTGATTCAGCCACTTAGTTTATCCAAGCTTACATTATGTTTTTTTAGGCTTTGAAAATGATAGTCCTTTTTCTTAAAAGATAGTGAGTTTTAAGCAGATACTCTAAGTCTCAATAGTCAAATGTTTACCTTCAGCTACTCTCTAAAACTGCTAAAATTCAACAAAGCACCCTGATGGGATGTTTTGTTTGCTTGCTTTGCTGGTTTGTTGTAGGGTTGTTTTCACCAAGACAGTGGAGTTATTACAGCAGGATATAATTGCCCTGAAGTATGTCCAACCTTGTAAACCATACTTTTTGATATCTTCCTCATCAATCCAATCCATCCAACTGATGAAATTTCCAGTCCTGTTTAAGACAGGTCAAGAATAATTCCAAAGATATTCCAAGGTGAATGTGGTGGATGGTTCCCAGCAAGCTTACACAGAGCACTGAATTCTGCATTGCTTCATCTTTCCACAGGGCTGAATCAAGTCACTCATGCTTTGTGTCACTGGAAAACCTCTTGAAAATGCCTGGCATTTGCCATATCTGAACTTATATTAGATACCTGCTTTTTCTTACTCAGGAGTGCTACCTTTATTTTAGCCCCAATTTAGGTAAATTTCAGTTGAAACGTTCTCTTGAATAGACTGAGAATTAATTAAATATATAGTGATGGTGTTTGAAAAACACAGCTGCTCCAGAAATGCACACTATTACAAAATGCTGAAGTTACAATTTTTAATAGTGAAGGGGTTTTTTTCTAGCAGTTTCATTTGAGAATATTAACCCCATCTCACTTTTTTAACCTGTTGTTCTCTTATATCTGTGTGAATTGTGCCTATAGCTTTATTGTGAACCGCTTTTGTATTGCCATTTCCTTGCTTGACTCCCATATTTTTTCTTCATATTTGTATTCCACAGAGCACTGTTGTATCCTGATGAACATTTTCCATAGTCTAGTTTTATGTCCTAATGCAAGAATAGAAAAATATAATGAAGTAAATTATGTGTGTGCTTTAAAAACAGTATTTTAAAATATCCAGAATTTTAAGAACCCCTTAGGCTGTGCTAATTTAAAATGTCAAAACCAGAAGTCTTTGTGTGTCTTTTCTCCTTTTTTTTTTCTGAGAGCTTATTACTTTATTTACTGACTGTGCCTTTTTTTTTAATGTCATGACATAGCCACAGACATCAAAGATATGTGTGTTATTTTAACCTGCTGTTTTAAAAGAAGAGTGCAATAATGCATATAGTTTATCTTACATATGTCAACAATGCATCCAATACATGTTCTTACATCCCAGCCCATTTGCTTTAATGCTCACTACACTGAAGGCATTGAGCAATTGCAGAAGCTGCTGTATTCTTGAATGGACTTAGCAAACAATTAAAAATATCAGGAAGGATATGTTATGATCCCTAACTCTTTGTTGATATCCATAACTGATGTGTTAATATCCAAGTGCCTGAAGTTTGTTGCATTTTTTGGTAATGGTTTTTAAGAAAATATTGTGATTTGAAAAGGCAGGGAGAGGTCGTCCTTTGTGTTTTTAAAGCTCAAGCCTTTGGACAAATACCCATCAGCAGTTTTAACAGTAACATAATACTTTTTGGGGTGGAGAGAGGAGGGCAGAGGGAGGGGGGAAAGCAAACAAAAGCGTCTGTTTCTTCAGTTCAAGTCAAATATTATTTCTTGATTTCACCAGCGCGTGATGTCACCGTAATCACTCTTCTTTCTCAACTCCACAGATCTGCCCCCTCCTCCTGTGCCCCCTCCGGCCATAAAGTCCCCGACGGCGCAGTCCAAGGCGCAGCTGGAGGTGCGGCCGGTGATGCTGCCCAAGCTCGCCTCCATGGAGGGCAGGACGGACAGATCTGCAGACAGGAAGGGCGCCAGCTACAAGGGCAGGGATGGGGCGGAGGGCAGGCAGCACCCCGACGTGCGGACGGGCTCGGGGGAGCGCAGAGAGCCCCCGGAGCAGCCGAGTGACGGCAAACCGCGAGCCAGCAAAGCACCAAAACGAGACGGCACACCAGCAAAAAGTCATCTTCTCCAAGGTCCTTCTGTCTGCTCGGGGCGTGCTGGGTGTTGGTCGCTGGGAAAAGTTGCAGGCTGGTGATGTGAAATCAGAGCTGCTGAATTGCCACCGTTTGTCATAACTGTGGTATTGATATGTGTCTTGGTTTGGAAAGGCAGGTGTTCACCAGCGAAAGCTGGAGCTCCCCTTGGAATGGAGAATGTAAACCCTCCTCCCTCCAAATTATAATTTTGAAATTGAGGGGCTGTCAGCTAAAGATATGGGAATAGGAATAACAGCTCTTTACTAGGCATATTAAAAAATACAAATGTAGTAGTACAAAAAAAACCCAACCAAACAAGCAAACAAAAAAATCCTAGAAACCCTGACAAAGTCAGAATACCACCTGACACCCTGTTGGTCAGGGTGTTGGGAGCAGTCCAAAATAAGTTCTTCTGGAATGACAGATGTGGTTCTGTTGGAGTAGAGATGACTCTGTAGAAAGGTCCAGTACTGGTGAGATGGGTCCTGTCTTCCTCTGGGAATCCAGTGGAAACAGGCTGTCCTGGTGTTCTGAATCCCAGGTTTATTCCAGGTAGGAATGCTTGGCTCCTCCCACTGGGTGGAGCATCTCACAATGGGATGATTTAATTGTATCAGTCATGCAGTGAGCCTTGATGGTCCATTAGCAGTAGATATCCCTCTGGAGGGAGGATCTGTCATGGAAGAGGTAAAGAGCACTGCCCCACCTGGCTTTAACAGCTGGCCCGTTAACAGAGTTACGAGGAGTTATGAGGAATGGGTCACAGAAGATATAAAGAAAAATACCTTCCCAACCAGTTTCAACAGGTGGCAAATAGAATACACACTTTTAGTTACATGTTGCAACCCAAGACACACTGCAGGATCTTGTTAGGGTAAAACAAGCTTATTTCAAGGTTACAAAACATCCTTTTTTTTATTTTGCTGCCCTTAGACCCATCATGTATTAAAGCTAATACTGAGGAAACAAAAAAGAAATATTCCTTAAGAGTTGTAAGGATCAGTATCCCTGCTCCTACCGTGCACTTGTAATCTAGTTATATTTAATGTACCTAAATCTAATCTGGTTTATAAGGAGACTGAGTGAAGTCAGACAGTAGATCTGTAAGTCAGGAACTTAACTTTCCAACCAAAGGATAAGCATTTGGCCCATTTTGCCAATTTGTAGAGGACAAAAAAGCCAGAATTACTTGGTCCTGTTTCAAAAGTAAGAAAGCCCTAGTAGTTGTGGATTAATTATAAATACTACCTCACATGGCATTATATGAGACAGACCTGATCAAAGACATCTCTTATATACAGAAAGTGGTAAGTTTACTAATTAATGGAACATGCCAAGAGTTCACCAAGAGCACAGACTGATACAAACGCCTGGTCCTTTCTACCTTCAAGTATTTGGGGATAACATCGGGGATGTTTGGGTACTAAGTTGATTAAGTAAGCACATGAATAAAAGTTTGATTACAGTGGATTGCTGTAGAGAAAAGTTATTAGAATGCTACCATAGAGGATGGTGGTGAAATATTAAAGCATGGGCACCGATTGTGTCTCAAATTCATCTTGAGAAATTCAGGATCCAGGATTTGAATGGAATGAGTTCCTTGTATCATACGTGCATTCCAATTTCTTCCAACTCTGTCATATTGAATATGTACTACAAGGGGTGGGGTGTTTTTCATTTTCCTGTACAACGTGGACCAGGGATCCTAAATTGAAATGAAATGGACATTAATAATGGAGTAGTTTTTCTGTAGTGAACGTTACCATGTAAAGACTATAAATTTCCTTGAGAAAGCTTCTATAATGCTGCTATGGAAGCAGCATATTTCATGTTCTTGTCAGGCATCACTTTAAACCTCCTGGGAATCATAAAAAGTAAATCAACTGCATGCAGAAATTTTAGGTTCACAGTATCTCTGGGCTTGTAAACATAATAATGTTTGTATTTAATTATACAGAGGACATCCTGCCATATTCTAGACCAACGTTTCCAACATCAAATAATCCTAGAGATCCCAGCTCCTCCAGCTCCATGTCATCAAGAGGGTCAGGAGGCAGACAGAGGGCAGATCAAGCAAATCTAGCCCGAAGGAATGTGGCAGAAATGCAAGTACTGGGAGCCTATGAACAAGGAGAAGAGGAAGAAGAAGAAGAGATGGAGGTAAATGCAGTTGTAATACTGAAGATGACTGAAATAAAGCTGTTTTTTGTTTTTAGACAGATGCCAGGAAAAAAAGCTTTTGAGCCAGAAATATTTCCGTTCAGGAAAATTAGTGCATTTGTCTGTCCTTTAATGCTATGCCCAATCCAAGTAAACTAACTGGGAACGTGGTGAAACATTGAAAGCAAGTCATATATAGTATAATGTAATTGTCACCACACTAAAGCTTACGGAACAAAACTTGCAGAAATACAGTATTTTGAAGAGCACTTTATATTACCAGATTCTTTCAAAACTGAAAATCAAGAACTAGAGCATCTAAGAACACCATGACATTGCCTTTCACATCTTTTGACAGTTTATCATTCTAGATTTTATTAGATATTAAGATTCAAACTATTTTCTTTACTTTTTCTGCCTAATGATATTGATTCAGTTTAGATACTGATTGTAGAAAGGGTGGCCAACATACAGTTGCACAGCTGTACATAATTTAAAGTAGTAATTGTCATTTAAAGGTAGCAAATCTCAAAGAAGTATGTAAAACAAATTTTAAATAATAAAATTTAACATGTAGTAATTTATGTCCTCTTTTTTTTAATACAGGAAACAGAAAGCTGAAGACAACGACATGTACTGTAACAGGCTTTTAAAATCTAATCAGAAAAAAAAAATAAATCACTTAAGATGCCTCAAGTCTGATGATGTTTGACGCCAGAAATAATGTTCAGTGCAATCAGAGTGTACAATTTTTCCTTTTTTCCTCATGCCATCAGAATGCTAGTTTTTATTTTACTCTTTCTTTGTAAACCCTCCTCACTAGGAATGGCCCTTGCCTGTTCCATAACGCTGCGTGCATCACCTTCGCTGCCCAGGAAGGCAGGGAAGCTGCTCTTCGAGGTGCTTGGGCCTCTGCTGCTCCAGGATTAGAACAGAAGGGAATTCCAGGGCCTGGGATTGTCCAAGGTGTCTCCCCAGCGAGGCTGTGCTCAGTGCACTGCCAGTTCACCAGTGAGCCAGTCGATGACACCACCAGGGACGTGGCAGTGGTCAAAGAGGTCCCCAAAGTGAACGTGGTGCAGAACACCCTTTGGCTCTGGGGGTTTCACTGTGGCCTGCAGTCAGTGCAAATGGTATCTTGAGTTTTAACACAGACTGTGTGTCTTGTGTTCTGCCAGTCTCCTGCTAACCTTTTGCAGATGATACAGTTTGACAAATGAAAGTAAAATTAATTTGGGACAAGATGGCTCTTATTGTAAATATGTACTCATTTAAAGCCCCTGTGGTACTTTGATTTGTCTTTCCATTTTCATCATTAAATACATTCTTATTAAAAATGTCCTTTGGGATAGGCAGGGGGTAAGCCAATGTAATTGCTATTTGCCTAATCATAGCATGAGCAAGTTTATCTGAAACTTTTCTCTAATTTTCACCTTCGACACTGCTCATGAAAAGAAAATCAATGGACATTTTTAATAACGATTAGGTAATATCATCAACTGCTACTGGCCCAAATCTCAGACCTCTACTTGTGTCAATTCACCTTAAAAAAGAAGTGCCACTTAAAGAAGTTTTGTTTGATCTTGGCAATGAATTTTTTTGTAATGCACTGCTTATCTTTTTTTTTTTTTTTTTTGGTTTTAAAAGCACAATCACTAAACTTTGTTTGTAAACCATTGTAACTATTAACCTTTTTTTGTCTTATTGAAAATGTTAAGCATTTGTTTGGGATATTTTTCATCTTTTTGTTAATGCTCTATGTTTGTATTTGGAATATTTGAATGATGACAGATGGTAAAGTAACAAACGTAAATGTGGGCCATAATCAAAACACTTCTCACTTTTCCTGGACTTACAGAAAATGACCAATTTTTCTGTGGCCTCTCAACATTGGATTATCATTAAACCTAAAATAGAGGCATTAGTTGCATTGAATTTGCCAAATGATGTCCTCTGTCTGTAGATTTTCTGGTCTTTTTTGTAATTATAAAATTTCTCTGTCATTGGTGCTAATGGAAAAATGTGTGTTTGTTTATTGACAGCTATCAGGACTAGCCCCAATGGAAACAAAAAAAAAAAGAAAAAAAAATGTTTTGGTGTTTACCGAGGACTGAAATTTTTCATTTAGCTAATTTTTAAAGAAAGGTTCCATAGAAAGGGTGTGCAGTACTAAAGGAAAAATCCATGTGATTAATGTTTTCATTATGTTCATGTAAGAAACCTCATATTTTAGCCATAATTTTGCATACTGAGGATCCAATAATCAGAAAAGTAATTTTTGTCACATTATTTATTAAAAATGTTCTCAAATACATTATCTTTCCTGCGTAGTTTCTTGTGTTCCCTGAAGCATAATTTTAGGGGCAACTCTAATCTTATTTCCATTGGCAAGGGCCAGGATCTGTTCCACTGAAATCATGCAGCTACAGTAGCGTGAGCAAAGCAGGAGAGCTGGATGCAGCCTAGGATTTTACATAATTACAGTTGATTGCCTTAAAGATCTGATTTTTGGGCGCTTCATGGACTGTGATAATGAAAACTTCTCTCAGCCTGCCAATTTCCAGAGAGAGCTGATGAAGAAAATCTGTACCAACAAAAGCATTCACCTCAGGGGTGAGACACATTGGCCACAAAGGAAGTAAGATCCAAATAGGTGAAGAGAATGAATTTTGTGAGTTGATGTTTGTTGGGACCTGCACAAATGCAAATTTCCTTACCTGCCTCCTGTCCTGTGCTGTAGCCATTCTGTGGTTGGCAGAGCCCTGCTTTGGATCATGGTGGAGTAGGTGATGGCCCCTTTTCCACTCTTGTGTTTTCATAAGCCTGTAATCATACTGATCACCCTTTCCTTATCCTCTGCCCTTCATCCCAGTTGAAAACTGCTGATTTTGACTGACATGCTTCTCTGCTGTCTTACCACCAAACACTGCTGGGGCCTTCACAAGGCACAAGTCTCAGGTACAGGTTTTTTCATAGCTCCAGCTTTGAAGCACATAGGAAGATTAAGTAGAGTTAAGTTAAATGTGTAGCCTTTCTGAGCTGATTTTTTTTGGGATGTCAGTCCTTGTGCCTCAGATCAGCACATGTTAGAGCCAGCATTATCTAGGCAGAAGCCCAGAGACAGTGTGGAATGTGCCACAGGAGCTATCTGTCACTGTAGGACACGAAATGAATGACACGCACACCATCAGGTTGTCAGGGCAAAAAGAGGGAAGTTTATTTTCCTACTTCAATTTATATAGATTTTGGACAATGACCAGGGATTGGACAATGAGGTTGGCACCTCTCCCACCACACTGATCAAACTAGAAGTCCATCAATTGTCCCTCCTCCATAGAGGAATGATAAACAAGAACAGTTTACAATAACATCACTTTTGTTTACATGAAAATGTGAGAAACTCCACTACAAAAATGCAAACATCAGAAGGCTGAAAAAGATCAGGGCGACAGATATCCATCTGGCCTGCACCTTTCCTTTGGAGGAGGCAGGAGAGGTTTCACAGGACAGCTGAAAGGCTTCCCTGGCACCAGAAGCAGCCTTTTGGTTTTGGGTGAAGCCATTCCCTCAGCAGGGTGTGGAGGACAAGGTGGAACTCAAAGAAGTGTCCCTGAGTGTGTCAGCCCCTTGGTACAAAAGCTTAATCCACTGCCAGAGGTGTTGTGCAGCATCTCAAAACTGGGATCTGGTTGCAGCTGTGGTGTGCAGACCTCTGTAAGGTGTGTGCCCAGAAACACTGGTGCTGCATGCCCAAAATAGCAAGTGCTCACTTCATTCTCTGCTGGCACGGTGACAAACTGGAAACCACACACGGGATTCCAGCAATATCCATCTGTGTAGCTTCACTGGAAGTCAGGCTCCAGCTGAAGTTCTGACCTCAGTCAGCAATGTGTTGCCCTGTGAGGTTTTTTAAGTTGTCATAGATTTGTTGATGGTTGATGGTGTTCCCTTAGTGGTTTTTGGGATTGTTTTGTGATTGTATTCACTTGTGTCTGACAGTGTCTTGAACAGAGTTGTCAAGGGTTCTTGCACCCACCCATGCTTGGTTCTTGGTGCACTCTGGTCTCACCAAAACCAATGTCATTAAGAGAAAATACGTGCAAGGTTGATCTTGAAATTATGATTCCTGTTAGCTGATGTTGAAACACACCCACTTTGGTCTTTGCCATTGAGGTACAGTAAAATGAGGTCATTTACACAAAGCTACATGTCCTAAAGAATTATGAAGTGTTTGGAAAGCCAGCACAACCAAAGTAGTGTTCAAGGGTTTTGATTATGCTGTATACCTGAAAAAGCAAGTATTCTACTGGAAAACCCATAGCTTTTGTGTACTGAGTTAACATAATAGATGTAGACATTTTATTTTTCTCTTGTAGTGTTTCCTGTGGAATCCTGTATGAGTTCATGTTAAATTTAATTTTACTTTAATTAAAATAATACCTGCTAATATACTATGAAAGAGGTTTAAATAATACTTGCAAAATTTTATAAAATGCCTTTCATATATTTTAGCATTTTTTATCCAATAAGTTTATTTTCCAATGAGTAATTATTCTGATGTATAAATGAAAAAGTGCTTTTATTTTGGGATAATGCAAATAAGCCCTAGATCTGTATTTGGAAAACTTGTACAGGAGTAGGTTAGGTGCAACTGATCTTGAAACCTAAGCAATGGAATTTGTTCAACTCTTGTAAATATAAAGTATCTACCACCTCACTTGTATTCCAGAACCAGCTATTTGTTAAAATAACAACCTGGCCAATTTATAGCTTTAGTCAGCATGTAAATTTTATACAATGTTTTGCTTCTGACATTCTCTACTTTAGTTTTCTTTAATCTATTATCTTCCTTCAGTAAACTTAAAGAGGAAAGAGCTTCCATGGGAAAACTGGAGGATCTGCCCAACATAGCATCTGTTGTGCAATATGCTTTTTGGAAAGTTAACATCCCATCTCTGCATTCATAGCTCCTAAAAGGTTTTCTGTCAGCAACAGAACCTTCTATTAAAAATTTAAAATGCTGTATCCCCTAAGTGAAGTTCACAAATTAATTAAAGAACCTACTTGCAGATGGAGAAAATTATTTTATACCTTGTTTTTTGCTTGTGTTACAGATGAAAATTCTTCGCAAGCTAAAATCTTACTGCTTATGTATATTTTAATAGGTTTAGTGTGTACATGGGAAGATTCTGGTATTTTCAAATGGAGATTTTCATGTGTGTGGAATTTTGTATTTGCCGAGGTTAAGGCTGGGAAATGAGAGTCTGTTCCAAACAGACAAAAGGCAAACTTGTTTATGGGTGTTTGAGGTTTGCCCACGCATGAGTAACCCCCAGTGTTGCCATGGACATCATCCTCACTGAACATGTCCTTCAACAGCTCCATTTTGTATTGGACTGACTGAAAATTTCAGAATTTAGGTCACACAATGAATCTTTAAAATAGGCAACAACTGTGGATCTCAGTGTGAACTCTTTACCCAGATCTGATTTTCTTCAGGTTTTTTTTTTTTTTTT
>VZDJ01006092.1:6986653-7027167 GCA_008694505.1 Cyanoderma ruficeps
TTTTTTTTTTTTTTTTTTGTCTATGATGATTTTCCTGTTGCTTGGAAATATGTTCTTCATAAAAGCCCGTGAAATATCTGAAGATTAGGATTATTATTTTCAGACCGATCCTTTCTTTTTAGCAAGTCACTGAATATTGGATCACAGAAACATTCAGACATTTTGGGGTGACACCATGGAAATGAGGATTGTTTTACATTTGCTGTCCATACTGAGGATGTGAAAAATTTCGTCCTATTCAGAAAAGGAAGAGGAATTCATGAAACTGCAATCCAGTCTCTGTGAAAACTACAAAGCAGAAAGGCAGGCTGGAGAAGATGAATCAAGGGATATAATGAGTAAAAAAAAAAAAAATTGAGGCACCAAGGAACCCAAGTCTCATTGACACTAATGGCAAAAATAGTGTTGAATTAAACTGTTCTGAAAGTGAATTACCTACTTATGGAATGGCAGAGAACAACCATCACAGTTCAGTGAACAGTGGAGGAAAAGTGAAATCCTTGCTGCATGCTTATTTTGTTTGGAGTCCTTGCTAAATATACACCAAATTGCCTCATTTTAAGCTACTAGAAGAAAAAAATGAGTTTTTAATTCACCATGGTTTTCACCTTGTGGCATGAGATGATGAGGATGGGGCCTACTCAGTTTTATTCTCTGCATCTGCCATAAAGTGGAGCCAATTGCTTTTCAGGTTTTCCTTGGAGCATGACAATCAAAGCTATGAGGATAAAAATGGTGCTTATTGATTTTTTTTTTTTCAAGCCTAAGATATTTTTAGCACAAGCAGCATCAGGAAATGTAGAATAAAACTACTTAGTATCGACTTCTATTCTGTGGCTTCCCACCAGTCTTAAAGCAGAGATGTGGTTCAAAGTCAGCAGCAAGGGATAATAGTAAAGGAGCCCTTATGGGCTTTGATCCATGGAAGGACAAAAGCAAAATAAATAAAAAAATTAAAAGAAAAACCCTCCACCCCTTCTTTCAGCAAATGGTAACTAATGGGATATTTCTGATCTCTATCTTTTAATTTCTGTTTGGATAGCATGAAAATAATGGCCAAGAACCTTTATTTCTGCTATGTTAATTGTCACAGTATCAAAGATTTCATTATATTCCTGAAAATGATGTTTGTGCAAGAAATTGCATTCTCCTGAGCTGAGTAGAGGGGAATGCAGTTCCTCATATTCAGTAAAAGCCTGAAAAAGTGAAGCCGACCACAATGTTGTCAGCAGATTGCCAAGTCTTTACCCCACTGATCACTCACCTTACTAATACTAATTGAAATAGAAGTAAAAATGTTAGTTCCCATAGCCTTTGTTTATCATACTACAAAGCATTTGATGGTTTAGGCAGCTTAAAATTTACAAACCATCATAATCCCAAAGTCTGCATTTTTGGGATACTAATACCTGCATTAGTGTAGCAATGCAAGGGGTCAATGGACTCCAGTCTTGTAGGAAAAAAAATCCATTTAGGCACATGGAAACAATTCATGATTTCCAAATGTCTACACAGGTAGATTTATTTGTCTGTTCCTGGAGCTAATTTCATTCTTATGTGATTCCTTTAGAAGGGACATGTATAATTTTATGCTTCTGCTACTGTAGGTCGGATTCTTTGGCAAGACTTTCCAAGAATCTTCATCAGTTTTATGTGAAAAGGTGAAAAGAAAAGGTGTAAAGAAGAAATGTAAAGAAAACTGTGCATTTGTTCATCGACCTTAATTTTTCTGCCCTTCTGTGCTTGCATTTTGACAGTCTTCACTCATGCTTTACCTTTTCTCCTACAAAACCCAAGTCATAGGCTGTGGCTGATTTGCTAAAACCCTTTCTGTTTGTTGAGCAACTCTGTCATTTTGGTGTGTATTTTGCAAATGCTTCTCTTCAGGGGAAATTTTTAATTTTTCCATTAAAACTCTTCATTTGACTAGGAAACCAAAACCACATCTTCACTGGGCACCTAATGCTTGAGAGCTCACTTTGGCTGAAATGAGGGCAGGCAGTAAATCCAGAGCACACACGACAGACACCCTGTCCTGCCTAGGGAGCTCTCCTGAGAATTTAGCAAAATCACAAAGGCTACCAGAGGGCTGATGTTCAGTTTCTGAGGGACGGCAGTGTTTTCCTTTTTTCCACATTAAAAACAAGCTCAGTCCACTGGTGCTTTGGGAATGCAGCACCTGGTGTAGTTCTTTCTTCCATCCACGTGTACATTTGTAATTCTCTGGCTGTCACGGGGCTTTGCCCACTGTGCTCCAAGGAGGACATTAGGTGGGGCAGCAACATGAAGCTCAATTTAAGGTGACAGGGGCTAAAGAAACTGATTTCCAGAATATTAGTCTTGAACCATGAAAAAAATCAGGGTGTCAAACCCAAAAACATTTGATCCTCCTGCCACGAACTGATTGAATGTGCAAGAGCTTGGAAAGGATTTGGTCAGAAATGTTACATGCACTAAATCTAGAATTTGAACAAGGGAGGATTGAAGAGGGGGGTTAAAACTGGGCTTACATGTGTTTGTTTTGGTGGATTTTTTTTTCCCTGGAAGAAGAATGAGTAAAGACTGTTACGTTCCTATTTTATTTTATACGAATGCTCAGGAGTAACGTAAAAGCCAAGTAACTGGTGAGGTTGCCATTTTTGGCTACCACAGTAACCATCATAAAATTCTCAAACGAGACATTACAGCCACATCCATTTTTTCCAGAGCTAACAGATTAAAAAGGCTGTGCTGACAAGATACCAGCGAGCACCTCTGAACCCCATTTTAAAATGTAGGTAGGAAAAGAACCTTGGAGGAATATTCTCACTGAAATAACAAATGAGCTTAACTGCATTTCCTGCAGTAGGAGGGTGCTACAGACACTGCTGCAGCAGATATGCCTCAGAGCAGTCTGAATCCCTGTGGCAATTAGAATTATGATACAGTGGGATTAATCTAATGTCTGTCAAGCACTCTGAATATGAACGTTTCTGTATAAGCCATAAGTAGTAGGAACGCTTCTGTCAGTTTTGCTTTGCAATCAGTCAGGCTGTTTTCTCAATAACTTTTGGAGAGCTTTTATTGAGTTAACCAGTCCACTGAAGTTCAATAAATATACACTAAAAAAAAATTTAAAAAAAAAGGCAGAAAACAAAAAATAGATGTTATGTGGATTCTCATCTTTGTTCCATGCTCACTGCTTGTAGGCTTCCTTTCTTGGTTGCATGCACACTGTCACTGTGTTTTGACATCATGCCCACACCGGGGAAATGCAGATTCCAAGTACCAGGAAAACACATATGTGCTAATTTCAGTTGCTTTATATTTCTTGTTGACGGCAGACTATAGAGGATGTTAGTCCAGCTAACAATGGGAAAATTGTGCTGCTATCAATGATACACTGACAAAGTTCTTAAAATATGTGTGATTCAATTCATCAATTTTTAAATTGATCTCTATATTGCCATCAATTTATAGAAAAGAGAAAAGAAAAACTTAGATGAAAAATATAATTGGAACTTCCCTTTAAGTGTATAATACTGGTTGAAATACTTCAGCAATCAGAAGAAAACAGTTCTTCGTGGATTTCCGATCGTCATCAAACCAATTTTGTGTTGGTGAAAGATGGCATGTTAATTTTTTCCCAGAAATACTGAAACTAATGTTGAAAATTACTTCTATTAGGAATTGGTTAGGAATCTCATTCAAAACATCCAGAGAACCCTTGTATGACAGATTTGTGAAGAACATACAAGAAATACTCTGAATATCTCTTCAAGTACAATGGACAGCAAAGTATCTTTATCACTTTCTCTTTTCTAATAAGCTGCCTAGAAGCTTCAATTTTCTGTGAACTTTAAATCAACATTCTTGCAGCGGGGTATTTTCCTCCTCTTTTTGCGTGCAAGTGTCAGAAATCGAAATTTTAAACAAATTGATATAATTAGTTAATCTTCATTACAGGTATAGTATTACAGATTCTGGCCTCTCAGAGCAGCAGAACTCTGGTTCCAGCCTGTCTCCGTTTGTCTGGCCAGTTCTGGTGGTTGGCTGCTGTGCACAGGGGCTCTCTGTGTGAGTTCATATGGGAAAAGTGCTGCAGGAGCATTGCTGCCCTCATGCAAATACTACAATATAATTAGTATTAAAATGTAAGGCCTAATGATATTCTGAGAGTATCAGTGGAGCCCCTCGAGGATCAATTTTGGGAGGGTCTTATTTAATATTTTCATTAAAGTCCTTAGCTCAAACGCAGGAGTCCAATAATGAAATGTGCTGATCACAGAAGTTGTGAGCAGTTGTCGTCGTGGAGGAGCAGTGGGTCACCTTGAGTATCAAAAAAACCCCATGAAATTACCACAATGTTCACTATGCAAAGTCATGCTCTTAAGGATTAATACAAATGTCCATTTTATGCTGGAAATTCATCAGTTGTGAACAACAGTGAGGAAGAAAAAAGCCTGACTTGTATTTGTGGATCACTGAAATTTCCAGGAGCGCCCAGTGAGATGATACCAATGAAAACAAGGCAAAATAAATGCAAACCTGAGGTATCCAACAGTATCCAATATGTATCCAGTAGAAAGAGAGAAATGCAGATGTCAGTATCTTAGCATGTACAAAAGCACAAATGTCATGTTGTGTCCAAATCTAGTTGTTTGTGGAGCTGATGCTGTGGGGAAATGATGGAAAATTACAAGTATCTGCACTCTGTAATTGGACCTGTTCCCTGTAAACAGAGGGATTGTAGTAGAGTAACTTTTCATGGTGCAACATTTTAGTAGGAGGTGTTATAACCACGTGAAAAAGACAGCTCTTTGATGTGTTTATGTGGGGAAAAATCCAGGATAATTTCTCTTTGGTTTCTGTGTGATTGGTCTAAAATTTCAGTGAAAATTCACTCTTCAGTAGCAGTCTGTTGATGACTGGACTCATCAGGAAAGTCATGAAAGCACAGGATGCAACTTTCCCCCTGACATCTGAAACTCTGCTCTGGAACTGGCTGAAGTGATTATCACATTCACTTTCTGAGCAAGGAATTAAGGTTAATACTTAAGTCAGGCTTTTCCATCTAAACTTTAATCAAAAGATAGAGAAAACTGAACAGTTATCTATCTAAGTGGTTTTAGAGAAATGGCAGAGTACCAATATCTTGAGATAACCTATGGTGGCCCACTTGGTATCACTATCAGACAATTAAATGGATAGATGGAAAATAATGAACTTCATTCCTGTAGTAACTGATCTTTTGGAGATGGATCCAAAGTGGAATGTTTCACCCTAAATTGAATGTAAACTAGAGATATTTTAATCTGTTTGCAAAGATGACAGCTGGGACCATCTGAACGTCTGAGATAGCTCAGAGAAAAAATTTAAGTGAAAATGAGAATATGAGAAGGGAGAAAAATGAGTCCTCCAAAAGTAAAGCTGAAAAAATCCCACTCAGTGGCATGGTCCAGAAAACAAAAGACACCTCTGAGATTATGGAAGCCCTCAGGAATCTGGGAGAATAAATAAACACCATGTAAGTGACTGCCATACACAAACTGGAGAGCAGAAAACAAGTTCCCTCTTGTGTTGGTTTAGTGCAGTTAATTGAGGCACCTGAGCTCCACCTGCAATTTTGTACTCTGGATGGGGGTTTTTTTGCATGGTGTTATTACGTATTTTGATTCCTTTCCTCTGATTCCTTCCTGTGAGACTGCTGAGGTGATTCAGTGTCTGAGAGAACATCTTTTTCACCTGAGATGTTAAGTGTAAAAAAAAAAAACCAATTGTCAAATATACTTAAATTATTTAGAAGCCTAGGATTTAGCCCCTGAGCACATTTTACTGCGTTCAAATGCTTTAGGCCCCTTCATGTAATGGTTGTGCAATTTTTACTATTTCAGAGTAATTAATCTCCTCCCCAAGTATTCTAGTGCAGCAATGTCACTACCTGCATAGCTGAATGTCACATAGAAAGGAGAAGAAGATTTAAAATAGTTTATAAAAGTTTTGTTGATATTGGAGTATTGTACAGTGTTATGATACTTAAATACTTAAATGCCTGTGCAATTGTAATCACAGTGATTTGTAAAGCACTTTATAAACCAGTCTGAACTGAATACCCATTCTGTGACCAAAAAAAAACCAAAAAAAAAGAGTGTGTTTTGCATTTAAGTGTACAGAACTATCTATATGTATTTTCTTGACAGTCACCATCTCTCACTGTCTTTGGGCAGTGATGTTATGCACCAGAACGTGAAAGCTGTAGCAGGAATTTTCAGAGACAGTCTACCTATGAACACATCCAGGCATCCCCTTGGCAGACACTGCTTCTCTTTCTCCACCTCCTGAAATTGGCTTTTCTATCAAGCTTGTAGCATTGAAAGGGAATTACCCCCCAAGGGCTCTGGAGCAGATCTTTGGAAAAAGTACTTCTCCTGGCAAGTCTTGGAGTAATTGCCTCTCAGCAGCCTGAGCACAGTGTCTGGTTTGGCAGTCTGACCTTAAACTCTAACCTCTAGTTTTTTATTATCATTATTGTCATATCTGCTCCTCTGTCATTAAGAGACTTTCCAGTTTCACTTTATTCATCTGGGAGCTTTAAACCCTCTGGCCCATAATTTCCTTCTCTTTTTTTGGCATTCCTTTTTCTCAGTCCTTTCATGAAACTTGTCTGCTGAGTGACATGCCCTCTGTAAAACATAAACCATAATTACTCTAGGATTGCTCATACTTGGCATAAATACTGTACTTGCAAGTATGTGGCTTATAGCAACACATGTCACATTTAATTAAATTGCAAAGCTACATCTTATGTTGTCCTTCAGGAGAAAGAAAAAAGCAAGGGAGAAGGCAAACTTGTCTGAAAGAATTTTTTCATTCCACTGGCTGTGTTGAGGCAACAACCTCACGTAAACTGGGCGTATACGTGCGTGGATGACACACATCTTTCTCTTTTTTAATTGCCAGGGTTAAAACCATGCTTTGCAGGTAGGACAGCCATACCTGCCTCTTTTCTTTCTTGCTGTGGTCAGAGTCTTCTGGCATGACCACAGCAATCTGCACCTGAGCTGGCATGGGGTTCTGGCTCCCTGTATGGGAGAGAAAATGTCCCCTTTGTGGTGTGACCCATTTCATCCTAAGATACATGTCCAAAGCAAGTCAAATAACTCTGGCTCTATGTTTTCCTCTTGACTGATGATCCATGCCAGGGGCCCAGGAGGACCAGCTCAGATTTTAGTGTCTGCACTCCTGATGACTGAACTTGGATGTGGTTCATTCCGTTCTCCTCATCTTTACTTAAAGAAAAGTTCCGGTGTTAAGATACAAACTTTATTTTTTATCATTGTGCTCCAAAACACTCCCATTTGAGCATCTTGAGTAGTTCCTTCGAAAGAACTTTGATTTTACTTTGTTTTTTGAAGCTGCTCATTTTGCCTTCATTCTTCTTAGGCTAATAAGAATTGTTCTAAAGAAATTCATCAGAAGCATTAGTTTACTGAAAGGTGGAAGTTTTATGGAGCTGTGTTTCTTCTTCTTCTAAGGCAGTTTTTTTGAGGTTTTTTTGGAAAATGCTGAAATGAGTTATTTTGAATTTCTTATTTGTAACAATTCTGGTTTGTCACTGCATGTTAACATAGCAAAAACGAAATGTTATTGGTTTGAAAGATTTCAACATTCTCTGGGTTATTAGAGGGTTTTTTTAAAATCCTGTCAGTGGAAAAAATTGTGAACTAACCCTTGGTTCTTACAGGGAGCTAAAACAAACTCAAAAATAATTCCATTTCCTGTCTAGCTGTGGATTTCTTGAGACACTGAAGCTTAAAAATGCTGGCTTAGGACAGTCTACAATTCCAGCCAAACCCTTCTGGCTTTATACAAACGCAAATACAAGTGAAATCCTGATCTTGGTTGGCGGCCTCTGAGCAGAGTTTTCATTCAAGATCTAGGTCTGCATAGCTCCCAGACTGTAATGATGTGAGGGCTGCTTGGATCCATATCTCTGTCTTTTAGGCTACCCTTCAAATTGAACTGAATCATAATCTGTAATAGGGCATCAAGGACAACAGGGAGACAGAGGTTTCTAACAGCAAAGCTGTAGAAATTCGGTGGGTTTATTTCTGAATCTAAACACTCTAGCAAGTAATTTTTTTGTCTCTTAAACAAGAGTTCGAATTTTAACATAATTTTTATTTCCTTGTGGAAGTACTTAAGTATGACTTTGATAAAAGTCAGTATGAACTTGGCAATTGTAAGTCACACGTTTGTCAATTACACATAGCACTTAGTGACATAGACCATAACTTTTTAAACGTTTTTTAAGTGCTCAGAATATGTTTTCACTTACAGCTGGAAAATGAGATCCTAATGTTACTAAATTTGAATCATGTTCGTAAATAATTTTGTCCCAGTTCTTAGTATCGGATCAAACTGATTATGTGAGGGTAGTTCATGAAGAGGTCATCAAAAGTACAGAAAAATTAGAGCAGACTCTTTACTTCCAGGACACTACAAATACTCTGGTATTTTAAGCTCAGATTTCTCCCAGTTCTTCACTGTTATCAAACTGTTTGTAATATTCTACCCTTCTGTTCTCAAAAAGCAGCTGAAATTCAATAAACCCTATAAATACCTATAAATCTGATACATAAACCTATAAAATGCTATCCATTACAGTTTAGTCCTTGCTATTTTTAAGCAATCCCAACCTTCATTACAAATCAGACTTTTCAAGTGTTTTGTTTTTGGGGCTGTTTTCCTGTTTGAGCCCTGCAATTCACAACTCACTAATTCTTTATCATACCTGACAGTTGAAGGATTAGTGTTTGGTTTTTTTGTGGTTTTATTGGTGTTTTTTTTTTTGTTTTTTTTTTTTTTTTTTNATCTGGCTATGGTAGTTGACCTTTACTTGAATGTAAAAACTAATGCTTTGTCAAAACTAAAACATAGGTTATTTCCCTCCAAATAATCAGTAGAGGTCTTTGATAAAGAGTCACAGCACTTGAACACAAAATGACTTTGGACATCATGACAATAAGAAAGCAAAATATTTGTTAATATAGTTCAGTAGCACATAGGCATTTCATCTGTTTGCTGTGGTTAGATTTTCTGAAAGATAGAAATTCAGTGGTATTTACAGACCTGCTGACATTCATTAGTCACTTTTACAGATGTTTTCTTTATTTATTTTTAATACATTTCCTGTCATAAGCGTATCTGCTAAATGCATTGACATAATACCTGTAGCTGAAAGCTGCACAAGCAAGAAAGCAGTCAAGATGAAGAAAAATCTTGAGAGAGATATGTATATATATATGTATAACAGCACTTAATATGTTCTCTCTGCTACCTGGATATTTATTATACCTTTATTTCATAAATATTTGGTTTTCCCGGTTTTAAGAATTATTTTTTTTTTCTGCCTTGATTATTTTCTAGGTTGGTTATTTTCTTACTGATATTGTCCCTGCTGATCATTGTGGTTATTTAATTTATTGTTTACATATATACTAAGAGGTACAGAGGCTATTATCTTTTATAGCATGCAGTGAGTGTTGCTTTGGTGTTTTCTGCTCTGGGTAGAAAACTCATATTTTCTGTTTCTCACTCTACCCCATGATTCTTGTATCACAACTCAGTTCAATAACTGGGTGACAGTCCCTAGTTGTGTGCATCTTATCTTAATCATTTCCCATGTTTAGGCCATAAAAACTAATGAAAAAAAAAAAAACTGTTTACCAGTAGGATAATTCTGACCGAACAGATCTTAATTTCGATTCCAAGTAGTGCACAGAAGTGCTCTTGTGCCCTCATGCCTTCATAGTAGTAGCTCACGTTGCAATCACAGCAAGGATTTTGCAGTGATGATTTTGTTTTTGACAGAAACAAGGCACAGAACTGGCATTAGGAGAGCAAGATACACTCTCTAGTCCCCAGTTCCAGTCACAGCATGGCAAACACTCAGCCTGTGCAAACCAAGTAATGTTGATATCAGCATTAAAATAATCCTTTTGAGTCACATACATAGCTAAATGACAAGTAATCTCTTGCTGCTAAGCTTACTCAGAATCACTCAGATTTGTACCTAGTGGTGAATAAATACTGTGTATTAATGTCAAGCTATGCAAGCAGGACAAGCTTGTGGCTTCTCTACCTCTCTTTGATCTCAGATTTTTTTTGGTCTTGTCTAGGTCTGTCTCTGTCTACAAATCTCTTGGGGGTCAGAGACTCTGCTGCTCAGATATTGTCTCTCTGCTTTGGTGTGGGATCACCCTGAGGCTTGAGTTACTGGAGGTAATAGCATTATCACATAGTTCAGGAAAAATGCTTCCCCCCCAAACGATTTTAAACTATTAGACCTGTTATCCCGTGTACTTTCTCACTTGTATGAGCCACCTAGCAGAGATACCAAAGCAGTCTTAGAAGACAATCCTCTACTTAGTTTCAGCAGAATTTGAGCTCCTGTGGATTTTCACTAGTTACTGGTGGTGGTGATTACTATTACATTTTGACATTTTGGTATTTGGACTTCTTTTTTCTTTTTTTCTTTTTTTTTTTTTTTAATTTAGTAATCATGGAAACAAAATTATTTCATCTCTAGTGAATGCTTGAAGAACGCCTATGTTGCTTTTACTTCTCTAGGCTTATGGCACTTCTGTATTAACATAGGGAGACTTTTATAGCCTATACACTGTTCTGAAAGTAAAATAGAGTCTAATAACATTAATAAAGATTGTTTCAAAAGAAAAAGATTTGGGCATTTTAAAATACAGAATTATTTCTAGCTGTTCTGTAAAGGCCTGATACCCTCAGTAATACATAGAAAATAGCACAGAAGTAAAATTGAAGTAAAATATATCTTTATACGTCTGAGGAATTTGAGCCAAATTCTTCATCTCTGGTAGTATTGAATAAAGTATTCCAAGAGGGAATGTTGGTGGAAGGTCGGCTGCATAAAGTAGGGAAAGTCGGAACATTATGTATTGGACTTTTGGTGAAAGTTCTGTTTAATGCTCATAATTATAAAATGCCCATGAGCTCCCGTGTCATCTGACAGCCTGGAAGCCTTACAAACCATGAGCAACCAGCACCATCCCTGCCACTGCACTTGCCTGGAGAGAATGGGGCCGAGCACAGCCACAGCCTGGCAGATCAGTGCTCAGGTAGCTCTGTAAATATTTCCAGCCTTCCCTTTCCATTAGCAGTAAGGTTTGTGTGTTGGTGCCCTAAGCCTGGCTGTCCTGGAGGGACTTGGCTTCTGTTCTGAGGTGCTCAGGGTAGGCAGGAATGAAGGCACCAGAGCATGCAACCCATTGCTTAATTATCATATCAGAAATAGGGGGGTAGATGTATGGAGCGGATTTAGCTGTGTGGGGTCCCATTAATGTCAGCATCATGTGGCTGAGCCCCCTCTGTTTTATTTCAAATATTTACCCTACAGAGAGCAATTGAGTCTGATGATATGGTTGCACTGACTTCTGCTCGCTCATTCTTGCTGTCTGGTGGTGCAGTTCTATGGTTCTTTGTGCCACAGTATTATTTTAAGTGAGGGAAATTACTATGTTATTAGCAGAAAAATGGCACTGTCATAATTTTCTTCATGGATTCTGCCTTTCAAGTTTCATAACCCAGCTGTAAAAATTTGCTCCAGGCACGGGTTTGGTGTATTGTACATATTCATAGTTTTATTTTTTTCTCCAAAAAAGTTGAACTGGAAGTTTTCCATAGATGGATAAATATTTGTCTGGTGGGTGGTGATGAAGACAGAGGAGGTTTTTATATCTTCTTACTTTTTCCCACTTACCTGCAACTTAGACACAAATGCCTAAATGCTAAAATGCCTAAGTGGCTAATTAGTCACTACAAGTGAATTTCCAGAACACTGCACAAACTGCAGGGATCTCCACTGCATTTTGTATCCTGGTTCCTTTAACTCCTCCTAGGGAATGAGCTGATACAAACTTAGCAAAATATTTCTGTGCCCTTGAACATCTTAGCAGCAACATCGGAGACTCTCTTTGCACTCACGGTGGTGATTTCTTCTCTGCTGAAAGACAGACATATGAATATATCCCACACCAAGCTAAAAAAGCAAGAGAAGGGAACAAGAGAATCAGGATGTGGATGAGAAAGGGAGAAGGGAAGACAGAAGGAAAAGAAGAAAAGTGCGAGCAAAAGAGCAAGAGCAAGGCAAAGGAAGAAACTTCTCTGTCCACAAGGTTTAAAGACATCCCTGCAATGTACTGGAGGAGGCAAGGTCTAACCCAGTTAGCAGAGACCCTGTCACTTCTGGATTCTTCATTTAAGAGGCAATTACAGATAATGTCCCAATGGGTTGGTGTACCTCGTGCACCTCCTTGGCCTCACTGCCCTCCAGCCCTGCTCCCTCAGGTCCTCTGAAGGGACGACTGGAGCAATCCCAGTGCTGCTGCAGCAAATTGCAGGGGCAATTCTCACTGTTTCTTCTTCTCCTGAGCTGAGAGGGAAGCTATGCTTGCAACTTCCAAAGAGTGGGACAAAAAGGGTTTCTGCTCCTTTTCTTGAGGGAAGAGTTTTTGCTTCTGATGTGCAGACTAATGCAGGGTGTAACCAATTGATAATCACTGCAGTCTGAGATGATGAGCTGGTGGATGTTTAGCACAGGAACAAGAAAATAGGAGTGAAGATCTGTTTAAGATTTTGTTTACATTAAAGATCCAATCCTTTATCCTGGAAATTGTATTTTAAGGTGTATCTTATGGAACAAATGAGGACTGGACTGACTGAAAACTGTGAAACAAGGCTTGCAGAAGGGCCCAGTTTTTTTTTTACTTTAAAACATCTGTCTGTATGTCTTTAAAAGCAGGCCAGTTTTCCCTGTGTTTCCAAAAAACACACATTACTAAGTTTATTACGACACTGTAAGTGTATGTATGAGCATGTTTTTGTCACGGGTTTTAATTTGTTTACTCTTATTTATCAGAACTTTTCACTGTCTTAATGTCATTTCTAGCAGCATATTACCACTAACTGCCTTGTAGCTGAATTTTTCAGCTTCCATGCTGAGCAGAATCAGTTCTGCTTTCAGGCAAAGCTTTTCCATGCTGATTGACAGGAATGGATGGCAAGCAAAGTTCCAATTGAGAGCTGTAGGAGCCATTAAAATGGTCATGCTGATTGTTATTTCGAATTACTAATAATGCAAAGATTTGTGTTTCATTGCTGCACTGATGGGAGGGCTTTGGGGAGCTATCACAATACTGAAATCCCTTAGTGGTACTGCCCTGCATCCAGAGCTGAAAGATGTTTCCTTCCTCTGAGAGGCAAACAAGATAAGGGAGTTGAAAATGTTTATGTGACTCATTATCCAAAGGAGAAATTAATGCTTTGGAAAGCTAAAAATTTCCCTCTAAGAACTGGAAGCTTAGTGCAAATTTGTGTACCGTGGAAATTTTAAGGAGATTTGCCTCTTTGGGTTTTCAAGACTGATGAGCTTAACACTTTGAATCCCAAATAGAGAGCTGTTTGGTTTTGGGTTTTTTTTTTTTTGCCATATTTGCAGTAAATAATGAGGATACAGTGCCATGAGGGCACAAACCTTGACAAACTAGGCTAGTACAGCATGAGATATGCACTGTGATTCTGAAGTGATAGAGACATTGGAAGAGATCTCTGTCTCTTTGCAAGTGCTTTGGGTCTACATTTTAATACTCTAAATCTTGTCTTTGTCTGTGCAGTACTTAGAAGTGAGATTGTGATGAAGAAGAGTCTATCACATTTAGATACACCTAATTAAAAAAAAGAAGAAAAAGAAAAAACAAAAAAAGGAGAGAAAGCTGATATACCTGATATACCCTGAAAGGTCACTATCATTAGCCATTCCCAATCATGTCTTTGCTTAGATTGAGAAACATCTTTGTTGGTGGAGGTTGTAATTGAACAAGAGTTGCCGTCGTAAATACATTATTGGTCAGTTCTGTTGTCCCACCCTTTCTCAGATGAACCCAAGTAAAACATGCACACAGAGTACCATTTGATTCTGAAGAAAACATCTGACCTCTCCTTCAGCTATCTGTCTCTGGGTTCGGAATATTTTACACTTCTTTCTTCGTAGAGAAAACAAAGAAATAAACAAAAAATTGATCTCACAAATACGAAACCTAACCTTCCTGTGACCACAGACAATCTAAAAATCACAGTCAGATGTTATTGCTGCCATCAGGGAGAGAACAGAGATACTCTTGGCTTAATGACCCATAACCACATACTTATTTCACAGCTATGTAGTTTCTAGCACTCTGTTTGGCTGGAGAGATCTCATCTGAATAATGACTGCACAGTCATTTCTGCCAAACCACGGCGCTTCTGCCTCTCTCCTCACCCTGGTTTTTCCACATGAGCATGCTCCCACTGCTGCTGGCTGCTGGTGTGCCCACCCCAACATCGCTCCTCCGTGCTCTACCACATCCATCATCCTGCCTGTCCACTTCTTTTGCTGCTATTTAATTATGGAAGAGCAGTAGTATGCTGGAGCTCTATAATGGAACACAAGGGCACTTAACCTGTCCCCACCAAAAAAAAAAAAAGAAGAAAAAAAAAAAGGAAGAAAGGGTGAAGCGATGTATCGAGTAAAAAGGCAACAGGAAATTGTCAGAGCAGAAATGAGGTTAAAAATCCTGGAACACAGGTTTGTTGCCAGGATATGGTTGGGGAATTTTGCTGGTGATAGAAAGTCAGAGCCACATAAATATTCAATAAGCAATGCAGAGATGAAAGAAAGAATAATGCTTTCAGTAGTTGCTTATAGGTTTGGCTCTTAGCAAGTTTTCAGTCCAAAATGCAGCACTCCCCAGGCAGAGGAGGATGCTGAGCAGTTGATCAGATGCAGTTATGAGAATATAAAAAATCAGGAGTGTTGGAGTTGCCATCCCTTTTACTTACCCCGGAGCTTCCAGTGCTGTCTTTGTGTCACAAAAACATGTTGTTCTTCTCCTAAGGAAACAGATTCCCTTTTAAACACAATGCTTGCAAAGATGTCCCTGATATGAAAGGGAGAGGTTATTTTATGTTCTGTCTGGGAAAAGCCATTCCTGAGCTCTGACACTGTGACAGGTAGCTGTCTTGGAGCTGGTATTTTAACTTTATTTCTTCCATTAATCGAGCAACAGCTACCCACAGACTTGCTTCACCTTTGGGTTGCACTTGTTTATAAGCTATTTATTTCCCTGACTTTTTGTCCTCCCTTTGCTTTCTCTCCCCTTTGCACTGCAGTTTGCTCCAGTTGGCTCTTGGGCCAGAGAAAATATCTCTGTCAAACGAGTAAATTGGTAGTCTCAGCCATTACTCTGAGCTCCTCTTAAGAAGATGATGTAGGATTCCTTGGTCTGTGAACCGAAATGAACCTAAAGCAGAGGAATATGTTGCCAGAAGAAAAATAAAGAAGCACACATAAATGAGCAAAGTAACAATGAAAGATGAAATAATAGCTGTAAGACTGGGAACCTAATCAGCCTCCAGAGAATGTTGAATTTGTTATTCACCACTACATTGCTAACAACAACTTTCAATGGAGGTTCCTAAGAGAAAGGTTTTGAGGATGTTGTATGAGTATGTTGTATCTGGCATAAGGGAGACCTAGAAGACATTTTGAAAGGAAACTGGAATTATTCTTTTCTCTCTGCCATCCTCAATCTTTTATATATTTCACTTTTCCCATTTTATTTTCCATTTTACTATGCTCTTCCTCCTTACTTTCCTTGCCAATCCCCGTTACAGCCCAATTTTTTGTTCTTATAATGAGCCCAGTAAATCCTTTTCACATATAAAATCATACTCAATACAAATTATTCTGAATTAGAGGAGCACCTTGAGCTTTTACAAATCATTTAGATCCCAGACCTGCCAGGTGCCAACCACCCAATTCTCTTATTTATCTTGGTAGAGATGGCATTGCTTAAAAGCCCACAGAATTAATAATAGCTGAGATTATAGACCAAAGAGCATGCAAGGAGATATTTTCACTCCAGAGCTAAATGTTTTCTAGTCTGTGCCTGCATTGCCAACACAATGAGCTATGCAAGCATGTATTTGTGTATGCATGTGTATAAAGAAACAGAAAAACTGCAGCACAATAACAAGTAACCCCCCTGACCAGAATGGTATGCTGTTGTTGAGCAGCAATATTCTCCTGCCTGTGAAAAGAGTGATTTGTGTCTTGGGCCCTGTCCCAGCAGATCAGCACACCCATGGTAAATCCTGGTACAGACTCTGGGACATTTGCAGGATCGTGGGCTTTCCTTCCCACTGTGCCAGGCTGGCCAGCGTTGCATGACAAATCCTGAAACTCCAGCTGTGAAAATTATGGGCTTAGTCAAACTGTCAATCCAGCCCTGAAAGGCACCTGCTGGTAGAAGTAACCTTGACAAATATTTGTTCTAAATGTGGTAATGTTTGCAGTCTGCAGTAGATGGATTCCCGTGAGCACCACACCTCACGGAGCCTCTCCTACTGACACAACACACTGCTCCCGTTAGTGTTTGGAAAACACCCATGCTCAGCAGACACTGTGTGTGATGTGATGTGATGTGATGCTCACATTTCTTGACAATTCTTGACTCTTGAGTTCAAAGGCCCTTCAGTGAGGGGTAGAATGAACACTGTTATTATGCTGAACTGAATGTACCATTTTTGTAATTCGAACTCCACAAGAGTCCATGTTCTGTTTGAAATCCAACTTCAATTAACATAACATAGTTAATTTTCATGCTCTGTGAAGCTCTTAGTATTATTTTTCCTTTCTTACAGCTAAATTCATTTTAAATATATTCCAGATTTACTGGGACTTCATTTTTAATAAATACATTAATTTTTAAAAATGTGGAAGTGCAATTGTTTGCATATGCTTTTCTACTAATAGGAATATAGATGAAGAACCATCATTTAAACAAAGAAAAGCAAATGGAATAGCTACAGCATAACAATGTACAACCTAAAGAAATTCTCTTTTGAAGGTTTTAATGCCTGAAGTCTCCTTTTAAAATGTCAGTGAGAAACACCAGGTTCAATATTTTACATTCAGTTCACTTAGCTAGACAATTTTTTTTAACCAGAAGTTACTTATCTTTTTTAAAGAAAATTTAACAAAGCTTTTAATGTTTTTAATTTGATGTATTTTGTGTAAGATTAAACTAAAAAAGGATAATTTAATCTTCTGCTTTATGCTTTCTTGATTTCTCTTTTTAAATCCATTTCTTTTTTATCCATAGCAGTAGAAATAAGAAAGTGAAAGACAAAGCAATCAAATAGATGTTTCAATACAATAATGGACATCTTATACCTATTGAAAACATTTTCAGAACAGTCATGATTTTTTATGCTTACTTATGTTCTTGACTCATCCTTCTTCCAGGGTTACCATCCACATCAACTTAGTTTTGTCATTTCAGACACGGCTTACGGTGCTTACGGCATGCTCAGATTTTTATTTCTGTTCCTTTTTTTTTCCTAATTCTAAGATGTGTTGATATATTATCATGATTCTGTCAAATATATGGAAGTTTTTCACAGCAGTCTGAAGAAATTTAGATTTTCTCTGAATATGAGAATGGTCAGTGAAACTGATGTCGTGGTCAGATTATTAAGCCTTGTAAGGAAGAATATAACAGGACTCTCCAGCTACACTGCCCTACTTTCTGCAGGTGTGTCAGGGCTGGATGGAGACAGTAAAGAGAGGAGTCAGCTTTGAACAATGTAACTTTGGATTCAAACTTCAGCCCTCACTCATAAATTATTTCAGAGCAAAAGTAAAGAAGAACGCATCAAATTGCATTATCATATGAAATTATTGCATTAATTTATTATTACCATACATCATGGAGTATCCCATTAGATAAACTGCTGGTGGATGGATAACATAGGCCAACTGACATCAAAATTTTCAAGGGCTCAGACCTGGCTGGCAAGAAAAATTCACAGAGCTTGTCACAGATGAGGAGTATGTGGGAATGGGTGAAGGCTAATACCATAGCACTGCTTGGAAGCAATGTGAAAATTATTTAGTGTCCATGGAGAGCTCATGTTAGCTCTCACTCCTAAGGATTTCCTAAGTTTTATGCTATGGCTTCACTGATAAAACCATGTCAAAATATTATGGCTGTGAACAACCTTTTTACACCCTGGAAGCACTGTTTGTGTAGGAGCAGCTCTTGCATTTTGTCAGGCCCTCCGTAGGTGGAATGGGACAGCTGGGACCATACCTAGTCCATGTGTAATCTGTAATTATTACCTCAAATCTTTAGTCCATCTGGCAGGTTTTATTTTTTATGCAGTAGATGGGTTTAATTATGAATGCATATGTACAAAAAGGCCAAACAAAGGCTTACAAAATCTTTGTTGACTACACTGTGTCTTCTCTGAAGGTAATTGTTTGGATACATTTTTTTTCCTAGGGATTTAAAACATTATGATCATGGAAATATCCCTCAGTCTTGCAGAGTTTTAGTTTTATATGCAATAAAGTAAAATCAGATACTAGTCTACTAGAAATGGAACTGCTACTCACAGTATTTGTCATTTCAGCACTCTTTGTTAGCAATGGAGCTGTGAGGAAAAAGAGAAGAAAACAAAGAGCTGAACATAGAAATAGAAGGTTTTAACATCCTCTTAGTTATCATTACACACTGAGAATGTTTATTTTAACCTTGCTGTTGTCCAGCATTAATTAGTGCATGATTGTAAAGCAAATTGGTAATGGGCAATGAAGAGGACAGTCCCCAGATTGTGACAAAGATTTTGCTGCTGTGAGGATGCACCCAATAATGACCCCTCCACTGCCAAGGAGTCTGGCAGTGCTGTGGGAGCTGGTGCAGGTTTGACATCTGATCCTTGCTTGGTGTGAGCAGTGTTTCGGCAGTTTCGCAGTGATGACAGCTGCAGAGGCAAATGTTGAAAGTAAGATCCAGTCACTGGGATCTTTCATTCCTCTCTCACAGCCATGCAAATCATTTTCTGGCCTTGATTATTTTAACCCATTGATCTCTGACAAGGAAAGAGCAGAGAGCATCCCCTTGGGCTATGCCTGTGGTTGTGTAACAGGGGGGCACACCATTTGAACACACACAAGTCCAGCTTTGGGGTTTATGTCACACTTGACTCTGGAAGCAGTTTCAAGCTCTCTCATAAAGCCAGGCATCTCCTCCTGTAATTTTTTCAATAATGGGCCAGTGCTGGTGGCAGCAGGCAGTGAGCAGTAGTCCTGAATAACACAGATGGTGGTACATCTGACAGTGTGTTATTCTACAATAAAAAAATGGTTGTCGTTTTTATGCTTGCTATTATGAAGCCACCTGTACTCAGTCTGCTCTTGGGCACTGGGAAGTCATGGGAAGTATGAGTGTGTTGTGCTGAGTCTCGAAAACGCGTGCTCTGTGTATGTGTACAGAGCTAAGTACATTGGCACATGTAAATCAGTGTGTGCATACAGGCAGGTTAAGAGGCACACGATGAAAAAGCAGAGAGGTTTTTCCCCATGGAAAGCATAATATTTTCAATTTTGCAATTTGTGGAAGCGTTTGGTCATGTTTATTGGTTATTAAGACAGTTTTGTTTTAAAAACGTTGTGTCTGTTTCCTGGAAAAAGAATTCTTTCACTGTGCTTTTGGAAGTGGGATTCTTATTTAATCATTACGGTTAAAAAAAGAAAGAATTGTTCAGTATCCCACAGGATAAGAGAGATGTAAAGCAGCTTGCAGCCATCAGTGTGTTTGAATCCACTTTCCAGGCTAAGTACTTCCAGTAGACACAACTAACATTAGAAACAAAACTACTATGCTTGGTATAATCAGTCTTGCCACTGACAGTGGTCTCCCAGCCTCACCCAGGTCTGTCCTCTATCAGAGGTCCATGAGAACAGCAGGTTGTTTTCTGTGAGAGTTTCTGACAAGGAAGGTTTTGACTCTGTGCACTTTAGATAATTTTGCATCTCTTTTGTCTGTTAAAAAGTACTGGAGTCCAACAATGTGTGTGATGTGATACTAATGGTCATGATTCCAAAGAAATGGTTCTTTTTTGATCATAAAATAATAGTAAGTAGGGACTATTTCATAAATTAAGGGAAAAACATAAAAATGGTGAACAATTCAGAAAGAAAAAAAACAAAACCAAGAATCCAGTCCTTTGCCTCCACTGCTTTTATAGATGGACAACATTTAAAAGGCAAAAGCATGTTAAGCCCGCCAATCCCTTTTCAAGAAAAAAAATGTTTTCACATCATAGGAATTTTGACCCTCAAAACCAAAGCTGTTTTCGGAGGACAACCTAAAATATTTGCATTTTACATAGGATCTGCAGGATAAAATCTCACCCATTGTGCCCTTGCCAAGAAGGCTATCACTGTTCTCAGCCCAGAAAGGTTTTCTAGACTTCTTCATACAGAAAATCTCCACATATCAAGGTTAACATCTGGGTCCTCAGCAGGAGGTTCTCTGCTGTCTTTTAAAGGTCTGGATGTGTACCTGCTGTTGCTATTTCTTGACGATTCCTCAGTCTCTGCTCCACATCCCTGCAGGAGATGTACCTCCTTTCTCCTCTCTGCCAGCACACTGGGAGGAGAAAGGAATTCTTGGAGCTGCACAGATGCCACCTGTACACACAGCTGAGGATCTATCCAGGGGCCAGTGTACACAGCCCCAGCCTGCCTTTTGGCCAAACACATTCTACCCTCCCCGGGGGGACCAGGAGCAAATAAAGCTGATGCTTCTCCTGCAACAGCTGGGACACAGGAGAGTGATGACCCCAGTGCAAACGTTTTGATATGGTTTAGGTTTGGAGTCCCTGGTTCATCCTTTTTACACTACTAAACGATTTTCATATCCTAAGCAGGATAACAGGACTGTAGAGCTTTTTTTTTCAGACCTTCTTCTGTTTTGCTGAAAAGAACATCTCTGACTAAAGTGATATAAAAAAACCCTGAAAATCAAATCAAGGTCAAAAACGTTTTAGTTTGCAATCATTTCTGACGATTATGAGGCTTTCACTGTGTCATGGTTTCATTTTTAACCATTTATCTGCCTGAGTCTAAAATGACGGCGACAGGTTCTCTTAATTCACACGTTTCTGAAAATTCAATAGCAAGAAATCGATAGAAACAAGTACATGAATTAAGATTCAGCATACAAGTCTTTGCTTGTGTATTGAACTCAGGGAGGTGATAGTCACCTGAGGGATTAATAGTTCTGCAGGACAACATAACGGCTTCTTTCACCTTGCAATTCACAGGAATGGCATGTTCTCCTCTTCACCCTAGGCCCTAGAAGCCCCAAGAAGGAAATTCATTTTACACCTTAAGAAATCTACCCTGAATATTTCAGTAAGTTGCAAAGCTGTCTGAAGTGCAGTTTCACTGGAGCAGGCATGAAGCAACCTGAAGGACAAGATTTCTACCTTAGAAATAATCATGAAGGATGAAGATCTCTCCAGTCCGGAGGTTGTGGTCAAGTTACTAAAATGTCTAATGACAGGCAGAATAATCAGAGGGCTCAGCCTCTTCACTGTAGGTTTTATAAAACTACTTTTACCAGCTTAGGCCATTTGGCACAATTGTGTGAGTTCTTGGTTTGAAAGTATTTTTAAAGGAATCAAAAGCAATGGACACTGACAATAATTTGCAGTATTTTTTTTTTCAATAGTGATTCTGTGTCTCAAAGAAGAGGTTTGAGTAGATATCAACAAATGATTCAAAAGCTCCTATAAGATCTGTTCAGACACTGCCAAAAGCAATAGGACTCCTTCTTTTAGTCTTTCAATTGTGAAACTTTGATTTGGTTCTGAAGTTCTTGTCTGGGGCATGGTTTAATGTGTTTGAAATCTGTCATAGTATATGTGAGCATGACCAAATCTCAACAGAAAGCTAATGCTGGTCTGATGTAGAGTCTAGATAACTAGACAGAATTAGAATTCTCTGCTCAGTTTATTTAATGAGTAAAGAAAATTTTCGTGCAGTATTTAAATGCATGTCACAACTGCATTTAGTATTTCCTTTTCCTTGGGCACAGAAGCACAGACGTGAGTTATTTTAAAATAAGAGTTTACTTCTCATATCCCTGAAGTGAAGATTATTTTCTTTTATTGATTTTTTTTGATTTACATTTATACTGATACAGTGTGGGACTACAATGAGGCATAGCTTTGTGTGTACAAACTCTACTGTTGTCAAAAGTGTAAGTGCAGCTTACCTGGAAAGGAATATACATCTAACCTTTGAACTGGCCTGAAAGGATCTGAGTGCCAGCATGTTAACTGTAGTAAGCCAGAGAGCAGAACAGGCTAGACTTCCTCTAGTTTGCCTGGTCTGTGCAATTAATTCCACATTTTATCTCTAACCGTAATCTTATCTAAGCTGATTAGCTTAAAAGTAAGTTGGAGATTCCTGAAAAAGTTCCTACTGCATCTCTATTTGTTATATAGTATTTGTCTTTTAAATATAAACCCACTAAAATAGTCTATTCAAAACAGTGTTTCAGTGACCATTGTGTCTTCAGATATGAGCCTGTATCTCTTTTCTCACACCAAATAGATTCAAACCTGTTGGGCTAACCCAGAAAAAACTGAACACAATTCATAAGTTCGAAAGTTGTTAATCCTTCGTAGCTGTTTGGAGATACAAGTCTGAGGCGTGTGGGAAAGAGAAACTCCTTTACTGAAAAAAAAATACTAGAGCATGAGCTCATGCCGCACCAGACACCAGAGAATCCACACAGGGGATGTTCATTTAAGCAGTTCCACTCCCAGAGAAAAGCTTGCATTGGAGTTTACATCATCCTAGACGTGAAAGTCGATAAAACTTAATCCAAGGAAACCAAGCCTCATTAGTTCTACTTTTTTTTTTTCCAGAACAGCAATCTGAGGTCAGATTTTCTGGCTACATTATTCTGTGAAAAGAGTGGTTAATAATGTATGAGATGGTAAAATAATAATTGAAGTAACATTAGTACCAAAATTATAATAAATTAAAAATGGTACGATGATTTTTCTTTTCTAGATGTGTTCTGGGATAGGTTTGATATAACCCTGTGTCGCAAGGCCATATCTAGCTTATGTTTAAATTTAAAGCTTTAATCCTGTCTGTGTTTAGCTTTAAAACATCATGGGCTAAATCTCCAAATCTTCTTATCTTCAAAATTATGTCAGCAGCTATGACAAAATGACATCTGTTCAGAAGCTGTAACAAGAACAGGCATTACTTGACACTCGGCTCAGTCCCGTGGCACAGCAATGTCTGCCTCCCACATACAAATGCAGCAAGCCCTCTGCTGAATGGATGTGTTCAGCCAGCAACCCTACTGAGTACTGCTTAATAATTATTATCTGCTGCTCCTGGCCCAGTGAAAAATGTCAGTGTTTTGTAGGTTTGCGTTGTTCTGAGGAACGTGAGGCCTTTTTCCAGAAACAAGGGTGGGGCAACACTTGGCTTTTTCCATTTCCGGAACTCAGAGGTTGGAGAACTGCACGGCAAAAGTGCCTGCTATCTCTCCTTGCCATTCATTGTGTGCATTTAGTGTGTCAGAAACGCTCTGCTGCTGCAGCTAATGCTGAGCAGAGATTGATTGCAGGCTGTTGTTCCACAAGACATGGCTGAGGCAAATTAATAGCTCCTTGCTACTGAAAGGGGGTGGGGGCCTCATTCCCACCTTTCCTTTTCCCCTGGTAACACTGGGCCTCAGTTCCTCTCCTTTACTTGTCTGGGGAATTAACCCCAGTTAATTAAACCCGTGGTTTCCTCAGAACCCCCCAGCCACACGTCTTTCTTAAGGGGGTGAGAGATGGAGAGCAATCCCCACAAAAACCTGGATGGATCCCTGAGGAAGGGGAGGAGCAAGAGCAGGATGGGCCCTTCCCCTCATGGGACCAATGTGCTTCGGATGAGCTAAACTGTCCCTGGAGCTGCAGCCCGGGCTGCTGATGGCACATCTGGCCAATAGTCCCTCTGAATCAGGGGGTGGGATGCCTTTGCTTTGTGCAGAGGCTGCCTGCTGGCTCTGGTGGAATCCAAACAGCACAGTGGCTCCAGCAATTCAGCTCCAGCAATGGCTTTCTGTAGGTGCAGCTTCCCACTCCTACTTTCTGCAGGCAAACACAGTGATAGTGACTGGTAACAGCCAAAAAGGAGGCTGGGATTTCACAGATACATCCCCCCATACACCAGGAATGTCCTCGCAGCCTCTGAAGTGCCACGTGTTGCTCCACAGACATTTCTGTTTCTCCATGGACTCATTGGATTCTGTGTGTTATTTTTCTGGTGTTCTTTTTCTGGTGTTCATTTTCTGATCTCTCCGAGCCCTGAGGGCAAGCAGTGTGTGTTGTGCCATGCCAGAATGGCAGGAGCATCACTGCTGGTCTTCTTCACTATGTCCACTGTGGAGAGGGATATTTGCTTTTTGCAAGAGTAGCTGTGAGACCGGAACAGCAATCCATGGGCCTCTGGTGCTAATTCCCAGGTGTCACTGCTCTCCATGGCCTTAGAAATACTCACCGGTATTTTTTGGGAATTAATGAAAGTTTCCTCACCTCCAAATCGCAGTCAGAGTTTTGTCTTGTACATCCACAAGTCTCTAGTACTTCTCACATAAGTGCAGACATTCTTATTTTATGATTTCTGTCAAACCAGCTTGCAACCTATATTTTGCCAGTCCAAACTGTAATCTACCACTGCTAAATACGGAGAAAAGTCTGGCTTTAGAGTGATTTTCCAAGTTTTGTATTTAGATTTTCAGTAGCTCCTGTCAGAACATGTAATTTGCTGAAAATTGCATAGTCATACCCACTATTTCAGGGATAGTGGGTAGCAAAAATAACTGTTGAATTGAAGTATTGTCTAGTAAGGCTGACTAAAAAAAGTGAGTCCAAGTATTCTTGGGCAAGGACATACTCTCACATTCAATACAAAAATGTCAACCACTACCTTCACCTTCTATTTTTCTTCAAAAAAAAGAGAGCTCCATTCATGATTCATTTTTTGCTGTAAAATATCTTTTGTATATTTGAAATGAACATAGAAACTTGTAGCTTTCTTTTCATGGCTTTCATTTGTTTCAGTCCCAAATAGACTTCAGAATTTCTTGTCGACATCTTTCTTTCCAATGCCTTAGGATCATCTGACTTTTCCTCTTCAAGAGAATTCATTTCATATTTCATGGTCTCATCCTTTGTGCTTCCTAGGTCATTCCTGAACTCAAGGTGTTAGGAAAATAAATTCATTTCAGTTCTATAATTTTGGCTATTTATCAATATATATAATAAGCAAAATTTAATATCTGTAATTTTTATACTTTATTTTATTAAACCCCCCATGTTTTAGTGATCATGGAGGGTACTGAGTCTCTTGATCCTCATTTTTATTTTCTGCTTCTTGAAGCTCCAAGAAAAAGGAGAACTTGCCCACTGATTTAGCACTTAGTTCTTCACATCCTTTCAACAATTTGTTGACATGATTTCTATGCCTTTCTGATAATTTCTCCGGTGGCTTTATTGCACCTTGCAAATTCTGGTGGACCAAGGACTGGCATGTTCTTAACCCACAAAAGCATGTTTTCTCCTTTGAGATTATTCTGAGTTTTATCTTTTCTTATTCCTTTTCAGGAATGCCATGCATAATCTGCTTTAATGGTCATGAACTCTGCCCTTGGTACATTTAACAAATTCCTGCTGTGTTGAAAAAAATTTATGCAGCTCTTTCTTTTCACCAAGGGATATTGCCTTGGCATGTTCCTTTTGCAGCAGCATGTGCAATCTTTTACAGACTCCACTTTTGCACAGCACATGAGAGTCTTTTGATCAGATGCCTCATCTTGTAGCATTTTAGATGAATTATTTGATTTCTGGGCTCGTTCTATCAGCTGTTCTTGGTTGATTCACTCAGAAAGACTACCTGCTTTGTCAAGTTGGGCCTTTTCTTTGGATGAAATTGTAGTTCCAGATTCAGTATGGTTTCTCACTTCTTTATTTTTTCCCAGTTCTGAAATGGTTTTTCAGATATTCAGACATTGAAGTGCTTTTAATCAGAGAAATAATATGGTGGGGGCAAAAAAGTCAAAACACAACTTATTTGGCTTTATACTGAGTAAGTCTTTATTGTTGTTGTGTTTTTTTTTTAAATAAGTGATTTTCATGCTTAGTCCCTTTTGCCTGTATTAACTAGAAAACTTTTAAGGACATTCAAGTATGTCAGAAAAGTCATAACTGTTGCCAGAAATAATATCAGTCATTCCTCAGATAAAAAACAGTGCAACTTTGACAAAATCCTGCTAACAGCAAGGCTGTACAGACTATTATGGGTTGAATAGCTTTTAAAAGATAAAGAATAAGACGCTGTGGGGATAAAACATAGCAAATTGTTAGAAAATATATTTTAGTAGCCAGTTGCTCAGGAGTCTATGGAGTGGACACTGTCAATCATTACAGAGTTGAGAGCAGCTGGTGAAAGTCTTTTCCAGGAAAATGTCACCACTGAAGAGTTTTTGCTGCCCTGAAACAAAGTGTGAGTCACCCGACCTTCCAAAGTATTATGGCTTCATTTTGCCAACTTTATAATTACCCTGCACTGTAAAGGGAAAGAAGTGCATTGGAATGATTTCTATGTGTAAGTACAAAGCTTAATATTATGCTTTGCAGATGCCTGAATGTTTTCTTTGTATATAACATACACTCTTGCTACCAGTGACTTCCAAAGTAAATGTCCATATTTTCCAAATATTGTGATAATCTAGGTATTAATATGCAACTAATCAAAAGGCACCAGGCAGTTTTAATAACTGAGATTTAGTGTCCTGTAACTGCAGCAATGTTTCCTACTCGTTTTGTATCTTCTAGTATGTACAACATGTATTTTGTCTTTCCTTCTGGGTGTGAACTGCAGCACATTGATTCGTGCAGAGCAGAATCTCAGGAGGAAAAGCTCTGCCTAAATTAGAGGTATAAAGGGAGGATTTCACACAAATAGTTGTTTTTATTGAAGGCATTCTGTTTCCTTGAATAGCCTATTAATTCTGAAGGCCATTTGGGTTAGGATTCTTAATCTGAATTATGCTGTTATTCATGGCCTCATTTTGTGTCTTTTCATCATCTTCTTTGTCTGATAGCTATTTTAAAGAGGGTTTTTAAGAACGGGATGGATGGCAACAAAAGAATGTGTTTACTTTATCCATCATTGTGGCCTGATTCCACTATACTTACCCCCACTGAGGCATGCATTAGATTTCAAGTGTCCCATTCTTCCCACTGGAACTAATTGCAGAGCAAAATAGGCCAAATGTGAATGAGGATTCAAAGAATCCAGTTTGTAGCAATTGTTGAAGCAAATAAATACATTTTGTTTTGGTGACTTCTCCGCTAGTTTATAATGGCTGGATGTGAGTCCTGTGTGGAGTCATTGGGGTCTTGAATAAGAAGGGTTGTAGGACAGAAAAAATGTGATTTGGCAAAAAAAAGCTGAGCTGATCAGAGAGGATGAGACCTTATGATACTGGAGTTGAAATTCCTTCATGTGATAAATACAACCTAATGTATTGTCTTTGTTCAGCAACAAGAAAAATTTTTAGAGTGAAAATATTTGAAATAGCATTTGTTTTGTTTTTCATTGAAGTACATATATGGAAAACTGGGTAAATTGGAAATTTCTCCTCTAGAAATTCTTGAGGAGCTTAGTTTTTTGCCCTGTAAGTTTTTAGTCAGAGACAGATAACATCTGTAGTAGACTTACACTGATAATACAGTAATCAGAGGAGGTGAACATTCTAGCACACCTTTCAGGTTCATAATAGAAATAGAAAACTTCAAATATAAGCTAAGTTTAACGAGCTGATTCTCAGACCAGGAGATAAAAAAAATTAGGTCTGTTGGAAGTAGAGGGTGAGTATGTCACTACTGGGGAGGGATGATAAGGCATAGGAACAGAAAAAGATTTTTCATACCCTCCAGAACTTAAAGAGATTTGTACAAGTGCAAGTGGGCACGAGGCTGGAAAAAAATTTAAACTTATAACTGTATGAGCTATGAAATTTTCAGTAGATTCATAAAAACTTTAGTTTCCAAGTTCATGTCTGGAAACGTATTACACATTTCTCTGGAGATCATGGCTGGGAGTTCACTGAGAGAGTGGTTGCTCTGTGGAAAATACTCTCATTTGAGTCACTTGGGCTCTCTGTACTTTAATAATCTCCCAGGAGTTCATTTTAGTGTGTTACTGTCTTGGTGAAGACTTCTGGTGCGCTGGGAAATGCAGTTGTCAGACCTTGGGTTCCTGACGTCTCTGTTTGGAGGATATTTATTGTGATTATTTTAAAGGTGTGTCAGCAAGTTTGCCAAAATTTATGGTCTGGAATTATTCAGCACATGTCAGATTGTGACACCCTCCTCCTGTGCATAAACATGGCCAGACCCATGAAGAGCTTGCAGTCTAAATGGCTGAGGCAGGCAAGTACTGCCCTGGTATAACTCAGTTTCCTTCTCCTCTCCTGAGTAAAACACAGCCTGTGCAGTGTAAAACCAGGCACAGAAACCAAAGGTGGCTCTGAGCAGGGCAGCAGGTGGGTGTGGAATGATTTCTGTGCCATGCAGATGAAAACCAGCCACTCGGTAAAGCAGGAATTATCCAAGGGTGGCACTGCTGAATCCAGCCTTGCCACCCACAGAACCACAGGCTATCCTCAGCCCCAGGGTGTCCCTGAGCAGCCTCCCTGTGCCTGATTTACCTCGCTGCACCCACTCTGCACCTCCTGCAAGGGAGCTCTTTGTCTGGACACGACTGATGGCCACTTTTCAATTAAATGCTTGAGCAAGGAGCTCTTCTGAGGGGAAGTAATCAGCGCAAGAGAAAGTCGCAGCTTCATCTGATGTAAAATGGATTGTCTCCATCTGGTTTGGACTCTCCCTTGGTATTTTGTGTCTGACTTCTATTATCTGTGTCTGATTTAGGGGATAAACACCCCAGGGCCGTGTTTGCACAGTACCACATGCCGTGACAGCGCTCAATAAATTACAGTAGAGGGTGGTCACACAGGGCTGTTCCCAGCTTCCCATCCCTGAGTCCCACTATCCACAGATCTCAAGCAGTGCAAGAGAAGAGTGTTTTCTGAATGCCACTGTTCCACACTTGAACAGACTTCTCCTGGAATGAGGGTCTTTCTGCTAAGGAGCATTAAAACATACTCCTTTATAATTTAATGAGGGTTTGTTTTGCTAGTTATTCATGCCTTAATAATTCAAATCTTTTCCAGACATTAAGACACCTAGGATTGTTGTAGGCAGTCAGACAATTAAAAAAAAAAAAAGAAAAACAAACCTAACAAACCTTAAGCAATTTCGTCATCCTACCTCAAACTCAAATGACTTCAAAATTACTTCATTTCTCCCTCTTGATATCTTTTTTCTCCCTTCACTTAGCAACCCCTTTTCTTTCATTACAGCCCCTTTTCTGTGCTGATTCCCCCACAAACCCAACCTTCTCATGCACATTTTCTTCTTGAGTGACACAGAAGTATAGCCACAAATATCCATAATCATCTCCTTCAATATTTGAAAATGCTTAGGCCTGACTATAAAACAAAAGAAACCCTTAATTGGCTAGGTTGTACTCTTAATTTTAGCTCATTCAAGCTCTCTTGCAGAAGCCTGATTTTTACACTTTCTGCATTTTTATTATTCTTCCTGAGGCATTAATGAAATACAAAATGCTGTTGGTTTGAAAGGCAGTGTTTACATTTAAAGGACAGAATGCACAGGGTCGATGGAGACTCTGTCCCATACGGTTATTTTAACCTTTTTTTCCTGCTGGCCCCTTGGGTTTTATGGCATCCTGTGTTGTTTTCTTCCATTTCCCTAACAAGCATAAAATAAATACAACAAGAAAAGCTGATTTTTCTCACCACCCTTCCCCCTTCTACATAGCAAACAAAAAAACCAAACAAAAACCCAGTCTGTCTGTATGTATATGTTAAATGCTTACAAATTGTTAAGCATGATGTCTAATAGTTATGCTTTCTGTCTTAAATGTACAGATTCCTTTAAATCACAAGTTAAACTCTCAGCATTACTGAAATAGTCATTCTCTGGCTTTCAGAGACACGAGAATTTGAATGCCTTTCTCCTTACTCTGCAGTTCCCATTAATGTTAACAGGCATGTTCCTTTTTTGCTTCCATTGGAGTCGACTTGATACACATGTGGGATCCTTTGATAACCTCTTAAAAAGACACCCTTCTGCTTTACATGCACTTTAGAGCTTTAATGAGCTCACGGTGATTCTTTGTGTCTCTGTGGCCAAAAATGTTATCTAATACTTCTTGTAAATAATACAAGATAGCTTTTTACTCTGTAAGTGACCTCTGTAGCATGTGCTAACCGTCTATTTGAATATATTTGCCCACAGGGTGTTCTGCTGGAGTCAGGGGAAACCATTAGGAAAGCAAAGCAGTGCTGCCATTCCCTTGCTTTTTACATAGCCCTAAAACAACTGTTTCTATTCAACTACTGGGCCAGACAAAACCTGGGAGAAGGAAAGGTGAAAGAAGGAGGAGCCAGTACTCTTATCTTTGCTTTCCAGTTCATCCATGCAAAGCCATGTAGGAGCAAGTAATTTCTCCTGGGGAGCCTCTGAGCAATTCCTATTGCAATGGAGATTTTTTATGTCTGCTTCAAAGGCCACTGTAAACACAAAATAGTGAATTGTAGTGTCTCTGCATGTATATTTGGTCCAACTTTTATTTATAGATACAGCATTTAAACCATTGAGCCCTTAGCTCACATCATATACTAACAGGTTTTGGGTAGATTTTTCATAAAAAGCATAAGATCAGAGCTTTGAATTCCTTTTTCTTGCTATGTTTTAGATGCATAGGAAGTGTTAAACAACTGTTGAAACACAGCCTGATGTGCAGAGCTTTGTGATCTAAAGGCATTCAAAGGAGTGGGCTGAAAGGCTTTAAAGTCCCAGTGTGCATGTGCACATCACGCTTCAGGATGACTTTCCCTGTGAGCATCAGGAGTTCTGCCACCCATGGATCACTTGAACAGGATGGCTTTAGCAGTAGGTCATGGAGTGGGCTCATCTGCTCACCCTCTGGCTTTGTCCCCCATCCCTGTGCCCTTCCAGGAGCACTTGGAGAGCAGCCCCATACCCTCAACTTCAGCCATCAGACAGCAGCTTTGCATGGCAGCACAAAATGCGAGAGAGACAAAGTAAAGTGACAAAAAGCCTCCTTCCCCCTCCCTGAAGGCCTCCAAGCATGTCCCTGTGGTGTGATCCAGGTAGTAGAGGGCATTCATCCTCTACACTCCTGACCCTCCTCCCACTCCCAGAACCCTCCTTTGGCCAAAGGCAGTGGTGGTCAAGCTGCAGGATCTACTGAGTAACTCTGGATACTCTGCTCAGTACCACTGGGGCACTGGTGGCTGTTTCACACCTGCCAGCACTGGAACAGATTGCTTGGTGAGTTAAACAAACCAGGAGGGTGATGGACATAACTCAGATTCAGGTTCTGATAGAGGAAAGGGGAAAGGGTGATGCCTGCCACACATCCCTTTGTGTGACTCTCATGGAAAGAGCTCTAAACACATGCACGTGCCTTTGGATTCTCAGAGTTCTCAGGCTTTCTTTGATGCCAGTAGGAAGTGTGAAAATCTAAAGGAACAGATCATCTGCATGTGAAACATCAGAAAGCAGAAGAATGAGCTTCGCTCCAGCCCTCCAAATATAGATTCTGTTCTGTTCCTTCTCACTACAGCTGGCCAGATAATTTGCATCTATCTTTTTTTCCACCTTCTGTGCTTCTGGGAGTGTCCTTGAAAGACTTGAACCAGCTGAATGCTGAGGTTACAAACTCTCAGCCTCACTCAGATCTTGCTATCTCTCTCTAACCTGTACAAAGCTACTGTGACTATTATTGCACTCAGGAAAAATGAGGTTATTAAAAATGTGCTCACCGTTTCTGATACTGACAGCAGTCCCAGTAAGAACTATGTTTTCTCATGTATGTTTTTTCAGTAAAAGCTAATAATTTTCAAATTTTGATGTTTTGAGGGGTTTTTTGATAGATATTGGCTCACTTAGGCACTACATTATGATGAATATTAATTTTGGTTACATTGCACTTCCCCATCAATGGCAAGAAGAGATTAACTAAAACAATATTTTATTTCCTACTTTAATGGTGAGTACATAGCATTAATTATATTAATAATCCAACTAGAAACACTTGTACAAAGCTATTTCAAGCCATTAGTTGCCCTGTTGTAATTGATGGATTGCTGCATTACCATTTAATTTAGTATTGTTTTCAAGGCATTACATTCAGTTTCATTCAAGTTAATTGTGTGGCCAAATAAGGAAGGAACTTGCTTTGTGAGCATGAGTGATGCAAGCATGGATTCTTCCTGATTTCAGAGGTATAATGGGATGTGATCCATAGAGCAATTCTGTACAAGGCCCTCCAGTAAGCATTACCTTGCAATTTATGGAAACAAGAAATGAGGGAATGGACCAGAAGATTGCATGGCATTTGGATTCAACATCGTGATAGTCTTCTCTGCAAATGGAAATTAACATCAATTATTCAAATCTAGTTATGCTTTCAACCCTCTTAATTGCAAAACGTTTTCCATTCAGTGATCAAGACCAATTCCCTAAACATAATAGCAATTGTAACTGTTGCTATTCAGAGGAATCCAGAGGAATCCTCTGAACAGCATCCAGAGGAAAATTTACTCTCCTTGGCCCAATTTTCAGCTCTGATATGGTCTCTTTATGCTGCTTTTTACACAGAGAGGTTGTTAAGATGGAGCAACTGTTTATTTTTTTGCATGGAACACATCCCAGGGCTGACGAGAAGCATGGACTATAATCGTGTTTACTGACCCAGCATAAAAACAGGGGGGTTTCTGCCCATAATGGGTGGGATTCTCCTGCCAGAATAAAACCCCAACAAAATACAGCAAAGCTAGACATAAATATGTAGACCATTTTAGATAGTACCCTTATGTACCTGAGGCACCTTCACAAGGGCAGAGAATGTGGTATAGGCCTGTGGAAGATCCATGGAAGCTGGAGGCTACCAAATCATTCCTTTGATTTTGCCTGGCAACAGGACAGCTCTTTTGGGCTATAAAGGGCTAAATGGAAATTATATTATTTTTGGAGCTGAAAATTGCTCCATGCAACGACTTCTATACAGGCACGATGAAGCTTCTTTCTCAGTGCAATTTCCTATTTTTTAGTAGAATAAATTCAGGCCACTCTTGTTCATCTTCTAGTTCTTTTGGGTTGTTTTTTTGGGGTTTTTTTTGTGGCAGAAATGATGATTCTGTTGCATTTTTTGCATGTTTAGACCATAGCTGTTAGTGCAAGCAGCCACGGTCAGATCTTTACTGAATAGACAATAAATAACAAGGCTGAATATAAAACCCCAGCCCTCTGCTTAACCACAGTAAGAACTTGGTCCAAAGGTGCCATGTCACCTTCCCAGGCACCTTACCAAATTATTTTTCTGTAGCATGAGAGTAGAAAGACCAGGCAGCAGCTGGTCTTATGTTCGGTGCAGAGAAGGTGTCGTGTCTGATACTCAGGGACAATTCCAGGTCTCTTATTCCTTTGTCTTTAGTAGACAGTTGCATGAGATCAAAAATCATTGACATGTCTACTGGCAAGGAAGAAAACAGTAATTATTTTAAACCAAAAATATTCTCTGTAATATATTCAGAATTCATTAGGATTCAAATCTAGGTTTCATTCTCCTTGCTTATTTCCTACAAGTATCTAATCTAGAGCTCTCATTCTCTTGGTTTTACCACTTGTGTTTTTGAGAAACAGATTATTTTCTTGCTGCCTTTTCCATTTCCTGATGTGAGGTTTTGGATTTTTCTCACAACAAAAACAAACAAAGTCAATCACTCATGACTAATTAGATTTCAGCCAGTACTTGTTGGCCTGCATTTGGGCAGCAACTCCTGCTTCAGCTCTCTGGCAGAAATTTGGTTTATATATTTGTTCTTAACAAAGGTCTGTTGTTTTTTCAACCACCTTCAACTAAATTGTATATTCCTAGTAGAACAGTGCAACAGGATTAACAGTCAATGCCAGGGATGGGCTTCAATCAGAAAAGGTTTTTGGGATCCCTACTTTGAAACTCCTTTGTGTCTTAGATAGGAGATTTTATTGTCTGCACTTTAAACTTTCCAAAGCAAAAAGACTTCTAAAATGCATCAGAGGTTGGAACAAGGATCTTTCTTACCTCCAGAAACAATCTGTACAGACTGGTGAAGCTGCCATAGTGGGTGTCATTTTCCCTTGTGTTCAAAGATGGTCCTTCACTTCCAGCAGATTAGCCTAAGGTCTGTGAAACCTCTCCTGCAATGTAAGCTTCATATGGAGGGATCAGGGAGGATTTCTCTTGTGCCCAGAGGATTTATGTTTTTGTTTCTTTACAGAGGCATTGGAAGCATTTTCAAGCTTTGGAAGAACTGGAAATGCCAATTGCCAGAAGGAAGCCTGACTACCGTGCTAACATTTCTGCAGATTCCACTCCTTTCACTAAAGACTGCTGTCCATGTGTGCTGAAAGCTTTGGTTTGTATTAAGATGGGCTATTCTGTTTATTATAATTTGAGCCTAGATGTAATGATAGAGATAGTGAGGTTATAGTTTATCTCTTCTTGTAACATACGACAGGGTTTATATGTATTTCTGGCAGAGGATATTACTCGTGTCTGGACACTGTTCCATGAGAAATGAGATGCAAAAACTTCACTAATCAGACTGTTGTCTCAAACCCCATTCAGTACAGCATGATCTACTCATTTTAATACATGCCTCCTTTACTTGTTATTACTTTAGAATGAATGTCTCATTCAAGGAAAAAAAATAAGGGAAAAAACCTGAAACACAAAGAAATTACTCTAGTGGCAGTAACACTCAGAAACATTTGCCGTGGGCATTGATTGGAGTAGCTGTCATATATTTATGTCATGATATAATGGCACACTGTAGGCTATTCTTATATGCATTCTCACTTTGAGCTCATTTGTCACTTGTCTCTGTGAATTCAACATCTTCCTCATCTGAGGGAGTTTATATATCTCCTTGCAGTTGACTGTAAACAAATTGCAAGTGCTGCTTGGCAGCTGACAGATAGATCCAGCTGGTTAGGTAGGGCTGCTGCAGTCTCAGTGCAAGATGAAAAATTTACACATTTGAGAAATTCCAGGCTGCTGCTTTCTAGTGTAAAATTTTGGAGATGACAGCAGATGTCAGATTTAAAAAGGAGAAGAATCAGATTCTGTAGGGGACTGAAGTAGCTCGTTTCATTCTTATGAAGAAGTGTAGACACTTAGCTGCCTTGCTGCTATAAATGGTTGCTTTACGCTCACCGTGTGAGGTGAGCCCATGTGTGGGGACTCTGCTGCTCCTCTTTGCTAAAGCACAGGCTGATTTCTGATTTCCAGCCTGTCACAGCCCCTGAACCTTTACAAGCCAAGGCTTCCATCAGGAATGGCTGGACCAGGGTGCTCAGACCCCTCCCAGCTTCAGCGAATCTGCAAACACATTCTGCAAAGAGCTCACTGCAGCCCTGAGGCCTCAGACTATCTCTGCCCTGGATGATGGAAAACTTTAATAACACGTACAAAATTAATTTGGACCTTCTCCTAAAACACAAGTCTTTGAAGTCAGTGGGAAGCACTGAGGGGTTTTTGGCATGGCAGTCTTTATTTCTGGGTATTCAGCCACTACACTGATTTGACTTCAGTGGGTGTGAGTCACGGTTGTTTCCATAAGCACCTCTGTTAATATGCAAAAGCCATATGTATTTGTTTCTTCTCGTTGAGCAGCCTCTCACCTCTCAGTTGTTGTGAAAGGTGCTATACAAAAAAAATAAATTGGTGGTGTGGCTCTTTGTGCCTTGCTAAGATAAGTCACCAGCCATATGGCTCAGTGCTGGGTGCATAGAAAGCAGCTGAGAGCAGAAGGTTCACTGAGTTTGGTTGATTTGTTTTTATTAGGCAATTCTCTTAATTATTTCCTTTTTTTTTTTTTTTTCTTGTGACCACTTAGAGATGAGACCTTGTGGTTCTGTATGTAATTGTGTTAGCCTTTATTCAGGAGAAACCATATGGTGGTCTATAAGAGCACAGGAAAGGCTCCTGGGGCTGTCAGGGGCAGACACAGCCGGCCTTGTGCTATCTAATGACATTCACAGGTTTGCTGAATTCCCTTTCCAGTCAGACTCCTTGTGCTGCTTATTACTTCTACTAGAAATTTGCTTTAAAACTTCACTCTTCTGGAATTCTCCTCATTTTCAGAGCAAGCTTATTCCTGACTGTGCTTTCCTCCTCTGTTCGTGTGCCAAAGGCTACGCTGTCTTTTAGTATGAATGGATTTTCTTTTGGATGTTTGTCCTTCTCTCCCCCTAACACACGCACACCCACACCCACACATTTGCATTATACACATACCTGCTTGCATGAGCAGTAATTGTGTTCTCTAAACAGAACAAAGGAACATCTTTTAGTTTTCCTATAAACCTAGAAATCCTTCTTTCTCTTCCAGTACGAAGCTGCCTTCCTTGAATGTCCACGACTGGAACTATGCAAAGCATCTCTATGATATTCTACAAAAATTGCTGTCAAAACCTTATACAATAGGCTTAATATTGCCTCTCCCTATGGAAATATTTGGTTTACATTGTTATTCAATCATGTTAGCCTTTTTAAAATAAGAAATGCACCAATGCTTCATGGTCATTCTACTTATACATTTAATCAATTCATCTAGTTTATGTAACTAATCCACCCGTATTTTCACCTCAGTCATTTAGAAACACTGATTGTGCACAGTAAGTTATAAAACAATGTAGCTGAACAATAGAAAAATGTGTAATCCAGCACACAGTATAAAGAGTTGGAGACTTTAGCACCTGGCCCCAGCGATTTTTTCCCCAAAGACAAAGCATGTAGAAAATGTCTCTTCCAGCTGCATTTTTTGAAAATGCAAATTGTAATTCAGGTTAACAGGTTAACCATTTTGAATACTATTGTATAGTTGACAGGAACCAACCTAATTCTTACTTCATTAGTTGGGAAAAGAGTTAATAATTGCATTGTATAAAATTTTGAAATATTGTGCAGGTCAAAACAAAGGGCATTTTCATCAGTGATCACTCTGTGTCAGCATTTCAGTTCAAATATTCAAGAATACTTGTGCTACAGACTAAAAAGTATTAGAGATTTATTTATAAATTATGTTATTGTTGCAGAATCCATCTATCCTTGCTAATATCATCTGTTCAATTCAATAATGTGTGTAATTGTCATTTTTGTAAGAATTACTTGCATCTTGAATTTATTTCCCATCTTAACCTTTACCAAATATTATTCATAAACTCAAACAGTGTAATAGCCACACCAATCTCTGTATTAATTTTGCCCCCTTTGCTTATATCAAATCTGTTAAAATAGTTTCATTACAATTTTGAATTACCATACATATGCTTTAAACAGATTCTTTATAACCTTCTCCATTTGCATATCATTCGGCAACGCATCCTTAGCATGAAAAAACCCCACATGGACAAAAAAATCCCTGTAATATCTTCAACCCCTTTTTTCCATTCTCTTCTTGTAAGTTTGAAACCTCTGCAAATCAGCGTTGTTTAATGTGCTGACCATTTCTCTTGGTGAGAAATTGCATATCTGTGTGCAGATATCCAGATAAATCAGGGCAGCTACCCAAAGGTACAGACTGGCTATGGATAAATTATTTATTCTGAGGTACGGATGATCTTATGGTTCATGAGTGACAGAGCAAAACAGAGTGACGGGTTGGTATGAAAGCTCATCAATAACGTGAAGTAATAAATAATGTATTTGTCTTCTGCCAATTGGATATATTTTTTATGCTCTATTAGTAGTTTTCCATATGTTTAATAATTATTTTGGAATGAGATAGTGAATTGCATCACCCAGATTCAAGGGAGTATTTCTATAAAATCTCATTTTATTCTGTGGCACACTTTTGTTTTTGTTTAAATTATACAGACGCATACTAGGGATATTCAACTAGTCTCAATGAATAATTTATTTGAATTTAACCTCCTTTTCTACTGCTGGAATATTCAAACAATAGGCCACAACTTATTCGGATTCGTATGTTATTAAAATTTTATTTGACAGATGTCTTTTTGAGTTTTTATTTTATGTCTTGACAGTGACTATTTGAAAATGCAGCTATGTACTGTAATTCTGCTGAAATAAATGGGATGCTTTTTATCTGATCCTTGATTAGCTGCAATTGGCCTCATGAATCCCATGGTGCTTTGTGCCCTGCCTGCATGAGAATACAAGCAATCCTTGTTTGAGCATTTTATGTACAGGCAGAAAAGTCTCTTTCTGCCATCCAAGTGTATTACTTTGAAGCTCCTTCCAAAGAATATATTGGTCAACTGTGAAAAGCTACTGCAGATAGAGAATGAAATAACTTTCTCTAAAATGTCAAGCATATTTTCCCTTCAGGTTTTAACTTAGTTCACCACGGAGGCTTCATGTTTTGCATAATTTTCCCTAGTCTGTGTGTTGTGATCTGCCTTTTCCCCATGTTCACATGTCCAGTCCTGAGATGATGATCTTCCAGTACCTGCTGGAAGTGAAGGTGAAACTAAAGGTGAACCACAAGAAACAATTTGTTGCTGCAGTACCTCATCTGTTCTTGTTCTTCATGTGCTTTCTATAAAGACAGATCATTAGATAAACATATACAGGTTATATAGTCCATGAATCCCTATTGGACTGAAAGGTACCCATGCCTTCCACCTAATTCCAAACACTTAATTGAGAATTTTACATGAGCCTCAAGAGGTGAGCCTCACTCTTAAAGTGCTTATTTCATGATAATCACCAGTTTTGGTTTCCTTTTCAATCAGTACAGAGAGAGACGAGAAGCACATAGGAATAATTTGGATCACAAATACTCTGTGTTACTCTTTAGATCTCCTTTCTTGCTCTCATTGCTTATTGCAGGTGAAGACCAGGCAGCCAAATCCAGGATTTCTCCAACTGAAATGTAGACAGCCCAGTAGATTGGGCATTTCTAGACAATGTTCTTTTTTATCCCAAAGCGGCACAGCTCAAGGGGAAATTTCTACATTGCTGATATCTGAATTTAGGTTTAGTGAATAAATGCAGCGAGATAATCAGATTTATTTTTTTTTAATGCAGATTATGTGAGTTTGGATAGTAACAAGAAGGACCCAATTCTTCCTGGAGAAGCAAAATTAATGTTGCCTCACTGGGTCAGTTTTGCTACTTAGCTCATTCCCGCTTATGAGAGTTTTAATTGCAGTTGCAGGTAAGATAAATTCCTGGTCCGAAGTGCAGGCCAAATTTCTGATTTGTTTTTAACTCTAAAGCTCCTAAAATGACCCCATGCTGACTCCCTGATCCAGGGAGTATCCTCTTGGTACTTGACAGTTCCCAGGCTCTCTTGATATGCCCCTGCTGCAAGAGGGCATTTGTTCACAATTAATACAAAGTAATAAAAATGATCTCATAAAATTAATTTGGAGGTATGCCCCCTTTGCACAGACTCCCACAAATAGCTTGAGAAGATGTATTTTTGGGATTGCTGGTAACAAGCAGCCCAGTAATGTCATTTTATTTTGTGACAGAAGGCATTTGTGGAATATCAGAGGCAGACTCCCAGCTAGCATAATTTGCCATCTCTCCCTTGGATTGCCACTGTTTTATTGCAGCTCAAGGATCTGGCCCATGGCTCCTGTTCCACTCTGACTTTTGTGATTCCTGTGTGCCCCATATAACCCTATTTTATTAAGCCACACTGAGAAGGAGGGGTAGCTTTCCTTTGTGCCACTCCAGAAATACAAAACAACTTAATTGGCCAGAGCAGGCAGGTTTACAGCTGCTTTATGCTGACAAAAAGGCACAAAGGAGCCAGACAGTACCACTGAAACGAGGTCTGTAGCTCACAGTGGCAAGATGTATAAAGCAGTGTATGAATTGTAAATACATTTAGATTTGACAATAAGTCTTCTCGTGGCCCTTTCCTAGAGCTAGATGCTCATATTCACTGGAATTTTTTTAAAAAGCATCTCTCTGGGGAGAAGTTCTGTTCTGAACTGACAGAGAGCTCTGCTCTCTGCTGTGTGATGCAGACTGATCCTACTCCATCCCTGAAGGAGCTGGGAAGTCAGAGAGTCTGTAGTAAAACCCTGGTCAGTGTGTTCTTGAGTTGTGTAATTTGATGGTCAGTCCCTGCAGCAGCTTGAGGCAGCTGAAAGATGCTGTTCTGAAGAGTTTAAACCACTTACAGACACTAAGAGCTCCTACCAGAAACCCTGCTATCTTTAAGGACCTTTTTCTTGGAGCCCTTTTAATTAGGCTTTGCTCCTGTTCACAGGAATTACATTTCAGAATACTGAAAATTAATGTTCTGGCAATCAGAACGGTGTATATCACTTCAATATTTTCTTTATTCATAGAACTGCTGAAACTCTAACTACTATTATTATTATTATTA